>CALNHX010000496.1:273619-328113 GCA_940337035.1 Agriotes lineatus
CGAAAATGTGTAGTTATGGTCTGATTTGGCTTGTTATATTATGAATAGACAATGGTCTCCTGTGTAAAACTGCAAGCTTGCAACCTTGAACGATAAATAGCTTCTTTATATGAATTGCAAGTCTGCAACCTTGAACGCACGTGGCTTCCTGTCTCACGCTCCCTTTTAGAGATAACGCTTATCTTAGCTGATTAGGCATAGTATATATACTAGTAGCTTGCACTTCTAAGTTAAGCTCCAGTCAGTCGATAAGTTCCATTGTGTTCGTATCATAGCTAGATGTAAGAAATTGTCCGGCGGCTAGCTGTGTGCTTCCAATGTTATATTTCATTGTAAAATAAAAATAAACGTTTTTTAAAAAGTCGTTTCGGCGGCCTTTTAATAAAACTGGCGCAGTCGTTCGGATTTGTGGAGGAAAACCTGGAAAACTACAAACATCGAGTCGACCAGCAACTTTCCTTGAGGTTCAGCTCTTTGCCACAAATCGAAACCTACCACCCAGCGGATCTTCGGACATCTCCAACAGGGACAAACATCGCCCGATCGTGAGAAGCGCCCGTCGACCCAGCTCCTGCTCCTCCGTGGTTATTGGAACCATCTGGTCATTGGGACCACTCTTGATCATTGGGATCAGTCTCTGGTATTGGCAACGTCAACAACGACGACCCCAGGACAACTTTTGGATAACGCTCTAGCGCAAAGCTGGACTATCCAAGTCGGACTTCAGGACCTCTGTGCAGGCCAGCCGACATCAATAGGATCGACGCATCCTTTTTGAAGACAACAGGACGTAGCTTGATCGCACGCCGTTCGTCAATTTTAACGCACAATGTAAGTGCATATTTTTATAATAATCTTCAAGCTTTAGAGAAAAAGCAAAGGCATATTTTTAAAAAATAATAATTTTCAAGCTTTAGAGAAAAAGCAAAGGTATATTTTAAAGGCAACAAAGTAACGACTATTAAAGCGTTCGCCTAAGTAATAATTTTCAAAGTTTTAAAGAAAAAGCAAAATAATTAATTTTAAAGGCAACAAAGTAACGTAATATAATTTTCAAAAATAATTATTAAAGCGTTCGCCTAAACAACAAAGTAAAAATTTCAAAGGCAACAAAGTAACGTAATATAATTTTCAAAAGTGATAATTATTAAAGCGTTCGCCTAAAACAACAAAGTTAACTAATATAAAGTTTTAAAAATTATACTAACATAGTTTTAAATATTTATTTATAAGTTCAGGCAGAACGTAGTAAGCCAGACCAATTGCTGCACATAATAGGTGTGCTTAATTTGCATTTGTGCTTGCGTTCTTGCGCGTAGGATACCTACCCCTGTTAAACATCCCCTAGTCATTAAACTGTTTACTAACATAAATAAAAATTAAAAATAAGTGAAACAAATAAAGCAAAATTAATTTTTGTCTATAAAATTTTTATGTTTAGATCACTATTATCTTGAATCATTACGTAAAACACTTATAATTATATTTTGAAACAATTGTAAAAATTTTATGTCTCGAGATAGATCACGCTCACCAAGGAATTCAATCCCTAGAATTTTATTTTTAAATAATTGTAACAACTTAAATATGGTTGAACAAAACGCATCATTGTTTCCCCCACATTTTAATGTAGCTTTACTAAATGAAATTCCCACATATGATGGTAATCAAGCCACTCTTTCGGAATTTATCAGATCCGCAGAAATCATTGCAACTAAATTTTGTACAGAAAATTTAAACGATTATATCAACCAAGTAATTTTAAATTCGATAAGGAATAAATTAAAAGGTCAAGCGTTAGAAGTAATCACAGGTTACGAGTATGATACTTGGAAAGACTTAAAAAATGTCTTAATTGAAAATTTTGGCGACCAAAGGTCAGAATTGAATCTCTTAATTGATTTAACTAAATTAAAACAGAATAAAGACTCTCCCATAGAATTTTTCAATAAAGTTAGAACTCATTTAGCCATTTATAATTCAAAAGTTTCTCTGGGTCAAGAATCAAAAGATATTATCACTCATAAATTAAAAGCTAACAAAGATTTAGCACTTCGCACTTTTACAAGTGGACTAAATGAAAATTTAGGAAGCTTCGTAAGAAGTAGAAATCCAACTTCACTAGAACAAGCGTTAAGCATAGTAAAAGAAGAAATTGATATCAGATATTCTCAAAATCAAAATAATTTTCAAAGTCAGAAATTAAATAAATCAAATTTAACTTCCAATATTCAAACACAAAATTCATACCAATCTAAATTAAATAACCCAAATTTTATGCAAAGACCATTCCAACAAAATCGAAATAATTTTAATCAAAATCCCAACTATTTTAAAAATCCAACGAATTTTAATAATCCTAATAATTCTAGAATAACTCGAAATTCAAGCTTTAATGCATTTGCACCAAAACCAAATTTTTCACCAACAAATAAACCAGAACCTATGGACTTTAGCACTATAAAAAGACCAGCTACTCAACAATCAAATTTCCCTAATAAATATCGAGCAAACTCTCAAAACGTTAATAGAAATTTTAATCATTTAAATTACCATCAAGAAAAACCTCCGGATGAGTATGAAAACTTAGCCGAAAATTTATTTGAAAATGGAGAATTTTCAACTCCAGAAAATTTTAACGAAAACCCTCAGAAATATTTTGACCCTGACAATTTTCAAGATACAACTGAAAATTACGAATCACAAGATTTAGACCATACTTACGATTATTTCGAATATCCAGATCCAAACGATACTGTAAATTTTCATTAAGAGCCTCGGAAAAGCATATTTTAACTTTTAATATAAATTCAAAATCAGATCTTCCTTATATTATAATTCCCGCCACTGGCGATAAACTTTTAATTGATACAGGTAGCTCACAAACAATAATTTCTCCAGAATTTGTACAACAACATTTTCCAAATTATATTTATGAAACAGAATTCGAGATAATTACATCTCATGGAATTTCTCAACATAACTTAATTGCAGATTTACCAATCCCCAGTCTTTTTTATGAAAACGGAACACATACATGTTATTTATATAATTTTAACCCAGACTATATAGGACTTATTGGATCCGACTTACTTTCAAAATTATCCGCACGAATAGATTATAAATGGATGCATATTCAGACAGAAAGAGCTACGATACCATTTTATTACAACCCGTAAAAATTAAACAAAAAAAGTGAAACTAATGTAATTTTTCAAAACCTAAAAATTAAGATTTTTATTTTTCTCAACAAAACCTACAGTTAACCCTGTGTACAGAACTTTTCGTAAAATTTATCAGCATAAAAAAAATGTAACTAAAATAACTCCAAAATTAAAATTTAATGAAAAAGGCATGACTAAGCCTTCAGCAATTGAAACCATACAATAATCAATTTAAAACAAGCGTAATTAATACTTTTACCGGTTTCAGGATATTAAGCCTTTGTTTACATATACAAAAGTGGGCTGGTAACTAGATCATAACTTATCTGTAGGGTAATGGAATATTACCCTACATGGCAACCATAACCATATAGCAACCGATAAACTATTGAACATATCACGGATGTTATGATCATAACAGCCTCAGATGTTTTAAAATCCTCGCTCTACGAGCTCGGATTTCAAAACATCTGCGGCAGTTATGATACTCATAACATTCCTAGATATGTTAATAGCTATAAACGAAATACAAGAAATTAATGTTTATAATCCTTAATCTTATAAAAATAAAGTTATGAACTCAACAAAAATCAGTCTATCAGATTTAACAACTTTAATATAAAAACTCCAAACAATAAAAGTATTTTAGATAATTAATTTAAATAACAATTTTTTTAACAACTTTAATATAAAAACTCCAAACATTAAAAGTATCTTAGATAATTATTTTAAATAACAATTTAAAAAAAAAACAATTTAAGACTAAAACCAATGCACATATAATTTCAAAACTGACGAAAAGTCAACTCATAAGGTTTAGTAATTCAAACATAAATTTGTAAAATATTTAGATTATATAGCTCCTTCTAAAGTAGGAATAAAATCAGATTCATCTAAAAATTCAATAATCAAAATTTCCCAGCACTTAAAAATCTAAATAAAATAATTTTTAACCAAATAGTCTACTAAAGAACATTTATCAAAAATTTTGTCAAAATAACTAAATTTTTAACCGTGTGTTTAAAGAAAAAAATAAGATTGTTCACACCCTTGAATTTTTGAAAAACTTTAAGTATTACAAATAAATTCTAATAAATAAATCAGTAACTTCAAATATCAAAAGTATTTTAAAAAAATACCATCTTAAGAAAAAACTTAAGACTAAAATCATTTAAATCAGAAAAAACTCAAATAAAAAAAATTATACTTAACAAACAAACAAGACCTAAGCTTGTATTAATCTAGTATTTACAATATTAATAATCACAATATTTCTCGCGTTAAAACTAAGATGTTCACAGCAACATACCTTTATAATTGATATTGCTAAAGGAAAACAAAGAAAAACCTTTACAACCATTTAAAATTAAATTCAAATTCAGAAAAGTCAAACATTTCAATTAAACGAAAAAGTATTTATTAAAACAAATCTCAGAAGTAAAGATTAAATTTAAAATTAAAACCCATTCAGAAAGATCAAACATTTCAATTAAACGAAGAAGTATTATTTAAAATAAATTTCAGAAGTAAAGATAAAATTTAAAATTAAAACCAATTCGGAAAAATCAAACATTCCAATTAAATGAAAAAATATTTGTTAGAACTAATTTCAGAAGTAAAATTGAAATTCAAAATTAAATCTAATTTTTTAAAAAATATGGAAATATAAAACACCCTGACTAAAAGGAACTATTGCTCTCTCTTTTTCAGGATTACTACACTCTTCATCGCCTGTACCCTGCTGACTCAATCACTAGTTATACAGAGCGATATTATTATTAAAAATTTAAAAGATAATCCTGGATTATATCCTCTAAACTTAGGAAACGTAGTGCTTAAACAAAGCGAATGGACGCTTATTAGAAATGTAGACTATACCCCTATATTTGTTAATTATGACACACTTAGAACTAATTTAATGAAAATAATACCGTTACTTGAAAATAAAAGTTACGTTATTGAATATACAAAATTTAAAAGGATTGATGATGTTATTATCAATCATAACAATTTACTCATAATATTAAAACAATATCTTGAAAAAACAGATAAACTCTTAAGTCAATTATTTCCTGATGTTAAACACAAAATTAATAAAAGAGGACTTTTCGATGGACTTGGATCCGCTTTCAAATTTTTAACTGGAAACCTCGACGCCAACGATGGAGTCAGATATGAATCTATGATTACTAAATTGCAAGAAAGCAATAAAATTCAAAATGACGTTATATTAGAACAAACTAAAATTTTAAATGATACCATCTCAGTAATCAATGATATAGCAAAGAGTCAAGAATTATTAGACAGAAATATAAATAAAATAATTTTACAAAATGAGGAATTAGGCAAAAATCTCGCTACATACTCCTTAAAAACAGTCTTGCTAGAAGCAATTCAATTTTTGCAACTACTTATTAACACTTGTTTGGAACTAGAAAATGCATTAACTTTTGCCCAAAATCAACAGATGCATATGTCATTAATTGATAATGACGATTTAATTGAAAATCTAAATGAAATTTCGACGTATCTCAATAGCATATCAGAAAAAGCTTTAACTATTCCATATCCTGCAGAGTTACAGTATTTACATTTATACGAGTCAATTATCATTACAAAAGTTTATCAAGTTAAAAACAGAATTACATTTATATTCGAAATACCTCTTACTTCCAAAACTAACGATTATCAAATGATACAATTAATACCATTTCCGATTTTTATCCAAAATTATCAATTTCGTATGATTATACCTACTTATAGTACTTTATTATTTAACGTTAAAAACAGCATTCCCATTGAAATAAGTCATTGTAAACTTATAACTTTAGACACCTACTTTTGTAATCAAAATAACTACTTTGAAATCCCCAACGACAAATTGTGCGAAACACAACTTCTGTCATTTAATAAAAATAAAACATGTATCCCTTATTTATTCAATTTAACAGAAATCAAAATATCACAAATAAATCCTGCGACATGGTTAATATCTTCCCCATCTGAAGCAATATTGGACGTCAAATGTAAAAATCAGAATTTTAGAAAAGGAATATCTGGCACTAACCTCTTACACCTCAGTTCAGACTGTCTTGTTTCAATAAATCAAAAACACATGTTATTCACCGCAAAAAGAACCTCAAATGAAATTGTTAATTTAAAAATTTCAAACATTGACCGCTTAATAATTCCTGAATCAAACCACATAAATGTTTCAAAGATTGACTTGATACCTCTTGACACCCAGAAATTGGTTGAGGACCGAATTAAACTTAATAAATATGAAAATTTGTTAAAACCTGTTAATTATATTAAATCTGATAATTTAAGTGTGTCTGCAATTATATTTACTCTGTGTACTATTCTTATGTTAATAATTTTTATATTGTATTTGTATTATAATAGAAACACAATGAAGATTAAACTTATTAGATTTTTAAATAAAGATTTTGAACCGGTTAACGTAAATGCATAAGTTTAATTTTCTTTTCTCTTTGTAAGTTCAATGGAGGCATATTTGAATACCACCCATTGAACATTTTATCGGCGGACGTGTTATATTATGAATAGACAATGGTCTCCTGTGTAAAACTGCAAGCTTGCAACCTTGAACGATAAATAGCTTCTTTATATGAATTGCAAGTCTGCAACCTTGAACGCACGTGGCTTCCTGTCTCACGCTCCCTTTTAGAGATAACGCTTATCTTAGCTGATTAGGCATAGTATATATACTAGTAGCTTGCACTTCTAAGTTAAGCTCCAGTCAGTCGATAAGTTCCATTGTGTTCGTATCATAGCTAGATGTAAGAAATTGTCCGGCGGCTAGCTGTGTGCTTCCAATGTTATATTTCATTGTAAAATAAAAATAAACGTTTTTTAAAAAGTCGTTTCGGCGGCCTTTTAATAAAACTCGCGAGTGTTTCATAAACGAGTTTATATAATGTGTTACATACTACACTTTTTCTACGACCACAAATTTAGGCAATACAACATCATACCGGGTGTCTTAAAATGAATTACATCTAGTATGCTTTGAATTTCCCATAATGCAATCTAAAATTTTACTTGAAATTGGCAAGACTGTAAGTCTATGTCAAATTCGAGGTAAATAGGTTAGGTTTTGCGCCAGTCTGTGTCAAAAGTGACGCAAAACCTAACCTACTAACCTTGAATTTGACATAGACTTACAGTCTTGTCAATTTCAAGTAAAATTTTAGATTGCATTATGGGAAATTCAAAGCATACTAGATGTAATTCATTTTAAGACACCCGCTATTATTTCATTAAAATTTTGAAGGGTTACGTCAAATTATGCTCGATAAACGTCAATGTTGACTGTTGAAAGCTAACTTGATTTTAGTTTTGGCTGTTGCTAATAAAGCAAATACTGTTTGAACCGAACTTCACCTCATAACTAAAACAACGTTGCTAACTTCAGTCCATGACTAAGAGGCTCTTTAGTCACAGGTTATGAAGGCATGATTAAAAGGTCACTTAGCGACGTGTATGTAAGTATGTTAAATGCCATTTTAGTTACAGGAGTAGAAAATAGTATATTATACATCAAGGTAGCGAAGCGCAGTATTATAACCTGAGCGCGAAGGTTATAAGACGATTCGCTACCGTGGTGTATATACTATTTTTTGCACTACAAACGGCTTAATACCTAAATTCCCAACAAATATTTTAACTGTCAACCTGACAATACAGCTCTTTAGAACGTCAAAATTAAAATAGTCACATTTGGTAACTTAGCAATTTATCAGTTACCACGGTGAAAATTGTTTATTTTACTTTCTCTCCCTTGGTGGAGAATAGTAGATTATGCAATAAGGGAGAGAAATTGCACTGAAGCAAAATAGCATTCTCTTCGAGTTGCATATACTATTTTTTTCACGTTGCAGGGAGATTAAAAACGAAAAACCCGTTTTTTTAAACGTCATTTATTGACATTTTAGTTACAATTATTTTAAAATTAGTAACCTATGGTAAATTTTAAAGTTGGTGGCACTGTAAGTCATTATGACAAGAGCTCACAAATATGTCAAATTCGAGGTTAGCAGGTTAGTTTTTGCGTCAGTTTGTGTCAAAACTGACGCAAAACCTAACCTGATAACCTCGAATTTGGCATAATTGTTGTGTCAGTCATAATGAAAACTCCCTAGGGAAATTTTTGTAGTGCAAAATAGTATATTATACATCAAGGTAGCGAAGCGCAGTATTATAACCTGAGTGCATATTAGATACTGAGCGCGCAGCGCGAAGTATCTAAAGCGCGAAGGTTATAAGACGATTCGCTACCGTGGTGTATATACTATTTTTTGCACTACCAAACAGCTTAAAACCTAAATTCCCAACAAATTTCAAAAATATTTTAACTGTCAACCTGACAATACAGCTCTTTAAAACGTCAAAATTAAAATAGTCATATTTGGTAACTTAGCAATTTATCAGTTACCACGGTGAAAATTGTTTATTTTACTTTCTCTCCCTTGGTGGAGAAAATCAACTTCACGACCTAAAAATAGGCCAATAAGGATGCGTTCTGAAACTAGTAGTGCAAAAAAGAAATAATGTAATTATTTTTCAGGAGTTACCCTCTTTTCTCAAAAATGTCAAATTTTGTTTTTCGAATAGAACACCCTCTATATTTGTAAGTACATCGATAGGAAATTAAATTTTTCATAAAAATGCTCATACGAATTTTTTTATGAAAATGTAGTAGCGTGTCAATCGATTATTCTAGGTAGCAAGTAAATTTAGCAGAAACATGAAATATCAGTAATTTAGCATGAAATTTGATTTATTGATTTTTTATGAAGAAATACACAGTAATGTGCGGTTTTGTTTCCCTTGGTCAGTTTTCATGCTTTCTAGATTTTGCATTTTATGAATGAGACTTTGTAAATTGTGTATTAAAAGTAAATTTATGTGATTTAATTTACTTGTTCGGTTATGTTAAGTTTAGATAGATAATGAAAACTAAACTTGGGTGATATTTTTAGATATGTTTGCAATTTTTTTAACGTAAATTATTTTAGAAATCAATAATAAAAGTTTGCACTTGTTGCACACTTTTTGGGGAAATTGTACTGATTTAAATTTTTCAAGTATTAATTTTTTCACATAGTTGTATTTAAATAAATTATTAAAACACATACGATAAAATAGTAAAAAATCTGGTGTGATACACGCGCACAACTTCCTTTTACAGTGATCTTAGAATTAGCCAAAACTTTGATTTTTTATTTTTAAGCATTTGTCAAAAATTTTCAAAAATTACAAGTACTACAAAAACCGTACAAAATAGGGCGTTAGTTCAAGAGACAAATTTTCTCTAAAATTTTAAGCTGAATTCAAAAATGTTACAATATAGCGAGTGTTCTATTTAAAATAGGAGTTAATAAAAAAAATAAGAACAAAAACAAAAACAACCCAGACAAGTTAATTGTGAGGTAAACGTCGTTAAATCTAATTACATTGCCTCTAATCACAATAATTACTCATCCAGATAAAATTGTAGATATACATTTGTTTTGGGTAATAAACGTAAGGATATATTGTAGTGATTATGATGATAAATTAATTAATAAATAAACTCACTACACATCCCTTTTGTTTTGTTTAAATCAAATTTTGACTGATTAACAGTAAATAAATAATTGTATAAATGGGTTCATTGATTGTAGTGTTTTGCCCCTTTATAGTAATTCGCACATCTACAAGTAAAGTTATTTATGGCTAGCTTTCAGTAGGCATGAAGACTCCAAATCTGCAAGTTAGGTTCACCGATATGTTCATATTTAAACTCCCGTGTTACACAACTGGGCTGTGAAATTTAAAAGCAGCAACGCGCAGACTCACTACGCTGTCAAATTTATCTATCAACAAATAGATTTTTCGTGCGGTTCATTTCTGTGTAATTACAAGTTAATTCAAAGGCAAATCTATGAACAAATTATCAGGTATTTATTCGATTTATGGTATTTTCGCGGTCTAATCTCTCGTTTGTTTTAGTGCTCGTTTCGTGACGTAAACCAACGCCGCTTGGGTTAATTCATTTGTTATTAGCACACTTAACCTCACAATTCTAATTTGGTTAATTATTGGCAAAATAATTTATCTGGAGACTTAGATATGCCTGCTGCTTACTCGATATGGTAATGTCTCGCTGGTACATAAATTTCAGCCTCCTCAAGCTGTCAATGAAGTTTTTACTGTACCTTAAACTTTTCAGGTGATGGTACGTTCTTCCGGACGGAGCCCGAAGCTGGATCTTCTCCAGAACTCGCTGCCTTCAATGTTGATGATGCTGGCCTTGGCGCTTCAGCTCCACACGATACCTCGCAGTCGTCAGCTCCGATCTTGGACCCCTGGTTTAATTGCAGTCGACCCTCGTAAATTTGAGTTGGTCACCAAGCCACGTTCGGAAGCTTGCTGTGGTGAAATAACTTTTTGATTGGAAAAACGTTGCCCACACTTTCACTTATGCTCCACAATTTGCTGATCACAATGGTATAATTATTTTTACTTTATTTTAATTGTAAGTAGCTTAAAATTCAATTAATTTGAAGACACAAATTCGACTGGCATCAAATAATTTTATTTTTCAATTGTTTCTCCCCATTCTTAGTTAACAACAAAAGCCTATCTAGATTCATAATTGTGGATGTTAACCAAGTACAAATCAACTACTTATAAACTAAATTTCAAGTTATTTTATAAAAATGTACATCTTAATTCTAAAATTATTGTTTGTTCATGTTCGTATTTAAACTAAGTTATAGCGCCACTCACTATGTTTCATTTGGATTGTCTGTTCACTTATGTCATTTCACTGACTCATTTCTTTAAACACAAATCTCGTTCATTTCCTGTTGTGTGAATTTCTTGTATTTTATAATAGTTGTCTACTTTTCATCATTCTTCAAATATTACCATTCCATTTTCGATAGCCTTATTTGATCTAGTATTGTGCTCTCTTTGCACTGTATTGAGAACATTCTGTCCTTTTTACTTTTATTTAAAAAGTTCATAGAACTGTACTTATTCAATTATACTGACATGTAAATTTATTTAACACGCATGTAATAAACCCTTTGGTGATAGATTTGTTGAATTTTGATTGGGTTTACTTTGCACCAACCTCTTAATTTATGCTAATTGATATTTCTGTGACTCTAATTTACGAATTGAGCTCTGCCTTATTGCCATTTATTCTGAAGTAATTCCATTTAATATCGGCAATGCTTTACCAATGTAGTTATGAATTAAAATTTCTGATGTAACTTGTTGCAGTTGCCTGACTTACCCCAGCTCTGTGCTTTATTGACTTGCTTTATTTATCTATGCTGCAAGCAGAGTTGAGTAACGAGCTAAAGACCATCTCAACATTGGGCCAACTCGATTATAAATAAAAACTTCGTCTCAGGTAATAGATTAACAGATAAGGTACTTACTGAAATAATCTGCTTTCGACCTTCTATACAAAATGAAGTGATGCATCTACAGTTGCCTAAATATTTTTCTTTTAAGGCACAAATGAAAAATTTACTCCGCTCGTTATAGAAATGCATGAGCTCTCCTTAGCCGACTTAACTCATTTATTTGAGTGCATACAGCATTGTTATTTATGTGTTCCATCTGTGTAGTAAAAGCATCGGGTTCAAATAGCTTATTTAGTACTTTTTGGGCTAGGTATATCATTACCATCATTAGTGTTATGGGAACTGGTACCTCCTTTATTACACCTAGTCATCATCTCTATTGTATCTGAAGTTCTACACAAATTACGCAAATACTTGCTTACAACAGCCAAACATTGAATGACAACAGTTGAACATTGAATTAGCCGATTAAAAAAATCAGCTCTATAAGGTGATCCAGATTAAGTGAACAGAATGAAAGACATGAATTGTTTGATCATCTCTAATAAAGTGTACGATTGAGCTACGTTTCTCTTGATTTAATTTTTTCTTCTACCCCTTGTCTATATAATTACTATTCTTTAGGAAACTATCATTGAATTCCCTTTTCATATTTAATATTGCCATTAGTTATGCGTCCACATCCTCTTGCTTTCGGTGTTTCCTTTTTTTACGCGATTTTTGCTCATTTAGGTATCAAACCTAGTTTTAGGTATTTTTTGTTAATCTGGCAACGTTACATATCGCTGTTACTAGGCGCTCCAGTTCTAACCTCACTTTCAAATTAGAGTTGGATACCTTCAGCTCTTACAATTTGTGTATTTAGAATTAATTTCACCTTTTTAGGCAACTTTAAGAAGCATTTCCGTTGTCACACCAAATTCCTTTGCAAGAATTTTGCACACTATTCATAATTTGCCTGTAGCAACAACATCTTAGTTTTATTAAGATTGTTACACTTATGATACAAGTTCTCATCTCAAGTCTTTAAAGTAATCAAAACCGCGTTATGTTAAAAAAATATATGAAGATGGCTTTACTTACATCTTGGAGTAAAACGTATAAATAATATGTCTTAGCCATTTAGCTAGTTTTAATAATGAAATGGGGCGCTATTTTATTTAGGTTCTCAAAAAAATAACACAATACTGTTCTGAGATAAATATATTTTTGAAAAAAAAATAAAATCCCACATTTTACTCTTACACTAACAAGATTTAAGAAGCATTACATTCGTACATGTATATACAGCTTGCAGATTATTAAGAGTCTACCGAATAATACGTAACTATTAAATACTTTCTATTATAGCATACCTACGTGTTGCAGTAAGCTCCTGCTTCGTTTGAACGCAACTTCATACTAACGCTTAGAATGACGTCGCCAGAACATGGACATTGAATATGCACGTGCACGTTAGAGAGGCGTAAATAGATAAACCGAGACCATATCGATCTACACGGCCTCCTACACATCAACGTGACAAAGAGCGATCGCTACAGGAAGCCTAACGCGGAAATTAAAACTAAGGAGTGGGAATATCACTTCTGCGATTCCGCGTGTTGAAACCTTAAGACAGCTGCACTTGCAATTCCGATATATCGGTAGTCATATCGTCGGTCATATCCGGCGGCGGGTTCGGGTCTTCGTACTTGGTGTCTTCAAACTTGGTGTCTTCGTATTTAGGTTCGGGCATTTCCTCGACAATGGACTCGGTGGTTTCCTCATTACCGCCGCTAGTTGTAGCTGCGACCATATCTGTAGTGACGCTACCATCCGCAGCAGCCCCGTCAGCCTGCTGCTGAGGAGGTGGATTGGGCTTGGTGCGGCCGTATTTTTCGTGAATGTTACGATGACGTTTAAGCGCAAACCTGTCCGAGAACCCGACACTGCAAATGTCGCACTTAAACGGCTTCTCTCCAGAGTGCACTTTTGCGTGGTTCTTCAGATGCGTGGCTTGGTTGAAGCAAGACCCGCAGATTTCGCATCTGTATGGCTTTTCTCCGGTGTGGATGCGTCGATGGTTCCAGAGCGTTGAGTGGCGGGCAAACGACTTGTCGCACACTTCACACACGTAGGGACGCTCTCCGGAGTGGATGCGCTCGTGGTTCTTCAGATGGGGCGACTGAGAGAACTGCATGCCGCACACGTTGCATCTGTACGGTTTCTCCCCTGTGTGTATGCGGGAGTGGTTCTTTAAATATGCGGCTTTGGCGAACGCCAGGCCGCAAATGTTGCACTTGAAATTCTTTTCTCCTGTGTGTAATCGCTTGTGCGACCACAAAGATGAATAGCGGCTGAATGAACCTGGAAATCGAATAATTTTAATTGTAAAATTTCTTAAAAAGATTGATTTACTTACCATTACAGATGTTACAGTGGAATGGTTTGTCTACGTTGTTCTGTTGATTTTTAGAGCCGCCTATGAAGATGATACCACTGCCGTTACACTTGGTACACTTTGTAACGGACGCTACACCGCGTCTCTTCACAGGATGAGCATTCTTAACCGCCAATGGGATGGTGTTCTGTGTACCTGCATTGAAATCTACATAAATTGGAATGATCTATAATTATTTTTGTGCTTTGTGCGGTAAACTAAAAACAAGTTTTGTGCATTAAAAAATGGCAGAATGACTGTTCACAATAGAATATTTTTGAACAAAAATCAGTTCATAGAAAGGAGAAATCTGAATTCTCAGTATATATTAATATAAAGTTAGCTTTGATTGTAAACGAGCATAAATATATGATGGTAAACAGCGTCATTTTGAAGAGTTTTTGTAGTTCCTTTTGTAAAGTATAGTTAAATTTGACAGCTACACTCCATGGAGTTGGGCTGAGATACAGAACATATCATACTCCATCATACTTCAGCAGATGTGGAACGCCATTTGGCAAGCTTCTTCCAGGAACCAAGAGAGATTTTCAGCTTTCGCTCAAATTTGGACAAGTTTTTAACGAAGATATAAACCACTTAAGAAAATGATGTTCACTATTTTGGTTGATTTTAATAATAAAGCGTGGGTTTCCCCTCAAAGATGCACAATTTCAGAGCCGATAGTTTGTAATAGTTTGGTTTTTCCAATTTTTGAGGTTATGTTGGCTGACCACCACTGTGAACTCTTCGAAACTGTAAAGAACACGATCGCGTGTGGCAAGCAGGCAAACTGTGTCAGAGGCAAAAGACTGAGATGGAATGATCTCTGTTTTGCATATGAAAGTGAATGGCAATTGTAAGGTTCATTGTTAATTTGAGTAGTGCTGGTAAAAAAACCGGTTTGACGGTTAAGGGTTTTTGGTTAACCGTGGTTTTTTCATGAATTGAAAACCGGTTTACGAATCAGTTTAAAAACCGGTTTAAGAACTTGTTTAAAAACCCGTTTACATACCAGTTTACGAACCTTTTACACAGAGAAGTTAAAGTTACCTATAATACCAGTTAGTTTCTTAGAGATGTAAGATAAATTCAATTCATTTTAGGTTAGTACAAGTGCAAGCAAAAATATGCATTTAGAAATTCATACTTTCCAATCTAATCTGGTTTAAACTGGTTTACAATCCTAGTTTAGTCCGGTTTTAAAACTGATTAAAAACTGGATTTAAAACGGTTTAAAAACCGATCTGTAAACCGGCTTGTAAACCGGTTTTTAAACCGAACCGGTCCGGTTTTTAAACCAAACCAGTTTTTAAATCGAACCGGTTTGTTTAAAAACCGGTTTTTCCCTAAACCGGTTCACCGGTTTGCACTTTTTAACAACTTTGCCAGCACTCATTTTGGAGCGTGTACAGTCGCGGAATTAAAAATCCGGACACTAAAAATGATTCAGTGTATATCTTACTTTACTTTACTTATCACATTACGTGGTGAAATTAGTCAAAGTCAAAATAATTACTCGTACATGACAGCATGCCTCATTTAAGAGTCGAACAAGAAATGCAAGTAATTACATTATCCAAAAATTGCAAAAATCATCTATAAGACTCGTCCGGATTTTTAATTCCGCGACTGTACCTGTAAAGAGGTTTTTAGTTTTTGAATTACTTTTATGTCAAGCATACGCACCAACCGAAGTATACAGGGTGCCCGGATTTCGTAGGGACAACATGGGTAACTTTTGTATTTGAAGAGATAGAGAGATGGTTAAATTAGCAAAAAGGTGCAGGTTTGAGAGCTCATTAAGAATCCATCTTCAAATTTTACTTGTCATGGCCCACTTGTCTAAAATTAAAAAAAAACAAAATCTCCTAATTTCTTTTATATGCCGTAACTTTTTTGTTACTTAAGATATTGAGATGCGATTTGAACTAATTTGAATGGTAATTTAAATACTTTTATTGATACTTGATAAAACCAATTTTATTTGTGTTAATTTTTAGTAATCTAACCTAACCTCAAAATTTTAAATTGGCACCCTGTAATTTTTTTGGCCCTTTTAAGAGAGGATTTTTTTCTGAATGCAGTGATGTATTACATGATATGGAAACTTCTTCAAAATTTTGAAAAACTGAGTTTATTCTTTTTACAGGCAGAAATCACTAGTGCCATGATCACAATAATTTTGTTTTTTATTTATTACGTTATCTGTAAAATTATGTTTAGAAACAAAAAGCACTCTTATCATCATACGTGCCTTCGTAGTGTCAGTGTGTTCCGTATGTTTGACGTATAAGTTCTACGTTCTTGTAGCACTTGACATACGCACAAAATACATCATATTTTCAAAATTTTCCGTTATAAGTTGAAGTAATAACACTCACACTGACAGGCACGTATGATGATAAACCTGCTTTTTGTTTCGAAACATAATTTCACAGATAACGTGATAAACAAAAAACAAAGTTATTGTGATCATAGCACTAGTGATTTCTGCCTGTAAAAAGAATAAACTCAGTTTTTCAAAATTTTGAAGAAGTTTTCACATCATGTAATACATCACTGCATTCAGAAAAAAATCCTCTCTTAAAAGGGCCAAAAAAATTGCAGGGTACCAATTTAAAATTTTGAGGTTAGGTTAGATTACTAAAAATTAACACAAATAAAATTGGTTTTATCAAGTGCCAATAAAAGTATTTAAATTACCATGCAAATTAGTTCAAATCGCACCTCAATATCTTAAGTAACAAAAAAGTTACGGCGTATAAAAGAAATTAGGAGATTTTGTTTTTTTTTAAATTTTAGACAAGTGGGCCATGACAAGTAAAATTTGAAGATGGATTCTTAATGAGCTCTCAAACCTGCACCTTTTTGCTAATTTAACCATCTCTCTATCTCTTCAAATACAAAAGTTACCCATGTTGTCCCTACGAAATCCGGGCACCCTGTATATAATTCTTCTGTACGTGTGTATGTGACTGAACTCCTTCTAAACGGCTGGACCGATTTTGATGAAATTTTTTGTGTGTGTTTGAGTGGGTCCCTGGATGGTTTAGATTCACAATTGGACCCGGTAGGTGGCGCTGCAATCGGGTTCTAGGAATTTTTTTAAAAATTTTTTGACGAATTTCGTTTTTTATTTTTTTAAAGATTTCTCGCATATGAGAACATATAACCCCAAAATTTCACCCCCCCCCACCCTAATATTTTTTAAAATAAAAGAAATCGAAAAGTCGAAAAAAACTTTGCTGAACCTGCTAATAGCAGGCAAACCAACGTTCGGGCAGGACAACGTCTGTCGGGTCCCCCAAAATTTTACCCCCACCCCCGCCGCCCCACATTATTTTTTGAAATGAAAATCTTTATCTTCATATATACAGGGTGTTAATTAAGTACGTAGACAAACTTTAAGAGGCGATTCCTTGATCAATTCTAAGATAAAAAGTTCATACAAACATGGGGCCTAAACGGCTTCCTTTTCAAGATACAGGGTGTTGAAATTTAAACAAAAATTACTTTTTTTTCAAAAATCTGGAAAACGCCTAGAGGTATTGTAATGAAACTTGGTGTATATTAGTATTTCATAAAGTGGCATTGTTTGGTCAAAATAAATGTAATTTATTTCCACCAGTGGCGTGCATCGGGGCCACCGCAGCTACCTTATTTCACTGTTTTTTAGTCAATACGACAAGTTTTTTAGCTTTATCCATTGAAACTATACAAAAGATGTATCTTTTATTTTTTTGATAGAATAAACATTTTGCGAGAAAAATGGAAAAATCTGTAACAGCAATTTCGTACATTGGACGTTAATGGGACCTACAGTTTAAGGAAGCTTTTAAAAAATGTTATTTAATAAAACACAATCTTACAATAGCTACAAAACTTTTTTCTACAAAACAGTGGCGTATCAGACTTTTCTAAAATAATGTAACTGAGATCGCCCCGATGCACGCCACTGGTGGAAATAAATTAAATTTATTTTGACTGAACAATGCCACTTTCTGAAATACTAACCTACACCAAGTTTCATTAGAATACCTCTATCCGTTTTCCAAATTTTTGAAAAAACTGTTTTTGTTTAAACTTTAACACCCTGTATCTCGAAAACGAAGCCGTTTAGGTCCCATGTTTGTAGGAACTTTTTATCTTAGAATTGATCAAGGAATCACCCCTTAAAGTTTGTTTACGTACTTAATTAACACCCTGTATAATTCTTCTGTACGTGTGTATGTCACTGAACTCCTTCTAAACCCCATTATTTTTTAAAATGTAAAAATCGAAAATTCGAATATTGAAAAAACGTTTGCTGAACCCGCTAATAGCAGGCAAACCAACGTTCTGGCAGGACAACGTCGGTGGGGTCCGCTAACCCTTAGGGAGTGAAATGGAGTAAATAAGTCTAAAAATCGATATGGATGTCGTTATTGAGTTTTCTTGGGACGTTGATTGCGAAAATGGCATTTATTTTTAAGTCCAAGATGATGTAATTGACATAAAATTAAAACTCTATACTGGTGAAACGGGGTTTCAGAGACAAATTATTTTTGGGCAGAACAACGTTTGCCGGGCCAGCTAGTTTATTATAAAACAGTAGAAATATTAAAACGAGAATTGCTTCAGTTTCTCTACTTCCCACGTCTGAAAGACGAAGGAAGTATTGTAATCGCGAAAAAATCACCTTTCGAGATTTCTCCAGATCTTCACGTTGCAGGGTTCCTAGATGACGAAAAACAGGTTTTCGCAATTTTATTCCGTCAGTCTGTCTGTTGGGCGGTATAACTCAAAAACTATTTGTCGGAGGAAGACAATATTTTGCATATATATTATATATCTACCTGGCATAAAACCGAGAAAATTTCAGACAAATATTATATACAGCGTGAGCACCTCAAAAAATAAAATTTTATATATTTTTTTTTAACAACTTAGCAATAAATACAAGTAATAATTTGTACATAGCTCAGGCTGCTTTATTCTTACCAAAAATGGGCTCCAATAAATACAGAATAAATGTACGATAGAAAAAGGAGCAACAAATTAGTGCGTTACTTAATATAGCTGCAACGCAGGAATTGGATGGGTCGGTACTTCGTAGCTCCCTTGCAATATCCCACAAACCGTTGGGACTGCATACGCGGTCCTCCTGCCGATCGAATTCGACCACCACTAACTTTTTTTTTAATTTGAAAATCTATTTAATTTATTAGAAACGTGAAGATATTTTTACTCCTAACTTAATGTGATTTTTAAGATTATTTAGTGTCACAATGTAGAGGAGGAAACTTCTGGGTAAAGCCTTTTAGATATTTTTTTCATTTATCAACGTGTGTACATATTTAAAAATTGCGAAACTACATCTATGACCTCCAACCTGATTTTTAATAATAAGAATAATAATAATATCAATTTTCAACACAGGAAATGAGTATTTGTGTATTTGTCTAATCGTTGACAACAATATGCGGACATTTACAGTTTGATCACCAAAACTGGGCCATGCGTCTATGCCTGTTGATACTATGTGGTGTAATACAACACACTCTTGTAAGCATACACATCGCTGTAGCTCAAAAACGGCACATTTCAAGCAATTCATATGCATAGGCTAGGATATACTTAAATAACATATATTTTTGCTTTGGCGAAGGTTCTACAAGTTATTTATGTTTCTCTTACTTATTGCATGCTATGAGTACTAAATGGGGTTCTACTTCCAACAAAATATTAACACATTGTAAGCCCATATCTACCCTAAACAGATAATCTCTGAAGGGTTTTAGTGGGGCAGTATGCCATTATTATTTTTCGCATTAAACAATAAAAATATTACTAAGCCAATATTGAGCGATAAAATCAAGCATTAAAGTTACTATTCTAAAACCAACAAAATAGTTGTTATCTCTGTGAGCTAGTATTACTATTAGCCCAGTTATATTAGACTGAAAAACGCAGCATCTGCCAAAAAAACCAAGTGAGCTGAAATTTTGCATACACCTTCATTTTGACATTACAAATATTATCTCAAAAGTCCCCATCGATATCGTGCTTGCGTCTTGAGTTATTTAAGGTCAAAGGTGACAGAAATAAGTTTTTCGCAAATATCTCTCTTTATATCGGTCGTATGACTTTTTTAGTTATTAGAAGAAATGAAGGCTAGGAAATTCTCTACAAAAAATATTATATAGGTTTTTTACGTACAACTACCCATTCAGTAAATAATACACTGTTAAGTTTTGTAGACGGGCTCTACTTCCTTTTACGATAAAGGAAGTATTGGATTCACCCCAAAAATTAGAAATTGAATTTTCAACAGATCTGCACGTTCTAGAGTCCTCTGAACCAAAAAAACATGTTTTTGCTCATTGGTCTGTGTGCTTGTGTGTCTGTGTGTCTGTCTGTCTGTGATCAGAATATCTCAAAAACGAAAGAGGTATGGCGTTTAAACTTTATATATAAGTTTTGTGTGTTATCTAAATGCGACAGCAAGATTTTGAAGAAAATCGCATAACCTAGTATGGTGTTTACTCTTGTGATTTTTCAGTTTCTTGCGATTTTTGCAAAAACGGCTCCAACATTTTTTTTTCAAACATTACATATTTATTACATTTTGAATGTGTATTGATTTTTCAGTTGAATACCTCTAAAATGGGTTTCTTTTGTGTTTTTCGTGTTTTTTTTATTAACTCCTATTTTAAATATATTTTAAAACTGAAAAATCACAAGAGTAAACACTATACTTCCGATTATGCGTTCTTCAAAATCTTACTTTCGCATTTAGATAACACACAAAACGTATATATGAAGTTTCAACGCCATACCTCTTTACGTTTTTGAGGTTTTTGAGATATTCTGTTCACAGACAGACAGCACACAGACACACAAGCACGCAGACCAATGAGCTAAAACATGTTTTTGGGTTCAGGGGACTCTAGAACGTGAAGATCTGTTGAAAATCTCAATTTTGAATTGTTGGGGTGAATCAAATACTTCTTTTATCGTAAAAGGAAGTAAAGGCCGTCTACAAAATTTAACAGTGTATTATTTACTGAATGGTTAGATGTACCTAAAAAACCTGTATAATCTTTCTTGTAGAGAATTTCCTAGCCTTCATTTCTTGTAATAACTAAAAAAGTCATACGACCGATAAAAAGAGAGATATTTGCGAAAAACCTATTTCTGTCACCTTTGACCTAAATAACTCAAGACGCAAGCGCGATATCGATGGGACTTTTGAGACATTATTTGTAATGTCAAATAAAGATGTATGCAAAATTTCAGCTCACTTGGATTTTTTCTGCAGACGGATTCTAATGTAACTGGACTATATACAAAACTAGGACATTTTCTGAATCCATTAGACATGAACTTTTATTATTCTAGTTGATTAACTCTCATAAATAATTCAAACTGCCTGTCATCATCTAAAATTTTAACATCAAAAGCTACAAAATAAGAGAATCAGATAGTTAGATGCGTTAACGTTAAGTGTTTTTGCTGTATCTAACATATGTCCAACGTCCAATTAAAAAACACTGAAAACAAATATAGTCATTACTAAGAACAATTCCCAAATTATTGTAAATTTTTTAATCAATTGCTATTGCGCTTAACAGGCTTAACACTCAATTGACAATGAATCGGTTCAGCCAAGATTTTAATTCCTCACATTTAGTATCGTCCGAACATTTAATCTACTTCAAACTTATTTATTTTATCATAGATGCCTGCGCTTTCTTATATTATAAAAGCTGATGCCGCCGCGCCGGGCGCCGGCCGCCGGCCGCCGGTCGCCGGCCATCCAGACCGTAAGCACTGGCGCACGCACGCACGTTCAATACGCGACCTTTCAGATGGTCTATCAATTACTCCTTCGGAGTATAATATATACTAATTTTGTTATCATAACCCCTATGATTAACATGATGCTATTTGGAAATCTGAGAATTAAGTTGTACTTTTTTTGTACTAATACCTAGGCTGCCTTGATGTCAATTTGACTTATTTATCCTTTCCAGGATACGGACAGATCGTTGTCTCCTCTCACTCTAACGTATAGTATGATCAAATATTATTTTCATCTAGTATGGCTATGGAATAGTTCCCTAATTCATGAATGCAACTATAAGTCACTTGAAAATCAATGTCGCGTTTGACATTTAAGTATAGATGTAGTTGAATTCATAAAGTAGGAACTATTCCATAGCTATCCTAGATGAAAATAATTTTGATCATACTTTACTTTAGAGAGGGGACAACGATTAGGGCACTATCAGGACAAATATGTCAAATGAAATCAAGGCACTTTATTAATACATATGTTTCGCTGGGTTAGTGATGTAAAATGTGATCTAGTACTACAACTAAAGAGCTAAACTCTATTCACTATAGTCCCGGATTGTCAATGTCAAAATCCAATTAAAAACAATGCTTTATGTCATGGTTAATAATTTTAAGGCAAGTTATGGGTAACTAGAAACAATTAATTAAGTTACTAAAGTCAAAACTATACATTATAAGTTATGGTTAAATCGAAATATTTTTTATTTCGAACTGACTTAAGCGAAAATAAATAAAAGTTGCCAGCTAACCAAAACGCAAATTCTAAAAATTACGCTTTTGCGTTGTCCAACCTAGTAGTAACAAAAACACCAATAGAAATTAAACAGTGCTACCATAAAACGTAATTTTTGACAATCCGGGACTATAGTGAACAGAGTTTATATTTATTTAAACCTTGTTCAACAGCATAATTCAGTAGCATCACATGATTTTTCATAGTTGACGGTTGCTGTATATAGAGAGATACAGTACTCGTAAGCATTTGTATATTAGTATATCGATGATTCGCCAATAAATTCAAGTACTAACAACTTCAGTACGATTTATTCTCTTGATCGTTATGCGTAATTTGTTTTTTAAGCGATAGGTGGTTATCTCCATATGATCTTATATACGGAGTTCAAAAATAAACTTGCTCGAGGGAGCCATTGAAAATAATCAAAATTGCCTGTAGCATGCTTTTTGTTGACAAAGAATTGTAAATTTTTTAAGATTAAAATTCACTTTCGAGTTTTTGTTTAACTCATCCCTTTCTTATTTTAATGTTACCTATCAATTTAATGTATTAAGTTCGATTTAAATTACATATTTTTGCATATTTGCGTAGCTGATGATTAGACTGTTAGTCACATGAACTAATAATTCAGTCCTGCTATGAAGTTTATTTTTGATTGTCTGAATAATATTGTGAAAATAGTAGCATTTTATTTAATAAAACTCTTACTGCCGGTCTTATAAAGACCACTAATCTGACGTTAAGACCCGGACTGCTGCACTTTTTCCTATAAGATGGCAGCACCATAGAAACAGCAGAGTATTTAAAAATATGTTAGACGTCGTTTACAGTTAAAATTAACCAATTATTATCATTTATATTGTTAGAAAACAACACGCTGAAGGTTGTGTACATATTTCATCTGGATCAAATAACAGAAATATTAAATAAATAAAATATCAATATTTGGATTTGTTTTTGGAACAAACTTGACATGTTAATACCTTATTCCCTAGATTATGTTATTATAAAACTAATTGTGGAATATAAACCACATTGGTAGACAAATAAACCTAAACGACAGATTTTATTGCGATTAATTGCGACAATGGAATAGGCGTTCGTCATAATAGCTGCCCTAAACTTGGGCAATTGTTTGATAGATGGCGCCGTCAAAAGTAACGTCAACGGTTCTGTGACGTCCACTTGACCCATGCCTGGTGATTTGCGAATTGCGATTTTTGTTATGTAAATGGAATCCAGTTTTAGGGGCAAAATTTTGCGCGTATATCGCAAAATTTTAATTTAAACAGCTGTAAAACTGAAATACAGACCTTGTCCGAAAATAACGAATACGAGTGACAGACAGCTTCAAGCCGCAAAAGGGGAGTACTCCATTGTTGTGGAACAAATATTATAGTAGGTAATGTGACAAAACACTTTTTTCCCACGCCCACTGTCGAGTAACCACGAAAAGTGAAAATGTTATTCACCCGGTCGTTATCATAACGGACGTGTTTGTTCTGAATAATTGTACAATTCACAATTATACAGTGGGATAAATAAATCATTTTAACCTAAAAACTGCGGACAATATGTAATTTCAACCCAAAAACTACTAAAAATATGTCACTTTTAACCTAAAAACTTGTGACAATCTACTGACATTGTCAGTTGTCACAATAACTTGCGAAAATGTGTCTTCTTTGTGGTCGTAAGAAAAATAGCGTACATAACTCGTGCGAAAGTGTATCGTACGCTCGTATTATCACTCGGTTTCACAACGCGAGTATCGTTAAGAGCTTTATTACCACACTCAGTGCGGTTATAGATGATATTACCACACTCTATTACAAAACCAAGAATACAGTGAACCAGAATTTATCGATGAAGATAAAATATTGAACAATACACGCTTGCTTATGGCACTTACCGAAATTCGTTTAATTGCCGCAGAACTCGGATTACAGCCTGGTTCTGGCATGAAACTCGTTTCGTTAAGATGCTCATAATCAAACTTGTATCGTTAATATATTGTTATGATACGACTACATTATGCTTGTGGTTTAAATAAAAATGTGATAAAGAAATTGGGATGTTATTACAACCCATATCAACCCATTGTAATAGTTAATGATGTTTAAATAGTCTCCTGAATAAATCTGAGATAAGGCAAATTAGTATTTGGAAGATAGCTATTGGAAGGTTACGGGTGGTAAGAAAATAAATAAAATATTTACAATACGTTTAAATTTCAATCACAAGTGTAAAATTCTAATGAGGGTAGAATTAAGCAGATTAATATCAAATAAGAATGTACTAGTAAAATAACGATATGCGGTAGTTAAGGATATTGCTTTTAGAGAGTAAAAATAGAAAACTGAAAACGTGTATTAAATAATTTGGTATCATTAAAAAAAATATGGAAGATAACCCCGTTTATTTCTATTTATGGTTGGGATAAATAGGGGATATTTACGAAATCAAGAAATAACAAGAACGTACAAACTGAGGGACAAAGAGATGGCACGACAATATGCACACATGGTAGATAGACTAATATCAGAGGAAATGACAAACACAGAACACGAAACAGTAGAACAGTCATGGCAGAAACTTAAAGAAATAATCACACAGGCAGTGGTCAAAATATGTGGAACTAGTAAGCAGAGAAACGACGAACACAAAAGAACGAGCTGGTGGACCGAAGAAATAAAAACACAGGTACAAATAAAGAAAAAAGTATGGAGAGAATACCTGACAAACAGAACAGAAAACAAATATAATAGATACAAAGAACAAAGAATAAAAGTGAAGAATATGGTAATCGAAGCAAAGGAGAAAGCATGGCAAGAATTCGGAAGGAAGATAGAAGAAGAGAGTACACAAAATCAAAAACTTTTCTACAAAGTACTAAAAACAATAAGAAAAGGGAAAACAAAAAGAATAACAAGAGTGCAGAACAAGCAGGGGGAATTAACGAAGACCAACAAAGAAACGATGGACAGATGGAAAGAGTACTTCGAGGAGCTACTTGAAGCAGAAGCAGAAGAAGGCAATACAAATATAGAAGACGTAGAAGAACGTACCAGAAATGAACAGAACGAAGGCGAAGACAAGATCACCAGAGAAGAGATGGAAGAGGCCATACAAAAAATGAAGAATGGGAAAGCTCCGGGCTATGACAAGGTTACATCGGAAATGATCAAAGAAATGGGTGAAAAAGGGAAGAAATGGCTGCTGGAGATATACAATAAAGCTTGGAGAGAGGAAAAAATACCGCAAGACTGGGAAATAGGCCAAATAGTGCCCATACACAAAAAAGGTGATAACAAACAGTGTGACAACTACAGGGGCATAACACTGCTTTGTACCTCACTCAAAGTCTACGAGCGGATACTGGAATCAAAACTGAGAAGAATAACAGAGCAGACATTGGAAGAGGCGCAGAGCGGTTTTCGTAAAGGGAGAGGCACACAAGACCATATATTCACCATCAAAGAAATAAGTGCAAAAAGACTACAATACAATAAAAAAACATTCTTAGCATTCCTTGACCTTAAAAAGGCGTTCGACAAAGTGCCCAGAAAAGAAGTATGGGAAAGCTTAAAGAACAAAGGGGTAGACCCAAAGCTGTGCAAAGTAATCAAAAGCCTATATAACAATACTAGAAATATAGTCATCAGCAATAACAACAGTTCTACAGAATTTAAAACGAGGAAAGGGCTGAGACAAGGAGGAGTGGTGAGCCTAACATTGTTTAATATCTTCATGGATGAAATAATAAAGAAATGCCAACCAGAATCAAAGAAAATGTTAGTAGGATACAGAAAACTACAGCCAATATAAATATCAGAGTGCGCATTCGCAGACGACGTGGTACTCATAACAGAAAATGAAGTAAACCTACAGAGAAATCTAAACATATGGAATAAAACACTGACAGAAAACAAGATGGAAATAAACACGGATAAAACAAAAATATTAGTGATAAGCAAAGAAAGACAGAACACAGAGATAAAAATAAATGACAGACAAATAGAACAAACAGAGAAATTTAACTATCTGGGAGTGACTATAGATGAACAAGGTAAACAAGAAGTAGAAATAACAGAAAGAATGGAGAAAACAAATAAACTATTCCAAGTGATGAACAAGTCTTTTATAAGTAAGAGGGAAGTGTCTCGAGAAACAAAGGTGAGAGTATTTAAAACAATATTCAGACCGATATTGACATATGGAGCGGAATCTTGGGTGATGTCAAAAAGGATTAAGAGAAAAGTGGAAGCAGTGGAAATGAAATTTTTGAGGAGAGTAAGAGGGGTGACACTTAGAGACAGGGTAAGGAGTGCACAAATTAGAGAAGAGCTAAAAATAAACCCAGTGACAGAAGTTATAGAAAACCGACAACTCAGCTGGTGGGGACATATGCAGAGAATGGATGAAAAGAGGAAGGTGAAGCAAATATGGGAGGCAAAAACTACCGGGAGAAGAAACAAGGGTAGGCCACAAGAGAAGTGGGATAAGACGATAGAGAAGATACTGGAAGCAAGAGGCAAAACATGGGCGGAAGCAAAAGTGTTAGCCCAAGAGAGAAAAGAGTGGCGGAAGTTTGTGTATAGTGAACGACGCGAGTGAGGTAAATGAAAACACACAAGTGAGTGACTAAGATAAGAATTCAGATTATTTTGATATTTAGATAATAGTAAACATTCTGACAAAGTAGTTAGTTAATTTAACTACACACTGTAACACCCTACACCAATCGGTAGAAGGGTTCTCGATTAAATAATAAATAATAAATAGGGGATATTTACAAAATTTGCGTGGTGCTATAAAAATTAAATTTGAAAAGAACAAGCATAATAAGAAGAATTAACTGAAGAAGATTACTGCTAAATAGTCGATGAAACTAATGGATAGAAGAATTGTATCATGTAACGTTTCTCCCAGCGCGGACGCGATTTGGTAATTAAAAATTAATTCGCGCGTTCCCCCATGGAGTATTTCACGTTAAGTATCGGGGCAAAAATAAACGACGTCATCACGAGCAGACGCAGGGACACCTCCGCGCACCTAAAGCAAGAATCCCCGCTCTATCGAACCGGCGTGAACTGCTGATTACACCGGCCCAGGGTATATAAGGAGAAAATCAAGCCAGTACCAGAGAGAATTTTTCCTGAACCTCTTCCAGGCCTGATTCTGCTCAGGAGAGCCTCCGGGCTCTTCGAGAATTCTCCTAAACCTTTCTCCTAGCCTAATCTCACTCAGGAGGGTCTCTAGACTCTTCGAGGAGAATCCAGCAGTCATTCCAGCACCTGGTTGCCAGCAGGGTCACATCCGCGACTCATCAGTAACATTTCCCAGTACCTGGTTACTAGCGGGATCATCCGAGACTCATCAGTAACGTTTTTCAGCACCTGGTTACTAGGGAAGTAATCTTGGACTCCTGGGTGACGATTTCCAACACCTAGTTATTAGGAGAACTAAACCGAACTCGCCGACGACGATTCTCAACTCCTAGCTATTAGGAGAACTAAACCGAACTCGCCGACGACGATTCCTAGTACCTGGTTACCAGGAAGATTAAGCCGAGCTCGCTGGTAACGGTTCCGTCCGTGAACTAAATTTCCCCGCACCCGGACAACGAAGCCGACGTAGTTAGTCCATTAATTGCATCCGGAGCGGCTTGACACAATCGAAGCCGAAAACGCCCACTAAGGAGGCCCAGCCTAGAAAGCCAGGGGCCGGCTTCCATAGTTACGCACGTTTGAATTGAGAGCAATTTAACGGGGATCATCGCCAACAAGAAGCAACGGTTGTTCGATCGAAATTCACTTACCTGGATTCGCAAAGCAGCTGTCACAGGTAAATCCAGCTAAACTCGCCGTCCGCCAACAGCACACCTGCAGGCCGCGATAAACACGAGTTGCACCAGGTATGTTTGTAATTTAACCTGATATTACCCGTACTTTCAACAATTTGAAGATAGAATTCCATGTTTATTTACCGTCATTAAGCGGTTTTCGCTAACTGTCATTTTATCTATGCAGACCCGACGAACTGCCTACGAGACATCGGAGATACTCTATGTATAGGCTGTTCCAAAAGAGACTGACACGGCCCGATTCCCAGCAAGCGAGAGTTCTATTAATTTTACAAGCATTGTTACATTTTTATTCCTTTGTCTGATCAAACACAATTTAATTTAATGTATTTAGCTAAACATATTAAACACTGATAAAAATTATTTTGTGTTCTTTCCTTGGTAATTAAGCTTGAGTTTATTATCCGTACCTTGGCATTCTGAGCTATCAGGGAAGCCAGTATCAGTCTGCTAATTGTAGCAAACAGGTTAAATAAGTAGTTATATTAAATTAAACTAGCCCGTCTGGCTACAAACATACAAGTAAAATACTAAAGGGGCATACTGGGTCAGCTTTATTTTGAATTACATTTGACATTTGACGGGAGTAAAATGGGATTACGCAGGGATATGTGTTCTTGAGTGGAGCTTCCAAAGGAGAGTGAAGGAGCGTACCAGGTAGCAGTGGACTGTGGCAGCTAGAGGTCCAGGTTTGCTGATAGCTGACGAGAGTTTGAGATTTGTTGCTGCTGGGTAGTAGGAGCGAGTTTTCTGTTGGAGAAAGGTGCATTGCAGTAGGAAGACTGAAGGGGTAGAGCTGCAGATATTACATGGGTTGCTATCTTGGAGCTTGTGTAAGAACGATATAAGGTGGTGATTTCTTAGAGGATACTAACTAGAAAGTAAATAAAGACGTTAATAAGGTGAAATTGATTATCAAATAAGAACTTAATGTGTTGTTAAATATTATAATGTACCATTCTAAGGATTGGGCATTTGTCATTTAAATTTGAAAATTATTTTTGACGTTTAGTTGACACTAAGATGTGACTTACGATTTGAATGAGCTTTTAAAATATTGGAAGATCAATTTTTCAGTATCAAGTAACTAGATAACAGATCCCACCCCTATAAGAGTTTCAGGCGCTATCATAAAAAGAATTAATTGGCATTATTATTGAAGGAGGACAATTAATATAACATACCATTAATGGAAAATAATAAGAGACTTTATAGTCACATTATAACGCAGAGAAAATAACAACAACAAAGAATCTATTATTACACTACTTTATTTTAAATACATCACTATCAAAGATGGATCGTAAATACAGTGTGATTGAGGAGGTCACCGCCCTGGGCCTAAGAGGTTTAGGATTTCGTCTTGCCATCTTGCTTTCGGTCGTAGATACAATAGATGCAATAGGTATTGTTCTGTGGATACACCGGTTCTAGGAAGAACCGCGCCGGTAGGGTTTTAGAACTTGACCTCCTTTTAAAACTTTATTTAGCGTCCTCTCTTTCATAAAAGCGTGAACGATACATCTGGTACGCAAATTCATTTATTAGAGTTATTTCTTAAACTACCGCCCTCATGTCCGCACAAAATAGATCCACGAAATGGATCTGTTAACTGGCCACCTCTTTCGTGCGATTTGACGCAGTTAGATAATTTTCTTTGAGGATATGTAAAGTCGCATGTCTAAGTCGATAAACCGGAAACAATTGAGCACTTGGAAGTCAACATTCGACGAGTTATTGCCGAAGTACAGCGTGATTTACTGCGAAGAGTCTGTTAAAATTGGACCTCCAGATTACGTCATGTACACGCTAGTAGCCGCGACGGTCACATGCCCGAAATCATATTCAAACATAAATGCCATAAAATTATCTTTCAAATATAGTCAATTTCATGGATATTAAAAACATTTTTCTGTGTTTTATTTCAATTTAAAGTTCTCGACACTTTAAAAAACACCCTTTATAAGACCCTAATGTGTTAGTTGAAATAATTTTCAGGCTGGTGGTAGCAGAAAAGTTAAACAATGTAAAGCATCTCTGTGTATTAGGAAGAAAAAACAAGTTCACAAAACACAGAACAAAACACAAAAATACAGATCAATTTCACTCACCGACATGCACTAAAAAATGCAGAAGCTTGGTCTTGGCTTAAAAGAACGTCAGAAACAAATTATGCTTTTTTCAATACTTCTCAGATGGTAGGCATAATATAGTTTGAAGTATTTATTACACAACGTTGAAAAAAGAATCACTTCGGTGAGCTCACTGCAGGACCAGATTTTGTTAGGTATGACTTATCAGCCTTTCGAGTTTATACGATACTAACACATTTCCCTTTTGTGACTTACTTAAATTATTTATTTTCACATTAGATGAAAAGATAAAAATAAACTTCTGAGGAAGGCCACATTTACAATTCATGCAGAACCATTTGTGTTATGAATTGTAACACCACAATTAAAAGAAATCACTGAAAACAAAGGAAACTTCCTTTTACTTCCTTTTACAATAAAGAAAGTATTGGATTCACCCCAAAAATTCGAAATTGAATTTTCAACAGATCTTCACGTTTTAGAGTCCCCTGATCCCAAAAAACATATTTTTTTTATTGGTCTGTCTGTGTGTCTGTCTGTCTCTCTGTGTGTCTGTGTGTCTGTGTGTCTGTGCGTCTGTGCGTCTGCCTGTGAACAGAATATCTCAAAAACGGAAAGAGGTATGGCGTTGAAACTTCATATATAAGTTTTGTATACTATGTAGATGCGACAGCAAGCTTTTGAAGAAAATCGCATAACCGGAAGTAGGTATTTACTCAGATTTTTTAAAACTTTATATTTTTATTAAATTTTTAATGTGTATTGATGTGAGATAGATGATTTTCCAGTTAAATACATCTAAAATGGGTATCTTTTGGTTTTTTTCTATTTTTTATTAACTCCTATTTTAAATAGAACACCCGGTATATTATTACATTTTAGAATTCAGCTTAAAATTCTAGAGAAAATTTGTCTCCTGAACTAACACTCTATTTTGTACTGTTTTTGTAAAATTTGCAATGTTTGAAAATTTTTGACAAATGCTTAAAAATTAAAAATCAAATTTTTGGCTAACTATAAGATCACTGTAAAAGGAAGTTGTGTGAGTTGTGTGTGTGTATTACACCAGATTTTTGGATACAGGTAGTTCAGATGATCAATCAAACAGTGCTTTAACTATTGTGTTTATTGCCACGAAAACTGAAGGTTAATGAAAGCCAGGTTCAAAATAATTATGCGGCTGGTCTGCAGCATTTGAAAACTTCATGGCATGAAATTACAACTCCAATGATGGAGAACTTTATGACAGATCTTTAAAAAATGCTTTCCTTTTTGCCTGGCCATAGGTGAGTTAATTGCTTTGTCAGTCTCATGTTCTGCAAACCTTGTAGCAGTGGTTATGGGATAATAGACATATGATAAAGAAGGATTAGGTATAGGAAGCCATTAATGACCTTATTTCGAAAGACAATGTATGCCACTGATGAAACAGAAGCACAACTTGCTTTTCAGACACTAATTACCGAAACCAAAAAAAAACCGTAATTTTCTAAGACATACATCTGCTTTATTAATATTGCATCCGCGGATGATGTAGTGCGATGAATAGCTCTCTCTAATTAAATTAAATGTTAAATTGTTAGAGCTTCCACACAATATTTTGTTTGAACTAAAATTCTCAGGCAGATTAAAAGTAATCTGTATTTATTTAAATGCCTAAATGAATGGTTATATGCCCGTTTTTGTATTTTATCTACCTGCAAATAATAATAAATAACCGCAAGCTCTCAAGTAAAGCAATCACTCTAACTCAGTTGGGTTTCTGGTTGTTTGTGTAATTTTACAAATTATTTGAGTACGGTTCTGTTTACCGGTTTAGTTCCACTACGCAGAAGCAAATGATTTGAAAGTAGGTCAAATGTTACGCATAATGGATTCCGTATTCAAGATTGCGTTATATGACGTTTATAACAAAGTGAAATTATCAAAGTTCGTACAGGTATTTATTTGAATTTCCGCGCTTTGGCGGCATTAATTATCTTTTGTTGTCAGACAATTGATTGTCGATGACGTCAAAGGGACGCTGCTGGCGGAAACTTGCAAGTGTTTCAGACGCGTCTGGTTTCACCCTCGCATAACCTCAAATATTGGAATCCGCTTGTTTTGCGGGCGGCACCTTCTCTATAGCCGCGGAAATGCTTGGATCTTCTTAAGTAATGTCTCCTTTCTCATGCACGTAATTTTCACGGGCATAACGTAGATAATTTTAGCCAAATTTTGGTTCCTGATACTTCGCCGAACTCCTCGTCTCGCTGGAGTGACGCCGTTGAAATTCTGAAGCTGCTACGGACCCCCTTGTGGTGAAACCTCCTGGAGACGTTGCTACAGGGCTGCTCTACGTCTTAGAATCTTCCCCTCTATGCTGCGGAGATGTCCTTGGCTACACGCAGTGATCGAAAATTCGAGCTGAACGGCTGCTAACTTCTCGGAAGAGCCCCTTTATGGAACTTTCTAATTTTTTTGTGTCGGAAACACTCACAAACAATACCACAACAACTGGGATATGCACTTAGTAAAACGGTACACTTTTTAAGTAGAAAAGTGCTCATTTATTGTATAAAGATATGATTTAAAGTAGAGCAGAATTTACATTGTCATTTCTTGTAATTTATTTATTTGTTCTCCTTAAAATCCGTTATGAACAAATAATATAATCTAATATTAATATAAACGGAAATTAACCAAGTTCAAATCAATTACATCTTAAAATAAATCTGCTTATAAACTATTATATTTACAAATTTCTTATATCTAAAATATTGTCTACATTTTTAATTATTAAAATGTCTCTTGGCGCCACCTTACGTTTTATTAATTGCTTGTCTCTGTTCACACGCATAATTGCACTGATTAATTTTTTAGGGTTCACTTCCTGCACACTTCCTTTTCCTGTCTCTGTTTGCTTTTCACTCGTTTTCCCATGTCTTGTGTGCTTTTCACCATTTCTATTTTCTGTTCATTATGCCTGCTTTCTGTTTGCTCTTTTCAATGTATAATTAGTTTATTCCGGCTTATACCTTTTTTAAAAAACCCTCACAACATTTCACTGTCTAAATTAATTGAATTCTACGCTTCATTTTCTTGCACATAACAAACCCTTTTGTAATTAATAATTTTTTTTTGGTTCGGCTATTACTTTTGCACACAGCTATTATTTAAATTGATCTGGCAGTCAACTTAGATCCCTGTGAGAAATGAGCTTTGCCTTTTGCATTTATTCTGTGAAATTCAAGTTTTAGCCTTGCAGTTATATGAAACACCTCAACCCTGTGCTTATTGAAATGTCCATTAAATTGTCAACGCTATCAGAATTGAGTTGTAGGGTCGAAGACCATTCCAGTAGATCGAATCCCTCTCTCGGAATCTCTTTATTACTTGAAACAATAAAGAAGCTGACCTGTGATTAATTAATTAAAATAATTAATAGTAGTAAGAAAAATCGCAGATCAACCTCCCTATAGTTTGTACACCACGGTAGCTCTGAAAAATCTTCACTTACCGCGATGGCCGAGCTAACTCAATTTCGGCGGCTTTGCACCGTAGGTTCAAATCACCAGCTGTGCACCCTGTAAAGCCTTCAAAAAAGGGAAATGGGCGCCAGAAATCAAATGATTTCGAAGAAAATAAAACTATAAGCGACTAGTGTTAAATTAATAATTAATAAGTAGTCTTGTAGAGTGAGCAATAAATAATCAGAATAATTAAAAGGCAAATAATATCATAACAAAATTGTGTACGTCAAATGAAGGCTCCAAAGATCAAAAACCCCATTCGGGTTATTAAATTAACTGTAACATCAAAACCAATCGTGGAATATGCATACCTCAGTCATTTGATAAAACCTTTCTGTTTAGGCTATTGAAATAAAAAATCGGGAATGCTCCTTTAACAAAGGGTCACTACACATCATAATTACAGCTTTAAATATTGATCATAATTAAATATATGCGTAAAAATTAAAATATGAAAAAAACAAGAGCATGTATGAATTTCAGCTTTACTGGTTAATAATAACGGTTTTAGTATATAAATTCCAGGTGTCGAAGATAAGTTGATATAATATTAATCCCAAAGTAGCACTAACTAACCTCGATCGCCGGCTGGGGGTTGCTACACCCTGCGGTTAAACATATGCTGGTCGTGAACTGCTACACACATTGGTCGAAATCGCCGTTGATGCACCGCTAATTGTAGCGAAGGCACCCTCAAACGGCAGCAATTAGTCAGAAAGCCAACAGGTGTCGAAAATGAGATTAGACTAACAAATAAGTGCCTCGGACAAAAAATTCGTTTCCAAAGAAAAGCTCGCATTACAGCAACCTGCGATAACAGATAGCACGGGTCAAAAGTGCATAGCGCGAACGAAATACAAAATAAGCTGCTTTGGAAAATTTAAGAATTCGAAATGCAAAGGATTTATATTTCAAATAAAAATATACAGGTTAAGCCTGAAATAATTGGATAACTGGCGAAACAATTAAGCGAAGCTAAAAAATTGTTTCATACTGAAAATTGAGGAATTTTATGAATAAATCGACTTTACAAGTTTTGAATATTTTTCAATAATTTTTTAACTAGTGGAAAGCGTATTCTTTTTAGATTCAGATGATTTCAAATTAATCACAAAATTATTTTTAACTACTGCTACAGAAACGGTTTAAATAAAGCGTTGGGGGAATGTGGAGTATCTACTTCAGCATCTAAGTATATTTGAAACAATTGAACGTAATTGTATACAACCAGCGTATGAAATGTGAAAGAGAGAATGAAGAAATGTTTAGTGAAAGAATTATCTGCATTGATCTATTGTTGTAAAAAATATAATTCTTTTTCCGTACCTTTGGTTGAAACGCGTGTCGCACTTTGCTTCGGCGTCGGGGCGAAAAGGTTAAGCTACCTGCAACACAATGATCTAAGGGGTGCTTCGTAGCCTTGTAAGATATTATTCAACGTTAAGACCGCATTCGCAGGCGTCTGCGGTTTAAATCCCGCCGCAAATTCTTTTTTTATTTGAAAATTGATGTAATTCGCATTCAAGTGTACTCTTTTATTGTTTCCGTATTATTTGTAAGCTGAAGACATTGTTACACCTAGTTTCCTTTGATTTTTAAAATTATTTAGTGTCACAACGTTCACTTCAGAGGGAAGTTCTGGGTAAAGCCCTTTACAGATTTTTTAATACGTGTATGTCGTCTTCATTATCAGATGAAAAAACCCCAGAAAAAGCGATACTCATTTAGAATGAGATAGCAAATTTGCATTTGCAATGTGGGCCATTAAACATTTCTTGCAAGTCCATGGTTTTATCAAAACCGTGCACAATTTTGTAACAGAAGCTTGTTCAATAACTCGAATGAAAAGGAGTACACCTCACAGACCGTAAAGAAAAGCAAAATGTTAGATTAAAATGGAAAGAATGTTACAAGATTCGAATGAACAAAATCAGAAAAGTAGAAAGAAAACAGGAATAAAAATAAAACGCAAATATAAAAAAATCTTTAATATAATTTCCTAGTGATTAGAGGAAGGAGTTTACATAATATTCATATCTGAGCTGTTCAAGGCTTAAATTAAATCGTGCTCAACGGAGAGCCCGAGTAGTTCATCCGTCTAATTTCAAAGCCACTGGTATAACAATATATCTATCAACCTATCTAAAGTTAATGACCCATGGCTTATGAGTGTAGGTATGTAATATAAAGTCATACGTAACACCGACAGAATAGTTTGTGGTAAGAGTTGAGTTGAACTAGTTAGATTGTGATCGTATAGTTAATGCAGCAACTAAAGGGTGGTACTGTAAGAATGACTTTCCGAATAAGTGTGGCTATGGCAGGCATTTTATTACTATCCTTAGGAGTGCTGACAGCAGCAGATGAGAAGCAAAATTTGTTGAAAAAGGTTAATAACGTAACGATTGCTCTTGACAGCTTTCAAATCAAGTATTTGTACATAGTTTCAGCAGAACAGTTACCATGCTGTACTAAACAGAGCTTTAATTGTACGGTATGATCATAAATACATGACGTATGAAAATGTTCGTAGCTTTAGATACAATCGAACCACTAAAGCAGTAAACTGCACTTTTGGATTTAGCCGTGATCTTAACTACGGCTTGTCTGTAAGTAACTTTAGATTTACTCAACATAAACTCAGAGTAACCACACTTATCAGAACCACAATCAGAGGGTTTGGTACGTGTTTCCATTCAATGCATAACTCGTGTCGGGAAAAACATACAGAAACAGTCAGAAGGCGAACAAAATAATAGCCAAGGCCCACCGCAGCCATTGAATTGCAAACAAGGGTCTCTATCCGATTTGGGTTAGAACAGATCTCTGTCTCTCTCTCTCTCTCTTTGTCTCTCTCAAATCCATCTTCTTAAAAGAAGACTGATCACCAGGGGCATACAAAATATTACATTATTGTCAATTTCGAATGATATGTCGCCATTGGTTCCTGTCTTGTGCCAGTCGAGTAGTGTAGGCAAGTGATGTGTCTGTGAATATTTTAACTTGGTCAACTCACCTATAGCTGGGCCTCTGGGTCTTTTCCCTTCTTGCCTGCCTTGTACCCAGAGCTGGGCAGTATTTAATTACTTTGTAATTAAACTACCGATTAAGTTCCTTTTTGTTTATTTGTCTTGGAATTGAATTACTTTTCAAAATGCGGTAATTGTAATTGGGAATCGCCATTTTTGTTAAAAAGCACTTGATAATTACTTTTTGAAGGTAGTTAGTTACTACATTCAATTACTTTTGTGTAATTAAATTACTCTAGAATATTTAAATTACTTTACAAGTATTTGAATTACCTGTGGTAATTGAAATTACTCGCGGTATTTGAATTACTTTATGGTATTTTAATTACTGAATTACTGACTTCGATTGGGTTCTAAATCTCCAGAGCGCAAAAAATACGATAATGTCTTATTAAGTTACATATTATGCAAATCGGAATAGGGTCTTCCCGGTCCAATATACTAAGCCTAATTTATGGTATCCTCTGACGAGTCGAACAACAGCAACATTCGCATTTTATACGAATCGTGCACAAAGAGTGCATTGGTGCGTATATGTAAATGTGATATGTACGTTGTAATAGTGAAGCTAATATTGTTTAAGACGCTAAAACTATATTTGCGGTAAGTACATTACAGATTACAATACCTACGGTAAAAATATAATTTAAAATAGCTTCATTAGACGATATTGGTATATAATAATTATTTATTCATTTGAATTTGCTTGTTTTAAAGTCCAGAAAATTACGTTTTTGAGTGAGGAATTGAACTAAACAGCCAAAATCCGATAACATCTACACAGCGCAAGACACATAAATAAAATGTACATAATTGAAAAATTCGAGGCTTGGTTGTCTCAAAAATGCAGTATGGGGTGTGGTACTAATACAATTTAAAAACGCCGCATAAGTTGCCGCATTTTTGCATTGAACACTTTATAAATTATCCATTCTTTGTCGCTTCCTTGCTTTGTAATGCTCATATGCTGCTTTGTATACTGGCAACTAGGGCATAATTTTGCGACTACGAAAAATGGTTTATCTACTCCAGTGGGATAAGTAACTTATTACGTCACTCATTTGACACTATTTCCGTTATGTAATGCAGCTCATTACAACCACTAGTGGTGTAATGAACTTCCATTACACGTGTAATGAACTTCCATTACACCACTAGTGGCTTCATTACCTAACTGAAGCAGTGTCAAATGAATGACATAATGACATTTTCTTACTAAGTCATTATTCTTAATGCACTTTTCTCAATTTTGGGTGCTTGTAGATAACATTTTGTACAATACATGTGTGATAATGCATAATTAATATACCTGTGTGCTTACGTTTGAAACTTACACACACACACGAATATTAATGATGCACTTATCCCACTTGTATACTAAATAACTATTACGGTCTGCTGCAGCATGTTAACTTCGATTATTATTAAAAATCTGGAATAGTGTCTTATAAAAATCATGACTTTCTTATAATTTCGATCACCTCATCCAACATTACTTCTTTACGTTATGCAAGGTGCTGCGGTGACGGACGAAACATACAAAGCCCTCATGCTAACTAAGAGACCTCAAATATTGGCTTCTTAATAATTTTACACGAAATTCCATTTAGTTTTTTTAAAAGAACAGTTCATAGTGACCCAATTTATGTAATTGCAGATATTTTATTGCCCTAAACTTCAAATCAATAGGTAATTAAGCATTTTTAGATTACGATTACGAATCGAACCGACGTGAATGATAGTTGCAACTTGCAAGAAAGTTCTACTAAATACAACTATATGCCAACAATTTCTATTGAAGGTAATTGAAAAAGTAATTGATGTTGTACAATTACAATTACTAAGTAATTGGTAATTGAATTACTATTTCATGTGAGTAATTGAATCTCTAGTAATTAAATTACTGCATTTGGCGGTAATTGGTAATTAGTAATTAATTACTTTTTAAAAGTAATTTTACATTTTTCTAACCACCTTGGGTCTCGGTAGGAGATGTGACCAAAATGTACGAGTACTGTGGTATTGGTATACGATGTTTAACTCAAGAAATCCGGAGTATGCAACCCCTATAGCCAGATTTAATTGTTCAAAGTTCAAAGGCGTAATAAAATATGGAGCACACTAAATATTGAACACGTAGTGATTTAGTTGGGTATTTCACGATCTTTCAATATTTTTATTAGCTTTTTCATACCACTACGCTCCATTAAAGCTCTGCATCGTATATGCGGATCTCTGTTCTCATCTTTCAACATTACTGATCTGAGGTAGTTAAATTTTGACACACCATCGCAACTAGCAATATGCTGATTCAGGTCTATTGTTATTCTTCCAGTAAATTATCATGGTTTTAGTTTTTCAGTAAGTCCATACTCGGCACTAATACTTTTTAGTTGAGTAATTAGTAAAACAAGATCTAGTTCTGACGTTGCAAGAAGTGTGGTGCTATCAGCATACCGTAACTTAGATATCACCATTCGATTGATGATCGCTTCTCTGTCCGAACAATCAAGTGCGGGGGGTTCAACAAATTCCCCATAGATATTAAACAAAAGTTGCGAAAGGATAGAACCCTGTAGCAAATATTTGCTGATTTGACAGGTATCAGGGTACAATTTTTCAATCCTTATTAGTGTCTGACGCTTGATATACAAGTTTTTAATTAGGGTCACCAGGTGTTGGAAAACGCCCAACCAAAGCCTAATAGTAGTCTCTAGCTTTTTTAATTAATTGGCGAACGTTGAGAATTTGTTCCTTTGTACCCCTTCCCCTCATAAAGCCAACTTGTGCTGGAGGGATCTGGCTAGTCAAACATACTTTTAAACGCTCATCTAGAATATGTAGCATGGCCTTACTAGCATTGGAAGTCGGAACGAGAAAGCGATAGTTGTCAAATATATTGGTCGGTCTTTTTTTATTTAGTGGTAGAAGGATAGAAGTTGTCCACTTGCCTGCCTAAGTCATATAACATAAAATTTTGTTATATATCGCATGGATAACGTCAATTCCACAGTCGGGCATTGCTTCTAACACCTCTGGAGCTAAACCATCGAAGCCGGAAATTTTTTTCCTTCAGAATAAAAAATTGTAGTGAGTCGTCCTGAACTGTGTTGGAATATAAGTTTTTACAGTATTCCTATTAAGCATTTAAGATCTCATTGCTGTTGAGCAGGTTCTTGCCTAGATTGTTTCTTATAACCCAAGCATTCGGTTTAAACTGTTTTGTAAGCTGTTTGACTTGTCGAAATAAATCTCGAGTGTCGATGTTATCGGCATAGTGCTGGATTTCCTGGCAGATCTTCATGCTATGGTTATTTTTATTACGTCGACAGGGTGATTGTATTTCACTACCTAACGATCTATATTTGTCCAATGCCCGAGGTGTTAAGAAGCTCAATATTTTACGCTTTCTTCTTTCCTCTATTAGCTTTAATGCATTATCAAAAATCGCTTTTAAACTATTTTATTTTCTTGTTCTTGAAAGTATTCCATAGTTCGTTTGAAGAAGACTCAGAGATAAATATTTTAGGCAAGTCAAGTTGGTCAGTCAAAGAGTTCTTAAAAATGTCTTCATTTCCTACTTTGTAAGATGGAACAAGCTGCCATTTTCTACAGACATTTAGCCTCTTAGCCATATGATTTCGAACAAAGGTTGGTTGTCTGAAAGACACTGTACTCCGGCAAAAGTTTTAACGCTATATATAGGTGAGCGCCATTTGCTTGTGTGTGATGGTGCATTCCGTGTGAATGGACGACGAATATGTTGCTTAAGAGTAATGTGCATAATCACTATATTATTTTAAGCCCAAAACTCAAGAAGCCTATTTCCTCTATTATTGCAGGCACCAATACCATAGCTACCAACGATATTACAAATTTGGTTTCATTCAAGCTGGATCCGATTTTGGCATTAAAAGCTCCCAATTACTAATTGCTGGGAGAGTAGTTTCCAGATCTCCATAGCAGTGTTGAAGGTCTTTATCTTTCGAATCCTTGGCACATAGACCTGAGAAAAGTTGACTGCAAAAGGAGCATCATCTATTCTAATAAATTGCTATATTTGGTCAATTATTTTCCGATTACAAAAGCAACACCATATCTGCTAAGGTTCTCATGTCCAAAAAGGTAGACAGTGTCCCAAGAGACGTTAAAGAAATTACCATAATTTTTTTGCCAGTGTCTTTTACTGAAGCTAATGGTCGAGGCATTTGCTTTAGTAATTTCTTCTTGACTTTCCTGTCTACGGAAGACCTCTAACATTCCAAGTGCCAAAACGATTACTATTTCGAAAATCCAGTGTAGAATTTCGATGTTAATCGCCAGTAGTACATTTAGCATGTAATACCTATAGTAGCTGATTTACCACTGTCTGGGGTGGACACAGAACACCATAGATTGTTAGTCAGATCACATGACGTATATGATAAATCTATATTAACTGTATTCATTTGGCCTTTCTGGAAATGATATGCAGTGGTTTCCCTTTGCCTTCTGCACCGCGATAGCAGAGCCATTCTATTAATACAACTGAGCCTACAACTTACAAACATATTCATAGCCAATAGCATTTATCTTGTGCCCTATGCTAGTATTGGCTCCTTCGCTGTCCAACAACATGAATGTTTTTTTTAATCGAACTCTATATGCTGTGGATAAAACCATTAAATTCCGTAATTGGAAGTTGTTTTCTATGTCTTTTATACTATCCCTAAAATCAAGGTTGCCACTTCTGTCATCTTCGCCCTACCGAAGTTTTAGTCGTGGCTGTCGATATCGTTGTGGACTTGATCCTACCCCTAAACAAGGGACCCGTAACAGATATAGCTTTCCGGGTCAGAAATCTCCTAAAATCTGCGGTGGACAGGGCGATTTACTTCCCTGAATAGTACCATTCTACGAAGTTCCTACCCGGTAAAACCAGAAGACCGAAGTTCATTTGCAAAAATTCACGTATTTGCTATTATTATTTTAAATTTGATCACTATAGTATACATCTATCCGGCTTTCAAAGTATCCGTCACAATTTATTAATTCCAAGTTTTCATGTGGCAAGGTGGCAGATTACATTCAAAATATGAATGAACAAAATTTTTTGAAATGGAATCCACTTTGAGTATGGTTACTGGCAACATCAATTAATGGAGAATGCGGGTAATAATAGTTTTCGGAACTTTGGAATTAATTGCTGTTCGCGTTTACGGTTGTCATGGTAGCAGCCGTTGTACGCAATGCAAGACAATGCATAGTTGCTTAAGACAATGTCGGTGTATCCTAAATGTTATTTTAGACAGTACTTCAAGTTTACAAGTTTATGAGCAATGAGTACAGATATTTTCCGATACGTTTGCAAATAGATATTTGCGATTTTATGAACAATAACTTAATGGGAATCAGGAAGGTCATAACCTGTGGAAATTTTACTGGATGTCCTATCAGAAAGGTGCGTATAATAGGAATTTATGTACCATGGGCACTATGAAAATATATATGCCCGAGGGCATTAATATTAAGTAATGCCAGTGTTGCATACACACTTTTATTGCTCACCAGTGTGTATAAAAAACTTGGATCGGTATATGCATCGTCGCATCAATATACGCGATCGGTCGCTAACAATTAGCGTCCGTTATGAATTATAATTGCCCGGTTGTTTTGAATTTCTTTAGATATTCCATATCACAGATATAAACTAAAATAATATACTAGTAAGACATAAAGAATATAATGTTACTTTCTAGTTGGATAAAACAGAAGAAACGTTTCACGGTTAAATATGTGTTTCCTGAATTTCACTTAGTAAAGTGATGACAGAGAACATTTTTAATCTATAAAACAGTTTGCAGTATTCTCATTTATCGTTTAAATGTAGTGATAATGTTATAGTGGTTTTAGTAAACAAATGGTGGGATGGCTTTACGGATGTATCATTGTATAAAATAGGACATGTTAGCTTATCACAGCTTTAATCATGAGGTCAACTATTTAATTTAGCTATACATTTTTAATACTATTACTTTTATTCCCCTTTAATCAATAAGAAAATATACTTTTTTAGGGAATTCATCACGTCTGCAACTTCCTGGAAGACGAGACTAAATTTCCACCACTGATCCCTGCAGGTGACTACAAGGTAGAATATCAAGGGATATATAATGGCACAGAGATTTTTCTTGCTGAATCATATGGATCTGTAGTTTGGCCGTTTGGAAACTAGTAACGCTAACATTAATATTGTATTGTTGTCTGTAATATAAGTAAATAAATGGTATTTTTTCAAATCTATTTAACAAATTTGATAAACGACATGTGTGTATGTGTGTGTTGTGGACAAAGAAAACGTCAAAATCCAGTCAAGCTGTCGTTTTCTCGAGGACAAAAACAGTACTATCCAAACGATCTAGAAGCGATGTTAGCATCTAATATTTTCCCTTGATATAGCTTCGTGTAAACTTTACCTAGACATTTATTTTCGACTAATTAATTGCAATCTTAATGATTTTTTTTTCAATATTTCTTACAATACAATTTTCAAGCTTATCTAATGAAGTATCAACTTTCACAGTAAAGTAATATCTAGTTTTTATGAGTACCTATAACACTGTATCTTATATGAAAAAGCACTTAAGATTCACTAGGAAGAACTTTTATTTTCAATAATGATGATTTTGTTGCTGTCGTCAATCGTATGGTTTATCAGGCAATACTTCTGTGCTTATTTTTGTCTATTGGATACACTATACTATGCTGATGATAAAATAAGAAAAAAAGTAAAAAAAATTATTAAGAGAGACATAAAACATATATAACAGGCAACAACGAGCGTTACAAAACATAAGGATGAGGTTAAGTGGCAGCACAACAGCAGGTAGAATGATGGAAAAAACTACTTTACTGACACCATGAAGAAAACTGTTGATAAAATATGAGGGCTTGAAGAAATAGACAGACCTGAATTTCGGCAACGCACGTAGCCATCGATAACGGCTGAGCTGACCAAAGTCATGATACAAACAAAAAATAAAAAAGCGTCAGGAGTGGACGAAACAACAACTGATAGATCGATGTATAGATTTTAGTAGACTTAATCTACCCTGTGTTAGAAAAGATTTGCAAGAAATTTAGACTGGAATGAGGGAATAATAGTAAAATGTCCAGGGTTTTATTTTAGATATTTTGTACCGATTAGATTATGATGTTAAGATTTCCGGTCTCCATTTATCGTGTGTTAAAAAATAAACTACATAAGGGTTGGCCATGGAAAGGTATGTCACCAGCAAAGTTTAGAATTTCTAATCCCGATATCAACTTATAATTTTTAGGTTAAGTTTACCGCTGGCATGTAATAAGCAATTAAATTCCTTAAATAATTTATATTCTGATTAGTACCTAATTCAAGGTGTGGTTGAATAAGCCTATTCACTTCCCATTGGCAAACGTTTAGATCAATTGCTTTGTTTTAGCCTAAAGAAGCTTTGGTTAAATTGTATAATTCCGTAACCCCTGCAGATATAAAGTAAATAAATATGTAAAATTGGCAATTTTCCTCATAACCATTTTTTTTCTAAACCTAAGGGTATTAAATTATGAACTATAGAAGAATAGCAGCAGATGTAAATAACAGTGAGAATACAACAACGCAAACGGATTTTTTCCAATCAATAAAAAATCAAAATCTTTTTATAAACATATTGTGGCCCAGTTAGAATTAGAAGTCAGTGTAGAAGAAGCAGAAGCTTATGCCGATGTGTCTATGGTAGCAGCAACTACTAAAAAAATAAGGGTTGGTTTTCTCGTAGTTGTTTTTGTCCAGGACCTACTAATTCTCCTAACCACCTTGTGGTTTCAGATGAGGTGTATCTTTGGTTTCTTCGGCTAGGATCAGTGTATCAAAAACGATCATTTTATACATACTGAAGCTACGAAATTTGCAAAGGAATACCCTAAAGTGTTTTCTGTTTGTTTCTAAATGCATTTACAGCTTGCGATTTTAACGCAACCTTGGCGATCTTTCGAAGGAGCAAGATTAAAGGATTACGCCATATTAAAAAAAATCCGAAGCTGCGACAGATTGTTGCACTACTGATTAAGGATGATGTACGCAACGATGACATAGCAGCTGCAGGGGATAAATTGTTACTTGCTTTATAATATGTGGCAACAAAGTTCCAGACGCTCGATAAGTGTAAATAATTTTCCAATAATTATTTGATCAGTATATAGCAATTATTACGTTCTAAATTTTACTTGGCAGTTTTACTACAAGTGCAAGGCCTGACAATCACTCATATCAGAAATACCTCTTAGTCCAATACTAGATGGATAATAATTTACAGACAACTACTTGCGGATGGCAGTTAAACCTTGCACTTTCCTCCTTAGCTGAATTCTATTTATTTATGCTTAATTTTGACTGAAAACGCAATTAGTATTTTTTTAAAATCAATAACGTTCTACAACTCATGCTTCAAAAACCACTAAGTTTATACAAAAACGAAATTATATAGGTTCTTATGGACTACAATTTTTGTTTGAAACTGGGAAAGCAATTATATAGAAAAACCAAATATGCCCCCTTCCCCCCATTTTTTAATACGGCGACCGTAGCACAGCTTCGATTTTAGTGGACTCTTAGTATATTCAATAAAAAGGTAACTGCAATAACTCTACCAACTTCCTTGCTTGCACTAAGTTTTTCAACGTCAAACCCCAGATAAAGTTATTTCAAATAAAAGAAGAGAAGGTGGGTTTCTGGCTCAGAAGCCAAGAGGAGGTTGACCTGGAAAAGCTGAGGCAGATGCTTTCCATGCAGAACCGCTCACTAAGAGTGGAGCAATGGAGGCATGTTCAGACGACAAGAGGACCAGGACGGTGGTTCTTGACCTTCATGGTCAGCGGAGATACTGTCCGAACTCTGGAGGAGTCTGGGTGGCAGCTTTACTACCAGTTGGTTACTCTCGCAGTGCGAAGGGTGCCGACGTGGAGTGGAGCAGTCCATCAGGACTCTTCTGAGGCCGGCGTATCAAAGCCGGCCAAGAAGGACAACTGAAAGGACCACAGCCCCCGCACCATTAACTCCCCATAATGGATTTACTGCGGGTAAGTCAGATCAATCTTCAGCACAGTAGGGGCGCTACGGCAGAGCTGATGAGCGCCCTAACTGGCAGGAGAGAAATAGTCCTCATTCAAGAACCGTATGTTTACAGGAATAAGGTCAGGGGACTGAGGATGGACAACTACGATGTAGTGGTTGGCGAGGAAGTAAATGATCGACCCATGACCTGTATCATGGTGTCCAGGGATCTCAGCATGGTACCACTACCGCAGCTGGGAACCAAGAACCTCACTGCAGCGGTTCTGGAGTATCAGGTAGGTGGTAGAAACCATAAGGTAGTAGTAGGAAGCGCGTATTTTCCCTCGGATGACGCGCGTATACCTACGGAGGAATTCGAACGCTTAATATCGTTTGCGAGAGATAAAGGTCTTCCGGTAATTGTCGGATGTGACGCCAATGCACATCATTCGGTGTGGGGGAGCTCAGACATTAACCCTCGGGGCGAAACCCTACTAGAATATCTGGAGTCCACGGATCTTGAGATAATGAACAAAGGTACAGAGCCCACTTTTGTCAATAGCATCCGAAAGGAGGTAATTACAGTGGCCTCTAGGTGTTTTTCAATCAATATTGAAAACTGGAAAGTGACGTCGGATATCGTGACATCTGATCATCGTATGATCAGAATGGAAATGAATTCCGACAAGCCTCTGGAAATTCCCTACCGGAACCCCAGGGCAACAGACTGGGAAAGTTATCGTTCCAGTCTCGTTCGCCAAGGAGGCCAACCAGAGGAAGGTATATGCACAAAAGAACAATTAAGTAAAGACGTAGAGCAACTGGCAAGTAAAATTATCTCAGCTTATGAGGAGGCTTGTCCTCTCAGGGAGGCTCGAGTTCGTAGGGTACCATGGTGGACCGGCACTCTGGCCGATCTGCGCAAGGAATCCAGGCGAATCTTTAACCGAGCTATCAGAGAAAGGACACAGGCCTCATGGGACACTTTCAAAATGGCCAGGAATAGGTTTAAAAATGAGTTAAGGCGCAGCAAAAGATCTAGCTGGCAGAAATGCTGTACAGAGTTAAACTCAGTATCAGACTCTGCTAGACTGATGAAAATCTTAAGCCGCGAAACTAGCCAAACAGTAGGAGCGTTAAAAAAGGTCGATGGGATGTGGACAACATCCAGAGAGGAGTCTTTACAACACCTTCTGGAAGTCCACTTTCCAGGAGACGGCGCCATCCAATTAGCACCCATAGCGGAACAAGAACCAGTTTCTATAGAGAACTGGCAGTTCGCTGAGGGAATTATAAAAGAAGGTGCAGTCACATGGGCAGTACAGGAGTTTGATCCCTTTAAGTCGCCGGGGCCAGATGGGAACTTCCCAGCATTGCTTCAGAAAGGCCTGGATATCCTTCTTCCACATATAGTAAGGGTATATAGGGCCAGCGTAGCAATGGGATGGGTCCCAGAACAGTGGAAGGCAGCCAGAGTGGTCTTTATTCCCAAGACGGGAAGGGAGGACTACACAACTGCAAATCATTTAGGCCCATTAGTCTTACATCCTTTCTTTTAAAGACCTTGGAAAGGATCATTGATAGGCATCTAACGGAAAGGGTAATAAGATCACACCCATTCCACAGGAATCAGCATGCATACAGACGTGGAAGATCGACTGAAACTGCACTCCACGCTGTCGTGCACAAGGTCGAAAGGGCCCTACACTATAAGGAAGTGGCCCTTGCAGTACTTTTTGACATTGAAGGCGCATTTGACAAGGCAAGAACGGCTACAATATGTCAAGCCTTACAGGCCAGGGAAACCCCTCCCGTTTTGGTCAGTTGGGTGAGAACAGCACTGGAGCAAAGAACCGTTACGGCAAACCTAGGGGACTGTTCAGTGAGGGCCAGGGTGACGGGAGGTTGCCCGCAAGGCAGTTGCCTCTCACCTCACCTGTGGTGTCTTATAATGGACGGTCTACTGGGATGCCTAACGGAAGAGGGCTTCTATGCACAAGCATCGGCAGACGATGGACTGGTACTTGTTACTGGCAGGTTCCTAAACGTCGTTTGCGATAGAATGCAGGTAGCTTGCAGGATTATTGAAATATGGTGTGAAGAGAAAGGTCTGTCGGTAAACCCACTAAAGACTGAGATCATTCTCTTCACAAAAAGACGAAAACCTCAGGGTCTGAGGATACCCATTATGTACGGAAGACCACTTGCATTAGTGCAAGAGGTCAAGTACCTGGGGGTAATCCTCGACAGCAAATTAAGTTGGAGGTCGCATGTCGACAGGACGGTGAAGAAGTTGACAACGACCTTATGGCAGTTGCGCAGAGTTATAGGCAAGAACTGGGGATAAACCCCAAGATTCTGCACTAGCTCTACACATTGGTAGTAAGGCCAAGAGTTCAGTACGGCTCAGTGGTCTGGTGGCCTAGTGTAGAGCGCCCCAGTATTTCCGTAAGATTGGCAAAGGTCCAACGACTAGCCTGTCTCGGAATTACAGGGGCAATGAGGACAACCCCAACAGCCGCACTGGAGGTAATATTGGGACTCCCGGGCCTCGACAGTTGGATAAAGAGAGAGGCCGTGGCTACCCACCTCAGAATGCGGGATACGGGGCTATGGAATGACCAGGGAGTTCGCACAGGCCGACATGGCTGCTAGAGAAATACCTCTATCAGCCTACAGGGTAACCGAAGCACAGGACCGGCTAAGGTTAGAAAAAGGATTCTCTCTCACTATCCCAACAAGGGAACAGTGGGAGCAAAAAAGGGTTAAGCTCCAGTCGAATGCCTTAGTATGCTACACGGATGGTTCTCGAGTGGCGGAAAGGCAATTCTCTGGAGCAGGAATTTATATGGAAGGCCGGGGGGTGCAAGAAAGTTATGATTTAGGAAGATTCACCACGGTATTCCAAGCAGAAGTTTATGCCATCCTATCGCTTCCAACAAGGAACGAGATTAGGATATCCCCAGAGCAAAAAATTTATATTTGCTCCGACAGCCAAGCCGCACTAAAAGCAATCTTCTCGGCCAGGACAAGATCAGCTCTTGTCCAGGAATGTGGAGATGCTTTAGCCGAATTGGCAGGGAAAAGGACGTCGAGCTCATCTGGGTCCCGGGACACACGGGGGTCCAAGGCAACGAGAAGACGGACGAACTAGCCAAACTCGGAGCCGGGGAAACTTGTTTTGGACCGGAACCTTTTTTGGGTATAACAAGGCAGCAGGTCTCAGCAGCCCTAACCGGGTGGGCCTACAAGACCAGCGAGGAAAAGTGGAAAGGATGCAGGGGCTGTCGTCAGGCAAAGTACCACATAGCGGGATTTGATTCAAAGAAATCGGTCTGGCTAATGGGAAGGAGCCGAAGAACCACAAATCTTTTGATAGGGATCTTGACAGGCCACTGTAAACTAAAGAGACACCTAACACTGATAGGAATAGAGGAAGATCCCATCTGCCCAAGATGTGGGAGGGACGAGGAAACGTCCTTTCACTACTTGGGAGAATGCGAAGCGTACCAGCGACTGAGGTATAGAACCTTTGGAGCACCTACGCTTCGAATGGAAGAGTTGAACTTCCTATCCTGGGCCGAAATTCTGATCTTCATTAGAAAATCAGGAAGGTTTAAGCAGGGAGAAAAGCCCATCGAAGAGGACGATAATGAAGGCGGTTGAGGGGATGGCATGGGGTTGGAAAAAAGGGCCTATGGTGGCCTACTTGCTAGACTTCGGTCTCCCCACAACTACTACTACTACTAATGCCTGCGAAGTGAAATGCCCGAGAGGTTAAATGCCCGCTGGTCACTTGCCCGCTACTACTTAATCCCGCCGGTCGTAAGCCCGCCAAATATATTTTAAACTTAAAAAATATAACATTCTAAATTTTAACAGCAGTTTCTGTAGATACCCTTTGTTGTATAATTTCGTTTTAAAAGATGTACTTGCATATGCATAGCAACCTGTGTTCAAGTTTATCAAGTTATATTTTAACGGTAAAATCGTTGGGTTGTATTTGCAAATAACAGAAAGTATTAAATTCCTTTGGGATAATTAGGGGTATACGTTTTTCATAATCGTTTGAACTTGAACACAGGTTGCTATGGATATGCAATTGCACTGGCCCAAAATGCCCAAAACATTCTGGTGGAAAGCCATGTGCTGTTCCCCAATGTGCCCGAGTCTCCTACAAAACTTTACGTTAGCTTTAATTTTTTTTTTTAAAGATCTTAGATGGTCGATACCAATTTAAGCACCTCTACTCCTATCGGTGTAATTACTTGGGTGAGTATTTTTCTTACCGAATAACTTATTTCCTAATTTAACACTTTTTCTCTGATATAATGATGTCGTTCACAAATAATACCAAAGGGAGAGGCCAAAAGACCTAACCCTGCGGAATTCTCAAATTCTTAAACACAATTTCGTGAGTGTTCTCCATTGAACAGAACTTGTGGGATTCTAATTTATAAAACACGTTTGGAATAAATCATGCTCCTTCTATTGGTGTGGTAAATTTTGAGTTCTTTAGCAATGCTTCTTTATCAATTGTTCCAAATGCATTCTATAGATCCAGAAATAGCCGCTTAATTTAATAATCGTGTATTTCAGTTAACTGCAAATAGAATCTAGGATAAAATGGGATCACTGGATTGACCTGGTCACAATAGAAGACGACAAGAAGACACGGCGGCGTGTCTTCCAGATGTACATTGGCGAATTTTAGTACGAACTGCAAAACGAGCTTCTGCAGTTGTCCAAAGAAGTGGTCCAAAAGTAAGGTTGCGTTATAAATATACATTTACAGAAAAGTCCCGTCACTGTAAATAAGATGTTTTACAATTAGAATATTTATTTGGTTTCTACATCGTATGTTGCTTATATGTATCTATTAAATGTTCTAAACATGTCTGTACTTTCTCTAAATTTAGAATGGAGTAACTGTAACCTATTTGAAAATTACTTTGTAATAGTTCTTTTTGTAAAAATTATACCACCCATGATTTGGTCTGTGTTACAATATGTCAGGTCATTTTGTATTTTAATTAGCCACCTAGGCTTTAGGGCAGCGTGCCCGTATGCTAAACTAGTGGAGTAGATCTGGGTTTGGAAACGAACTCTCTCGTTTTGAAAATTTTTGTTTGTGATTTCATAGAGTCGGGGTCCCTCTTTCAGATGATCACTATGGGAAGACTACCGGAGGTGCGAAGGGGGGGAAAATTACCGTTCAAAGATATAGGGAAACGGGTTTTTCGCGAATAACTCGCTGAATTTCATCCCTATCGGAACAGTTGATAGGAGATGAAATAAAGGACTCGCAAATACAAACAAAATAAACTTTGGTTGGTCGAAATCGGTCCAGAGGTTCGCGAGATAATGCGTTTTGAAGGTCGAAAAACTGCGCCCGGAATTTCGCCGCGGCGGGAACCTTCCGAGGGCCGTGTTCACATTTTTCGCAGAGAAGATATTGACCTAGTGACTTTATATTTTTTTTCCTGTTAGGTAATCACAATCAAAATAGTTTGTCCAAATTTCAAGTCGCTAGGTCAATTAGGAGGGGAGGGGGAGGGAAAACAATAAAAAAACTTTGATCGGGGCGAACTTTTTTATTTATTGGCCGATCCGGGTAATCCAAACTGAAAAATCTTCGTTAATTGTTTTGCTACAGCTGAGTCGGGGGCGACCAAGATTTTCGCAAAAATGGGGAAATGGCTGGCAATTTTCCGATTTCGAAAACTTTATTTCTTTATTTTCGCGATGAAGGAGTAGAGTAGGAGACAATTTTTTTCTGTCACTGGATTGAAATTTTTTTCCCCTTGAAAATGAGCCCCCTAAGAATCCGGTAGGGCAATTATTAAGGGAGGGAGAGAGGTGGACGCGTTTTGCTCTGTAGAAGGGCAAGGGATAGGGCTAGCGACTTTGGGCAGGGCTCATTCTCAAGGGTAATCAATTTCCTTTCATGGTTTTTTATCGCGAAGCGCTATCTTAATCAGGGGCTGCACGCACGCGTGATATGTTTATCAGGAGTTCCCGCTCACCGGTACACACAGACGAGATGAGCGTGAATATGGATTTGTAAGAGAGTAGAACGAGGAGAGGGAGCGCTAGGCTCTGCCGCCGGCATGTCGCGCTCGCCGTGATAAACATATCACGCGCGCGTGCAGCCCCTGATCAAGGTAACGCTTTGCGATAAAAAAAACATGAAAGGGAATTTATTATCCTTGAGAATGAGCCCTGCCCAAAGTTGCTAGCCCTATCCCTTGCCCTTCTATAGGGCAAAACGCGTTCACCTCTCTTCCTCCCTGAATAATTGTCTTACCGGATTCTTACAGGACTTATTTTTAAGGGAAAAAAAATTTCAATCTGGTGTCAGAAAAAAATTGTTTCCTACTCCACTCCTTCATCGCGAAAATGAAGAAATAAGGTTTTTTAAATCGGAAAATTGCCCGCCATTTCCCCATTTTCGCGAAAATCTTGGTCACCCCCGACTCATCTTGTAGCGAAAAAATTAACAAAGATTTTCCAGTTTGGATGACCCGGATCGGCCAATAAACAAAAAAGTTCGCCCCGATCAAAGTTTTTTTATTGTTTTCCGTCCACCTCTCTTCCTAATTGACCTAGTTACTTGAAATTTGGACAAACTATTTTGATTGTGATTACCTAACAGGGGAAAAAATATAAAATCGCTAGGTCAATATCTTTCCTGCGAAAAATGCGAACACGGCCCGCGGAGGGTTCCCGTCGTGGCGAAATTCCGGGCGCAGTTTTTCGACCTTCAAAACGCAATATCTCGCGAACCGCTGGACCTATTTCGAGCAACCAAAGTTCATTTTGTCTGTATTTGAGAGCCCTTTATTTCATCTCATATAAACTGTTCCGATCGGGATAAAACTCAGCGAGTTATTCGCGAAAATCCCGCTTCCCCATATCTTTGAACGGCAATTTTCCCCCCCTTCACACCTCCGGTAGTCTTCCCATAGTGATCATCTGAAAGAGGGACCCCGACTCTATAAAATCACAAACAAAAATTTTCGAACAGAGAGAGTTTGTTTTTCGGGTTTTTTTTCGCCAGATCTACTCCACTAAACCCTTTTAGTTACTTATTTGGCTTCATCGCCTAATTCCATAATAATGATTTTGCACATATTTGGCCTCAAGCGCAGTATTTCTCGTCATCCGGGGCACCCCTTTGTTGGTACTTTGACAATCGGCTGCCGAGATATAGTCACGTGGGGACGCGACCGATGTGTCATGTTGCAGCGTTTCCCTCTTGGCAGTTGATCGCAGCCCGTTGCAGAAAGCGTTCGTCTGGTGGTTGTGTGATCCAGGCGGCGTCCTTTGGCCCCTTAGGTGCATGAGGACGCCTGCCACTGTTGATTAATATTGTTGCCGTGGAGGCCCCCTTTGGTGTTGCCCGTTTCGAGGTGTTGCAGTGAGCGCTGCGAGAATTGTTTCACCTTCGAGAGGTGTTGTGGTTGTGCGAGCTCCGAATTGTTCCGGCGTAGCGTGGGTGCATCTTGAGTCCAGTTTCTGCTCCCGTAAGTAAGGGGTCGTCCCCTTCATCTCGACATTCGAGGATCTGTCCCGCAGAACGTAAGTGGCCCATTTTTCGTCGTCAAGTTGTACGCGTCCTGACGCGTCGCACGTCGCCATTATGGTGGATACCCACTCATCACTATAACCGTCGAATATCGAATGTACCTGCTGCCTAAGACTGCAGCCTGTCGCAACTCAACTGTACCAGGCTTCCCGACCGCCTACGTATTAAGGTATGTGTCTTTGAACTGATTACCGTTGTGAACGAGAGTGTTCCTGTCCCGAAGGGAGCATTAAGTCCCGTGTGCGAGTTGTTTTGGAACGCCGCGAGCGAACCCGTCACATCTCTTGTGCCTACAGGCACTGTCGTCATATTTGCCCGCATTTCCAAATTACAGAATGTCTATTTTACAAGGGCTTGCATTACTGTATGTTGCATAAGGCTTCGCGCCCACATGCTGCGCATTCATTTCGAATTTTAGACTGTATCTTTGCACGGGCTTGCGCCTAATGCTATCTTGTTTATTCTGTACATCTGTCGCTAGGTTTAGAACGTGCCCCAGCTGGTGTTTTCTTAGATATAGTATATATATATATAGGGCGACGCATTCCGCTGCCCCATTGTAACCTGTGATTTAATAGATGACTTGTTAATTAAGGGAACTATTGTTTTGTTTCGACTTGTGCATGTTCTGTTTCAGATAAGCGCCCCTACAGTGTAACGATTAATGTGCGACGGGACGAGGGAGCCTTGAGCGTACAGGTGGGTGAGACAGCTGCGTAGTCGCGGCCGGATTGGCACCTAATTACAATCTTTGCATAAGGCAATCCCGAAATTGTTATTTGAACTTGCAA
>CALNHX010000497.1:0-328090 GCA_940337035.1 Agriotes lineatus
TACACTGCCAACTGACGACTCAGGGCTTCCACTTCGATGTCGCACTTTACCATAGAACTTGCGAACGTTAGCACTTCCACCATACACGCAGTCTTTTCAGAGTTCTCCTCCAGCTGATCCACTACAGACCATACATTTACTAAACAGTCTCCACAAAGGTTTGCTACACCCTTCACTATTTCTTTATAGAAACTCTCAAAGTGTAACGCTTTTAATTGTGCGAATCGCGCTTCCACGAGTTTCTGCAAGCGCCACAATTCTTCTACAGTTTCGCTCGCTAAACGCACCTCTGACAAGCCCACTTCCTCCAATTTGATTATTTTCCTTGTCTGGATCGCTTCAAATACAATGCTCTTCTTCCCTATTTCCAGAGCTGGCCACTCACCGTCGAGAGAATAGAAGTAGTTGGAAATCACTCCCTGATTTGCAATCAGGGCTGTCCACTCCCATTCATTTAACTGCACCCAGTCATTTTTGGCACCCCGTATTATAATACTTGGGTTAAATTGCGAACTCCAATCAAACCCTACACTCACGTACTTAGAACTTGATTTATTTAATTTGTACGTCCTACTATTCAGAAGTTCTGGACAGAACAGTGGTTGCGGCTTTCGTGCTTTATTACTCTGAACTACCTCGATAGCTTTCAACAAGGCTTCCATTTCTGCACGACTATCGGATGCTACTACCCTTGCAGACTCTTCTACGCGCTTTTATTTTCACATTTCCAAGGTTATATGTGGTAGGAGGTGAGCGTAAACGCAACCTTGAAGTCATGTTTACTGCACTACCTTTTTGGAATCAACAATTATGGGAACCTTGAGTTGAAATTCCACATATAACATATTTGGCTTGACTGCCCAAAATTTTAGCATATCACCCCTTTTTAATGTCATCCCAATCATTTCGCGAAAGTTATATGACCCCAACTTGTTGATATAAATTTCGGTATTTTCGGGATAAAGTAAGACGTTTGTTATTTCAGCTTCACGGAAGGGAATAGTATATTCGATGTCACCATGCGGTAGGATGTACCATCTATCATAATTGACGGCAATGGATACTAGTTGTAAATCTCGTTCATAATATAAAGGCTCGCTTAGCTCTTCAACCACAAACACCTGCGGGTGTGACGTGGAATTCGCATGCATATGTTTGCCAAATTTATCGATAGGCATTGCTCAAGCGTCGAACTGGATATGAATACTGAAATCGTGGGCTTCTACTTATAAAATATCAATAATCATAGACGTCGCTAGGAGTGCAATAAAAACACAGACACCTTTATATACATATATTTAATTAAACCAACAATAAGTAATATATACTACATCCCCATCTGCTAGCCGAGCGAGAAAGCGCTGGATGGGGACCTCTACATGCCGCCGCCACCACAGGAATGGGTCACCCTCGTATGTGGTGGGTAGCGTCCTCAGGAGGGTCGACTGCCATAGGCGCTCGCTTCCAAGACTCATGGAATAGTCTATTGTTACGGCAGCCTGGAGTTGACGAGCTGATGGAGGTCTCGGTTCGGAGGTGATGAAGTATTCAAACTCCTTGTAAAATGTAGGAGCATCTTCAAAGAGCGCATCAACAACAATATCAGGCATGATGACTGGTAGCCGTGGTGGAAAAACGTTACGCTTTATATGTGAATCTCAAGGTAAGACCCTTGACCTTCTACGTTCCCATCCTTGACTACGCTCCTATATTAAGTTGCCTGTTTTCTGTAACAGTCATCATAATCCTCCAGCACCTACCATAATCATCAAGCAGCTATGGCAACTAACTTTAAGAATGCAGAACAATTTTACCGTCATTTTCGCCGGTTTTTGGCTAGTTGCCCTCCAGCATCCTCTCAACGGTCTCTCCAGGCAGTGGTCACAATGGAGTACCCCTTGAACCTACAAGGAGAGACCCTAGCGGAGACGACCACCTTACGGACGTGGCCTGCAGTCTTCGACGGATCGTCAGCTGTGTGGTGGCAGACCAACATCTTCAAGCCAGTGGACCGGTACCTAGGCCTACTGGAGGATGGGGAAGTTACATATATAACTTATACTTGGAAATAAATAAATATATTTAGAAATATTTCTGTGGTTTTATTTTAAAGTTTCGAGATTGTGACCTTGAATTGTAGAATATAAAACTTTCACAAACGTGTGCGTAGTTAGTTGCCATCATGAGCTCAGAACCTCGACATCCAGAATTTGGGAGCTACTCCAAACGGCTACGAACATTCGGCGATTGGAGTCGAGGTCAAACTCCAGAATCGCTAGCAGGTGCCGGTTTCTTTTGCATCAGCGACACGATTAATTGCGTACAGTGTTTCCACTGCGGAGTTCAAATTTCTGGCTGGGAGCGCAATGACAAACCCCTATCTGAACACCTCCGTTGGTCACCCAACTGCAAAATTGCCAAGGTCTACCAGCAAATACAAACCATCGAAGACTTGACTTATCAACTTTTCGATGCGTTGCATTTATCCCGAGGAGTAGATGTGGCTGGCAACAATGGAACGGGTGTAGCCGACAAAACAAAAGGTTGCTGTTGTCATAAGTGATGCAAAGTGCGGCGCCAAACCATTCACTAGTTGCCATCGACTTGTTGAACATGCTACCAATACAATTTTTGGTTGCTCTCGCTGCAGTTCATGATGGGATTCTCTACGTCCTTCAACCGCCGCGGTGCAGTTCAGCTTCTTTCGCCTACAATGATGGAGTGCACAACGTGACGTGGCGTAAAATGGATACCAGTTCCTTGACAACTATTTCCGTTTTTAAAATACAAGTGAACAACTTTACTGAACATAACGTTTTAACGTTCAAGATAAAATACCATTTCCCTTCATATGCGGTAGATACGAATTGGCAAACGATTTTGCTAAAAAATAAACCTGATGTCTTGAAGAAGCTGCTCTCGCCCGCGGATAATTCCTGCTGTATATCTACTATTGTTTTAAGCACTATTTTATTCGCTCTAATGTGTATGTCTGTAACGTATTTCTTAATCTGTTGGTATTATAATCATTTAGTCTAGCCACTACTGTAATTACTCTTTGTATGTGCATCTTAAATATAACTTTTTTATTAAATTATGTGTATCTTTCACTCTACGAAGGTACTCTGGATGAGTAACCAAATATTCTATCCGACTCGATGGTCTAGAGGTAAAGATACCCTCGGCTGCAGATTGCAGATATACAGGGAGACCTAGGTTCGAATCCTAGTCGAGTCATAATTTAGACATGAAGTATCCTAGGCGTTTACTTCATGCCTAATTTTTTAAATAAATATGTTAAGCGCAGTCTGTTCTAAGCACTACTTAGCTCTTTCTATGCCCTTGGCCGTAAACGCGATCTTGACCTTGAATTTTTTTAAAGTAGCCTCAACCTCGAACGCGGGTTTGACCTTGAACGTGGCCTCGCTCCGAACGTGGCCTCGCTTCGAACATGACCTTGGGCTTGCACGTGGCCTCGCCTTGCATGTGACCTTGGGCTTGAACGTGGCCTTGGCCTTGAACTCAAGGCCAAGTGGTGGGGGGAGGTTCCAGAACCATCCACTTCCCTCTACTATCAGTAAATCAGAAGCTATTGTTTTTCTCAGGCTCGACCGGATGTGAGTCATCGTTTGACAGACATGTTTATTCTTGCAGGATGTTGTTGAACAATGACATCCATTGTATTAAAATCAGCACGATAATTGGACAATGAAGCTATTGTTGTCTGGAGGAATTTTTGCTGACAGCCACTATAATATAGGTAAGAAAGAGGGGTTGGGCTGCTATTCAACTAACCTCTTTCTACTACCTGTTTGAGAAAATGTGCAAGGTTGCTAAAAAATAAAGCGAATTAATTGTGGTCTAATAGTATATATCGAATTATTTCCAGCTAAAAAGATGCAATATAAAAATCCAAACCATTTTAAATATCTTGTTAGGTTTTTGTTTTATTACGCTTTCAACGAGATGTATGTCTGGATATTTAACTCGAATAGGCCGATTGGAAGCATCTTTTAGTAGATAGGTAATGTGTTCGATCCCACTGGAGGACTGTTTAAGCGGTAGACAGTATATAACATAATACAAAAGTGTTGCGGTCTTAGAGACATTGGGAAATCTGCAACATTGTTTGTAAGCAAAGTAAATATTAAGTGTTTTTTCCAGTACTTTATTAAATACACAGTCTCGAGCCGATAGTTATATATTTTACTTTTGCTGTTGGATTTATGTACAGCACTCCCTCGCTTTAGAAATAAGCAAGTTCCTAAAGAAATATTATGATGCTGTAGAGATTTACACGTTACAGGTGTGTATAAAAATTACGTATTTATTAAATATTACTGTTAACAAAGCTGTTAAACGTATGATACAGGCAGTTATTAATTAGAGTGGTGGTTTAATTTTATCATTGGAATTTCGGTTTCTTACAACGGTATTTGTAAATCATTCGTAAGTAGGTCCACCGATACACATTTATTTACGTTATGCATGTGCAGACTTGCTTGTTATGCAAGGTCGTTGACTTATCGTATGCAGTGTAGGAAATTTTTATCATATGACTTTGTCAGCACGCCATAAAAGTTGGTTTTTGTAGTATAAGACATCCGCAAGCTAATTCGGTAAAGAGGTGGAAAAATACTTAAAGAAAATATTAGCAGATAATACATTTGAAAAATCTGCACGACTAATACTCAACATTATTACAATTAGAGACTGCAGACAAAAAGTAAGATATCAAAATTTTAAAATAAAACCCAGAGAATAAGAATTAAATAAAGCCAAGTCAAAGCTATTAGATCACGACAATATATTAGTAAAAAAACCAAGTTCCTAAAGAAATATTATTATGGTGTAGATATTTACAGGTTACAGTTCGGTGTGTATAAAAATTACGTATTTATTAAATATTACTGTTAACAAAGCTGTTAAACGTATGATACAGGCAGTTATTAATTACTTAATAAAACAATTGTCCTATATCCGGTATTCATGGTTTATCTGATTTTAATAGTCGATTAGAGTTGAATAACTAAGGTTATTACAATGCTAAAGACTGTGCGCAAAATGTAAGATATCAAAATTTAAAATAAAACCCAGAGAATAAGAATTAAATAAAATAAAGCCATTAGATCACTGCAATCACTACAATAATAAGGATGCTATACTCAATGGTGAGGGACAGTTTCATTTTTGCTGGAGAAAAACATCTAGATTGGTTAAAAATCAGATGTATAAGAGAAAATCTCAAACTTGTTTAAAAACATTTTGTAACTAAACAATCACATTTAAAATTGTGTAAATAAAGCTAAAATTAGAAGGAGACGCAGACTATAGAAAATACGTGTCAATACTTGTGGATGTGAGCGTCTAGGGAATGTGCAAGGTTGCTAAAAATAAACCGGATGTGAGTCATTGTCTGTAAATGCCAAACTTGTCAGAACCTGCCTGCCTGTCTGCTGCGTAATTAAACAACGAAGCCATTGTTTGAGAAATGTGCAAGGTTGCAAAAATAAACCGGTTGTCTGGAGTTTCTGCACAGGTCAGCGCGGGAGTCTGCGCGATGGTTTGGCGGGAAATTCAAAATTCTACGTAGGTTTTGGCGGTAAATTTAAATTACACTCAGGTTTTGACGGTAAATTTAAATTATGATCAGGGTTTTGGCGGGAAATTTAAATTCTGCGTGTTGTCTGGGGTTTCTGCACAGGTCAGCGTGAGGGTCTGCGCGAGGGTGTTTGCGCATGCTTGGCGGTAAAATCAAATTCTGTGCAGGTTTGGCGGGAAATTTAAATTCTGCGTAGGTTTTGGCGGGAAATTCAAATTATGCTCAGGTCTTACAGGTAAACAGATAGGTAGACAGGCAAACAGTCAGACAGGCAGTATGGTTTATGTCTTAATCTGATTTTAATAGTCGATTAGCGTCGAATAACTAAGGTTATTACAGTGCTAACAACTGTGCGCAAAAATTTTAAAATAAAACCCAGAGAATAAGAATTAAATTAAATAAATCCGAGTAAAAGCTATTAGATCACTGCAATACTCTAATTAATAAGGATGGTGAGGGACAGTATAATTTTGAACTTATCTAGATTGGTTAAAAATCAGATGTATGTATAAGAGAAAACTTGTTTAAAAACATTTTGTCAGACAAATTCCTGTCTAGACCTGCGCATGTGAGTCATCGTCTGGGAATGTGCAAGGTTGCTAAAAATAAACCGGTTGTCTGAGGTTTCTGTGTAGGTCTGCGCGGTAGTCTGTGCGGAGGTTTGGCGAAAAATTCAAATTCTGCGTAGGTTTTGGCGGTAAATTCAAATTATGTCTAGGTTTTTGGGCGGGAAATTCAAATTATAGTCAGTGAAAAAATCTGGGAGTGTACAAGGTTGGTAAAATGTATGGGGCCTTTACACCAGATGTAGTTAATGATCTCCATTATCGGTGTCTATAAATTTGGTAGACAGACAGACAGGCAGGCAGACAGACAGACAGACAGACAAATAGACAGACAGACAGACAGACAGACAGACAGGTAGGCAGACAGACAGACAGACAGACAGACAGACAGGCAGACAGGCAGGCAGACAGACAGACAGACAGACAGGCAGACAGACAGACAGACAGACAGACAGACAGACAGACAGACAGACAGACAGACAGACAGACAGACAGGCAGATAGACAGACAGACAGACAGACAGACAGACAGACCGACAGACAGACAGACAGACAGATAGACAGGTAGGCAGACAGACAGACAGACAGACAGACAGACAGGCAGACAGGCAGGCAGACAAACAGACAGATAGACAGGCAGGCAAGCAGGTAGGCGGACAGGCGAGCAGGCACGCAGGTAGGCAGGCAGACAGGCAGGTAGGCAGGCAGACAGACAGACAGACAGACAGGCAGACGGACAGGCAGGCATTCTTAACACCATTTATTGTACAGATTGTGAGCAGTAATAGAAATAGGTGTGAGAGAGATACCTGTACCAGTTAAGTATAAGTGTCCAAAATGTAAAGGGGAAACCGATCAAGAAGGACGAAAATGTATTGCTTATATTGCACGAACATATGAAAGAAAACAGTGGTGGTAAACATTATCCTCAATCATATTTCAGACAATTCTAGCGAATAACTGAACTCAGCTTGGTGGACGCTATCGTCATGAATTTGATTCTTATATATACATCTAACAATTCTGATATCTATCATTTGATAAGAAACTGTTGACGTGTGAACTAGTTTGAATCTGTCAGTCTGTCTAACTGGCTGTCTACCTGTCTAGCTGTCTACCTGTCTACCTGTCTAGCTGTCTACCTGTCTACCTGTCTAGCTGTCTACCTGTCTAGCTGTCTACCTGTCTACCTGTCTAGCTGTCTACCTGTCTAGCTGTCTACCTGTCTAGCTGTCTACCTGTCCAGCTGTCTAACTGTCTACCTATCTAGCTGTTTACCTGTCTGTCTGTCTGGCTGTCTACCGCTTACATACTTGTGACAATAATGAAAACGAATGTAGCGACAGAACTTATTAAAACTAAAAATATTATAAGACAGAAAGTTCGAGCTCTTAAGGAGGGTAAGTTGGTGCAACAACAGCTCCTCGGTAAATTTTTTAAACCTGTTACCGAACAAATACAAAGTGTTGCAAAAGAAATCAATACAAAAGAGAATCCTCCATCACAATTTAAGCCTTTCAAATTGAAAAAGAAAGAGAAAGTTAAATACAATTATGATGATGATCTTAAAAGAAAAACTAAATACGATTATGACGCGGATGATGACGATGATGAATATATCAATATATCAAATCCTCCAAAACTAGAATTATTATTTACACCAATACCGGCTGATGAAGTATTGTGTGAATCCACCGAAGATGAACCTAATACAACTATAACAAACAAATTTCAACCGCAAGCTATAAGTGCTTTCTTAGAACAGTATGACGAACTTCCTAGAAAATATGTAAGCAATTATCTTATAGAAAGACCAAATCTAGGGAGGTATGGAATTAGATATGATTTTGATAAAAACCAATTTTATTTTGGTGGAGATGAGCTAGATATAAAGGGATCTGATATAATTGTAAAAAATGTTCGCTATGAAGGTACGCCTGGTTTGTACGAATTACTATTTAAAAACGATCCTCAAATAACTCCAACGTCGACAGATAGAGAAAATTATAATGATATCATAAACAGAACAGGTGCGGCGCATAGAAATTTTGATAAAAATGATCAGAAGGTAGGTTTCAACCAAGCGAAATACAAGAAATTTATAAAATCTAATCTGTCATCATCACTCTCGCCATCATCGATATCGTTAAGGACTACAAAGCTTACTGGTAAAGGTATGCAACAAGTTAGCAATAAACCGTTGGATTATGTTTACTGGGATGATCCGAACGAATTAGTTGATCGATTAAAGTTACTGTATGCCTCTCAAGCATCTGGCCATACAAATCATAGAAATGAAATTGTTAGTATAATAGAAGAGTTAAAAGAGGCAGGGATAATTGAATAAATCCAGTTCGGAAACAGCACGAGGAGATCCTCCAGACAGAGATGACAACAACACCTCTACCACAATAATTGACTAGTGTATAATATATTTGTAATAATTTTATACATGTACGTTAGACAAATAAACTACATTATAGTTACAATTGTCGTTTTATTACACCGTCGTGCCCATAAAACCGTTACAGGAACAGCTGTCTAGCTGTCTACCCGTCTAGCTGTCTACCTGTCTAGCTGTCTAGCTGTCTACCTGTCTGTCTGCCTGTCTGTCTGTCTGTCTGTCTGTCTGTCTGTCTGTCTGTCTATCTGCCTGTCTGTCTGTCTGTCTGTCTGTCTGTCTGTCTGTCTGTCTGTCTGTCTGTCTGTCTGTCTGCCTGTCTGTCTGTCTGTCTGTCTGCCTGCCTGTCTGCCTGTCTGTCTGTCTGTCTGTCTGTCTGTCTGCCTACCTGTCTGTCTGTCTGTCTATTTGTCTGTCTGTCTGTCTGTCTGCCTGCCTGTCTGTCTGTCTACCAAATTTATAGACACCGATAATGGAGATCATTAACTACATCTGGTGTAAAGGCCCCATACATTTTACCAACCTTGTACACTCCCAGATTTTTTCACTGACTATAATTTGAATTTCCCGCCCAAAAACCTAGACATAATTTGAATTTACCGCCAAAACCTACGCAGAATTTGAATTTTTCGCCAAACCTCCGCACAGACTACCGCGCAGACCTACACAGAAACCTCAGACAACCGGTTTATTTTTAGCAACCTTGCACATTCCCAGACGATGACTTACATGCGCAGGTCTAGACAGGAATTTGTCTGACAAAATGTTTTTAAACAAGTTTTCTCTTATACATACATCTGATTTTTAACCAATCTAGATAAGTTCAAAATTATACTGTCCCTCACCATCCTTATTAATTAGAGTATTGCAGTGATCTAATAGCTTTTACTCGGATTTATTTAATTTAATTCTTATTCTCTGGGTTTTATTTTAAAATTTTTGCGCACAGTTGTTAGCACTGTAATAACCTTAGTTATTCGACGCTAATCGACTATTAAAATCAGATTAAGACATAAACCATACTGCCTGTCTGACTGTTTGCCTGTCTACCTATCTGTTTACCTGTAAGACCTGAGCATAATTTGAATTTCCCGCCAAACCTGCACAGAATTTGATTTTACCGCCAAGCATGCGCAAACACCCTCGCGCAGACCCTCACGCTGACCTGTGCAGAAACCCCAGACAACACGCAGAATTTAAATTTCCCGCCAAAACCCTGATCATAATTTAAATTTACCGTCAAAACCTGAGTGTAATTTAAATTTACCGCCAAAACCTACGCAGAATTTTGAATTTCCCGCCAAACCATCGCGCAGACTCCCGCGCTGACCTGTGCAGAAACTCCAGACAACCGGTTTATTTTTGCAACCTTGCACATTTCTCAAACAATGGCTTCGTTGTTTAATTACGCAGCAGACAGGCAGGCAGGTTCTGACAAGTTTGGCATTTACAGACAATGACTCACATCCGGTTTATTTTTAGCAACCTTGCACATTCCCTAGACGCTCACATCCACAAGTATTGACACGTATTTTCTATAGTCTGCGTCTCCTTCTAATTTTAGCTTTATTTACACAATTTTAAATGTGATTGTTTAGTTACAAAATGTTTTTAAACAAGTTTGAGATTTTCTCTTATACATCTGATTTTTAACCAATCTAGATGTTTTTCTCCAGCAAAAATGAAACTGTCCCTCACCATTGAGTATAGCATCCTTATTATTGTAGTGATTGCAGTGATCTAATGGCTTTATTTTATTTAATTCTTATTCTCTGGGTTTTATTTTAAATTTTGATATCTTACATTTTGCGCACAGTCTTTAGCATTGTAATAACCTTAGTTATTCAACTCTAATCGACTATTAAAATCAGATAAACCATGAATACCGGATATAGGACAATTGTTTTATTAAGTAATTAATAACTGCCTGTATCATACGTTTAACAGCTTTGTTAACAGTAATATTTAATAAATACGTAATTTTTATACACACCGAACTGTAACCTGTAAATATCTACACCATAATAATATTTCTTTAGGAACTTGGTTTTTTTACTAATATATTGTCGTGATCTAATAGCTTTGACTTGGCTTTATTTAATTCTTATTCTCTGGGTTTTATTTTAAAATTTTGATATCTTACTTTTTGTCTGCAGTCTCTAATTGTAATAATGTTGAGTATTAGTCGTGCAGATTTTTCAAATGTATTATCTGCTAATATTTTCTTTAAGTATTTTTCCACCTCTTTACCGAATTAGCTTGCGGATGTCTTATACTACAAAAACCAACTTTTATGGCGTGCTGACAAAGTCATATGATAAAAATTTCCTACACTGCATACGATAAGTCAACGACCTTGCATAACAAGCAAGTCTGCACATGCATAACGTAAATAAATGTGTATCGGTGGACCTACTTACGAATGATTTACAAATACCGTTGTAAGAAACCGAAATTCCAATGATAAAATTAAACCACCACTCTAATTAATAACTGCCTGTATCATACGTTTAACAGCTTTGTTAACAGTAATATTTAATAAATACGTAATTTTTATACACACCTGTAACGTGTAAATCTCTACAGCATCATAATATTTCTTTAGGAACTTGCTTATTTCTAAAGCGAGGGAGTGCTGTACATAAATCCAACAGCAAAAGTAAAATATATAACTATCGGCTCGAGACTGTGTATTTAATAAAGTACTGGAAAAAACACTTAATATTTACTTTGCTTACAAACAATGTTGCAGATTTCCCAATGTCTCTAAGACCGCAACACTTTTGTATTATGTTATATACTGTCTACCGCTTAAACAGTCCTCCAGTGGGATCGAACACATTACCTATCTACTAAAAGATGCTTCCAATCGGCCTATTCGAGTTAAATATCCAGACATACATCTCGTTGAAAGCGTAATAAAACAAAAACCTAACAAGATATTTAAAATGGTTTGGATTTTTATATTGCATCTTTTTAGCTGGAAATAATTCGATATATACTATTAGACCACAATTAATTCGCTTTATTTTTTAGCAACCTTGCACATTTTCTCAAACAGGTAGTTGAAAGAGGTTAGTTGAATAGCAGCCCAACCCCTCTTTCTTACCTATATTATAGTGGCTGTCAGCAAAAATTCCTCCAGACAACAATAGCTTCATTGTCCAATTATCGTGCTGATTTTAATACAATGGATGTCATTGTTCAACAACATCCTGCAAGAATAAACATGTCTGTCAAACGATGACTCACATCCGGTCGAGCCTGAGAAAAACAATAGCTTCTGATTTACTGATAACATCCTGCATGAATAGACATGTCTGCATCCCAGACGCTCGAGCGTGGGAAAATTTCAAAAACTACACTTTTAACCCAAAAAAATTCTCGGAAGTGGCCGAGGTCAATGACCCCGACTAGGCCAATGACTCCGACCTTGACCTAGGCTAGATCCGTGACCTAGAAAAAATTCTCGGAAGTGGCCGAGGTCAATGACCCCGACTAGGCCAATGACCTTGACCTCGGCTAGGCCCGTGACCTTGAAAAAAGTTCAAGGTCAAATGTGGTCCAGAACCCCTCTACGTACTCTACTCAGCTCCTTTCAGCCTGTGGCAGACGTCAATGTCCTCTTTGCTTAAGGCGATACCAATTTTTATTGCGACTTTAATAACGGTTTCATCTAAATTTTCATTCTTATCTTCTTGGACACCAAACATTCGTAGACTGTTGCGCCTGGAATACTGTTCTTGATTGTCCAGTACACGATTTACTTTTTCTAATTTGGCTTCAAGCGAAGCAACCTTGCCACGAGCCGCTTTTACTTCTTGCCTTAAGACGTGCAACTCGTCGGATATTACTTTATTCATGACAAGTTTAGAGTCATTGGGTTGCAGTAGAAGTGCAACAATTTGCTTTGCGATTTCGGTAGCGTCTACACTAACAGAAGACGCTGTTCTCGTTTTCATCGACATTTTAAAATTAGTACTTGATTTATTTAAGGAAAATATAGTGTAGTGGCAGCTCAAATAATATTTTTAAAGTGATTTATTTAATTTGAATTTCAAATTCTATTCTTATTAATAACGGTAGCGCCTTGAGACTTTTCAAGGTTGGTTCGATTATCTAGTTGCTTATTAATTGCTATTTTATTTTAATAATGACTTTAAATTGTTTAATGACACGAGCTGTCACCTTACACTTTCAAATATGACGAATATAAATCCTATTCACCTCTTAGTGACTTAATATTGTATAAGTATTTGATTATAGTTAATTACACTTTTCTAATTGTCTTTTATTTACTACTGCTACAATAGGACTAATTAAAACCCACCTGGACTCCTCTCACTCTCACCGCTTTAAAGTAACCTCAAGACAGAACTCCTCCTGATCTCCACAGCTCAGATCCCCAGATAGTTGAGCTATGATGCACTGCCTACTGACAAACAACCTCCAACTCGTCAAACTCCTGACTGCTTGCAGAAATGGTCCCGTTCTTTTCACCAACGCCATTGTCAACCCCAACAGCTTCCCTCGTTCTAACGGCTTCATGGCAAGTTTGCTCTTACAGATGATCCCAAATTAATTTTTTATTTCCTTAGCTCCTACTCTGTTGTCAGTAACCAACAGAATCGCTTGAATCCAGCAGTTTCTCCGTCAATTCCTGTCGCCCGATCTACAGGTTACAGAATCTAGATTGAGACAGGGTGAAAATCGGAACTAATGTTAGAATCTAGTAATTTCCAAGTTTCGTATTGGTAACATTTTTACATCTATGATATTGACATTAAATTGTTAACCTTATTTAAGCTAAATGACACAATAAATCAGAGGCGTACGCAACATTGCGGTACGGTGTATTATCAGTTCTTGAATGTTAAAAGGATTGCGGAAATAATGATGTTAAGTTGAACAACCAGGCTCTGCTGCTAAACCTTCTATCCCAGCAACAGCAATTTTCACACTTTAAAACACAAAGAATCTGTCATATGACGTTAGTCACTGCACAAACGAAATCTCTCTACCCACCGTTACTGATTACTCATTTAAAATGTAACCAAACTTTGTATGTTTGACAACTTTCCACATATTGCCAATTCATCAAATATGATCACAGCGCCTTTCATGACCTACCTTAAGACTGAATCTAGTTTCTGTGACCTGTACACGTCCTCAGTACTCCCTCAACAAATCCAGCAATCAATGTAACTTCTTATTAATTGTAGCCTTTAAAATAAACCAATTCCATTCAAATATTATTATCTTCTTGCTTCTTATTCTTGCTTGTATCTAGTTAAACCATATTCCAAATTCTCTTCAATAAATGTTGTCTTGAACTTCTTAATATTTCAGTTAATTTTGTTTTTATCTCGTAGATTTGTTAAAACCCTTTTTTATTGTATTTCTCCAGATTACATATACAAATTAGGGTAAAATTTCTGTTTTTATTAAATTCGAAAAAATATATCCAAGAGTACATTACATTTTTTAAATTGTTATTTTTCAATAATTATAACAAAATCGGCCTAGATGCTATGTTACAATTATTCATGCCTTCTCCAAACTTTATTTATTTGAGTTCTACCTACTTCATTATATTATTTTAATAAAAATTATATTTGTCACATATAACATGAGCTTGTATTTACCTTCTAACTTTTAAAACCATTACAGAATACTCAAGTGCTATTAACTTTCAACTTAAATTGTATCAAATTCAAATTCTATTAATGACTTTCATCTAAACAGCCAATCCTTTTTTAAACTTTTCTAAGTTGATTGTATTAATCTCCCAAATTTTATATTTACATTAATTTTCATCCAAAATTGTTCTTTATGTATCATAACAATAGAGCACCGCACAAACGTTTGTTACTCTCTCCTCAAAATACGCCCGAATTCATTGCTTCTTCGGTTTCCTGCTAGAATTTATAAATTGTAACACACATTATGGATTATAGTAGGACAAATCACTTACGAATGAAACTCCTTTCAGCCTATGGCAGACTGGTCCAGATTCTGCCGCACGTTCAAACCAAAGTGTGGAAGTCCTTCATCATGCTGAAACCACATGTTAGCCCTAATGTCTAATGGGAAATTTTCTAATAACCGGTAAAATATTTTGCAGAAAATGTTATTAAAAGTTTGCGTTTAAACGAGCAGGCAGCAAGTAAACTATTAAACTCTCTTCAACAATAACAGTCCACATGTTTACAGAAAATTGTTGCTGGTGTCTTTTAGAGACCATGGCATGAGGATTTGCGTGATCCCAAATGTGGCTGTTTCTACTATTATAATAACCATTCCGTGTGAAACATGCCACATCAGAAAACAATATTTTTCTCCCGAAGTGAGGTTCTAGTAAGGTGCGACCCAAAAATCATTGGCAAAAAGATAATCGATCTAGATAGTCTTCAGGTTTTAAAGCTTGTACAAGTTGTAAATGGTAGGGATACAGGAGCTGTTCATGCATGACACACCATACCGTTGTGCTGGAGAAGTCCATATAGTGTGCAATTGCGCGAACAGTTGTAGATGGATTGTCATCCAAACGTTGTAGAACTTCTTCTTCAAACTCTACCGTACGGACTATTCTTGGACGACCAGCATCACCAGGACGCTTAAGGTTGCGAATTTCTCTAAGGCGACGATCTATGGAAGAAAAGGTTGTATGATGAGGTTGCCGGCGTTCAGGATGTTTCTGTTCATTCATACAAGCGTGCAGCTTCTCTACCACAACAATTTTCTGCACCATAAGTAAGGTGCATATCGGCAAGTTCTTCAAATGAGTAATCCATTTTAAATAAAAAACTTGAATTTACAAACTAACAGGTTACTCCGTGAGCACCCCGCTGGAATTACTGTATCAACTGTAATAAATCGAAAAGATGTCTAATAAAGTTACCAACAAACTGTAAAAATTTCATTAAAATTGGCTGAAGCATTTTTTTTCTACAAATTTTAACACCCTGTATATCGAAAACGAAGAGTTTTCGGACATGTTTGTAAAGCAAAAAATGTTGGTTTTGATGTCCCCTACCACCCCTAGAAGTTTGTCGGTATATTTATGGAACACCCTGTATATATAAATAGACGGAAAAGTGATAATTTTATGGCTGTTAAAAGTAGAACGGCAAGAGTTTCTACTGTTCATATTAAACATTCTTCTGATAACCCTTTTTTGGCAAACAAAAATTCGATCGCTGTCAGTCCCTCCTCCCCATAGCACAACATTGTATGTTAAGTAGGAAAAAATTAAACTGTAGTAGACATTCATTAAACAGTCAACTGAAAGTACTGCCTTAAGTTGACATAAAGTAAAACATGACCTACTTACTAATTTTGAAACTGAATCAACCTGTTGTAACGTTTCGCCCTAGATTAAGCGCTACCGAATTTAATTACAAATTAAAAGCGCTAAATTTTCGCATTTGCAACAATCACTTGCAACAATATGAGAATCTCAGGGCGCCGGTAGCTGCGAGTTCATCGGTCTGTGCCGATGATGCGACAGTTCGTCTACTACGCACCCCTTCTCCCATACGCGGCGATGTCCGAGGAGCCGATGGCAGCGTATAAAACCGAATTCGTTCCGTGGGCTCAAGAGAGATTATTCCGACGGAGCCAACCTCGCTTCTCCAGGCCGATCCCGCGGCCTCAGCTGAGGAAGGCTTCGTGCCTAGCTCAGCTGGGCCACCCGAAATATACCAGTTCGCGTATTAATCCGAGATTATTAGCAGAAACCAGACCGGGCCGTCAGCCGATTCGCGGACCAGAAAACATTCCAGTAAGATACCAGTAATTTCCTAGAACTCGCTAGAAAATTAAAATCCTGTACTCTGAACGACTTACCCGACCCGATTTACGCAGTTCATAATTATTGTAATTAAATCAAAGTTTACCGAGAATTCGAGACTCGTAAATAATAGCCAGTTCACCTGCCCGAAGCCGTGATACTTTGGTGATTTCAAACACCGTGAGCCTGAGATCGGGCCACGCTACGCTGAAATTATCCGAGGTGTTACAGCTGATTCGTTTTGAATAACGTAAGCCTGAGATCGGGGTACGTGATTCGAAATAATCCGAGGCGAAACAACTCCGTTTAAAACGATTAAAAGTTCTGCAGGGTTTCCCATTAATAGTTAACACATCTTCGCGAAAGGATAGCACTTTGTTAATTTCGAACTAGTGTACACTTGAGATCGGGTTGCGCTATATTGAAATTGGCTAAAGTTTTATATTTGATTCGCGCGAATCGAGTAAGCCTGAGATCGGGTTGCAGATTTAAAGTAAATTAACCTCACTTGAAGCAATTCTATGTCCCGTAAATTTTCTAATAGGAGGAAATCACACCTATTTGAGATCGGGTAGTGCGATCTCCCCGTCCCCGAAACTTCGTTAATTTTATTATTTAAAAGTAAAGCCGGCTGAAGTTCGTATTGAGTGATTGTAGCACATTCGCAGTCCTATAACTTATGAGTAGCCCCGCGTAAATTTGGAAGTGGTGTCCGGACCTCGGCGCCGTAGCAAAATTTAATACTCCACGGTCATTTCCCCTAGGTCATAATTCACCTACCTTCAAGCTCCGTAGTTATTTGAGCTCGCCACGCGTTCGAGCTAACTGGTATCAGAACCGATAGCCTTCGTCCCCCTAGGGTTATCACCAATTGACCTGCTGCGGTCGCACACGTGGACAATAATAGTAAGGACATCCAGGTGGTATTCGGAAACTAAAGCGGCATTTATTAAACAAACTCCGAGATAACCTAGTACTTTCATTAATTTAAGGAATTGACATTTGTTTGTGTTCACAGTACTGCCAACCACCACGACCCATCTTCGAGAGTTCCAGCGGTTATCAAACGGTTGAGAACCAAGACCGCCCTGCCAGTTGGGTGGCCTAACCGTATCAAGAATCCAATTAAAGTTTATTTTATATTTACAATTCATATGTTGATTTTTACAAGTAAAATTTTATTATGTATATAGTAGTGAATAAATGTATCTCCTGTTGAGTTGTTCTTTGAATTAGGCAAAGTATAAGTAAACCGAACCCTGGCCTAAACAGAAGCTACCATTTATAAGGGCATATATAATTAGTGCTACAGATAAACTTACAACATTAAATATAAACCAGAAATCGTTGTAAAGTTACCGATAGCATTATACTGTTGCCCCCAAAAGACTTTTCTGTCCAAGTATGTCCCTAAAATTTCGTGCGGTCAACTGATTTTATAAGACTACCAGGAAAGTTAAAAGAAAGGCTATTTTCTGGCGCAGTAATTTTTAAAAGAAATATACTTTGTCTTTTCAGTATTAAGAATTAAGTTATTGTATTTATCTACAACGGCTTGGATAAGGACTTATTATGTCACTCATTTGACACTATTTCAGTTAGGTAATGAAGCTATTACGCCACCACTAGTGGTGTAATGGCCCCATTACCTAACTGAAATAGTGTCAAATGAATGACATAATTATTTATATATCACCAGAAAGGTCACTTACATATAATACTGGCTGTTACCCGCGACTTCGTACGCGCGAGGTTCGTTATTTGTGTATTAAATAATGACTAGGAGACGCTGCGTGGCGCAGATGGGTAAGCGCCAGGCTTGCATTAAGCAAGTCCTCGGTTCGAATCCCGCTGGGGTCGGAATTTTTCCGTATCCTTGGCGATTAGAATCGGGCTCAGTGAGACTATTCACAGTTGGGCATCAAATTATCTGTGCTCTACTCAGAACCACAGACCTAAGAGATAGAGTAACAAGGTCAACACATCACCAAGACACACAATGGTTGCTGCGCAAGCACCAAAGGCGCGCTCCAACTCTGTATCCCGAATCCGGGGCAAGTTGAGCATTGTACCGCCAGATGCCAGCGCATAACGCACCAGCCTCTACACCGCAAGGTAAATGAGGTTACAGATTATACATACATAATGACTAATTATTTTCTGTCATCCCATCTTATCCCATCCTCATCCCCGTCCCGTTCTGTAATCTCCTATTTTCACCTTCAGGGGACAAATTTTCAAAAACTTTGAATGACAGTTCAAAATTTGATCTTACAAAATTCTAACCTTTTTTTACCCCTTTAGGGGTTGAATTTTCAAAAATCCTTTCTTAACGGATGCCTACTCCATATGAGGAATCTACCTACCAAATTTCAAGTTTGTAATATTTATACTTTCTGAGATTTCGTGATTGCTTTTATATACGGATGGGATCGTTTTTACTGCAAATGACGAATCAAAGAAGGAAGAGACTATCGTAATTGGCAATGACACCGATTTATTAGTCTTGTTGCTTGTTCATGCTCCAGCCAACAAACAGTTGAAGATTGTTGTACCGAAGAAAGGTATACCTAACCAAGAAGAGAAAGTTTACTGCATTGGAGAAATTCAGCGTGATATCGGGGAAATGAAGGATGTTCTCTTGACAGTTTACACTTTCGCCGGATGTGATACCGTTTCTTTAATTTATAGAAAGGGAAAAATAACACCTTCTGAAAAAGTGCGACGTGACAAGGAGCTTTACATAAACTTTACATAAGATTGGCTGTACAACAACACTCTTAAAGAGTTTACCATCAAGTGCAGCAATGGCTCAATGTCAATAAAGATTCACTAAAATGGGGTTGGAAAAGGATTGGTGGTTATGTGCGTCCAGTTGCAACCACAAAGGCAGCTGATCCTGAAAAATTGCTCTCCCTCATTGTTTACACTTGTAATTCGGGGTGTGTCAGGTACTGTAAGCGTCGACAGAGTGGCTTGAAATGCTCAAACATGTGCAAGAATTGCTCCGGACATGGATGCACCAACAGAGATGCACGAATTATTGACGACGGCATCGATGAAGATAATCTTCAACATGAAAAAGAGCTTGAAGGTTTTTAGATTACTGATTGCTGTTATTTATTATTATGTAACTACCGTGTACGTTGTACATACAACTTTTCGTTGAAGAACATTGAATTTACTGAAAAGCATGTATTGTAAAGAAAAACAATTTCCATTTTTTTTGTATTAAAGTTTATTAGATAAAGTTTATAGTTAACCCTGTTTTAATGATATCCACATGATTTTATCTTTTTAGGATGATATGACAAAAGAGGTAATGTAAGTAGATGTAATTATAAAAGCGACAAAGGAGGGGAGCAATTCAGATATATTATCAGATACATACACATAGCCGTACATACATACATCATCTTCATCATCATCATTCCTTTTTGCTCCTGTAGATGCATAGGGCGTCTTTCGACGATTCTTCAGCATTTGGTGTTTCCATTTGGTGGTAGCAGAGTTGCCAGCTCTATACCAACATACATACATAAATACACACATACAAATGTTCCTAACTTATTGATGCGTCACTAAGTACCTTTTATAACGAAACATACTCTTTATAACGAAACATACTAATTTTCAAGTGAGTACGATGAATCCCAAGCTAACTGGAAAATAATGAGATCATTACCCCTTCCATATCTCTGTAACCCTTGTCTGGAAGTCAAAAATGTATAAGACCATTTTTATTGTAAATTAAATATAGATTAATTTTGTATAAAATAAAGTTTGCGCTAAACCTTGCAGTTAACGAGATATTTGCGAAAAACTGTAAAACTGTTGAAACCTACCATTTTACCACATTTCCACCCCCCTCCCTTCTAAACCCGACTCGCAATGTTGTGCAACTTTTTACCACTTATTGAGAGGAGGGTACTAAACAGTTTTCTGCTGGGTAGAACTTTTTTTATGTTAGGGTTAAACCCTAGTTTTACTGTACTAAAACCTGGAACCAAGGATGGCCATATTTGTGACGTCATAGCTCTTCCCTCCACAAGCTGAGAAAACGACAACATTATTTTTCATATTTAGGAAACACCACCGAATAAGAAGGTACCACTTGTCGGTATAAAGCTACTCAGTCCCACGAAAATCGTTATTTGACGAGTTAATTTAGTTTGGCCTCTCTACTATATGGTTTAGAGACCTTGTCTATCGATTACAACAAAAATTAGCCTTGCCAATTTAAAAAAAATATTTAATTTTATTAACAGTTTTCAAAAGCCGCCGTGAATATTTGTAACCGCAGTTCGGCTGCCATACTTGCGTTTTTACAACTTACTTGGGCAATATAAAAAGGTTTACTAACTACCGAGCTTGCCGCTATGACCAGCAATTTAAGTGTTATGGTCTCTTGGTCTAATATATTTCAGTTCTAAATACTTTAGAGCTGTTTATTGTGCACAAACAAACAGCGTTGCGACGTCTCTTCGAACTTGCTCGATGACAAACGAACGCATAATTTCTAGCCTTTGTAGTGTACGTCCATATATGTAGATATATTAAATATATGTGTAAGTCGCCCACTTTGAACTACCGTTCCTAGAGCTAGTAATGCAGGTGGGATTGAAATTTGACAACAATATTTATTGTACAAAGGTACCTATTTAGGTTAGCTGCAGTTTAAGATTTGTGTGTACTTAGTACAAAAATTCCTATGTAATGTAAAAATGTGTGTAGACCGTAACAAGAGGGTTAATTTTTCTCTCCTTTCTGTATTACTGGCTCTAGAATCGGTATTTCAAAGTTGTCGACGTACACGTGTTGTTAGGATTATACCATGCTATGAAACTTCGCTGCGGTCCCACTGCAGCCAGCGGTGACCACCGCCAACCTCTATACCATATATTTAATTATGCTCTATACCTACATTTAAATTTCGCGCGTATTTACCAACATTTTTACACCAAAAAAAAAAAGGTGAAGGTTATTTCAATCCCCCCAACTGGGGGCGGGCTGCTATAGGGACCTTCCGTCCCTCTTCAGCCAAGAACGGGAGAGAGAAATGAGGGGTGGAGACTGAAAGAAAGGTCAGGAAAGATGGAGAAGTACTGCCCCGGCATTCACCTCAGAGAAGGTACTCTGTTGACTCAGCAGAACCACCTAAAAACCTGAATCAAGGCAGACGGCCGCAGGAATCGAACACACGACCTCCCGAATGCTAAGTGGACGTGCAACGCACTATTTTTACACCTTAAAACCGCTAGTAATAAATAATGTTTTGTACATAGATGTTTTGTTTATTTTGCGAATTGATTCTGATTCAGAGAGGAAAGCAGTGTGAAGAAACTATTACATTTGAAGAAAAAAGAGCAAAAGCAACGAAAAGTGTAGGTGGAAGAGAGTTTTGAACAGAGGGCAGCTCTGAGAATAGCATCAACTGGTACCACAATTAATTAACGATGTGGAGAAGTTCTACAACTACAGTTAAACGGGGTGACTTTGAACGGCGAGGTGACTTTGAACACTAACTATACTTTTTTTGCCATTCATTTATTTTTCAAGATAAAGTGGTAAACTTTGCGCCGTTCTTTATGCAACCCAATATACTTTATTCTAGAGTAAAATACATTTGTGGGATACCAACCTAAACACAAAAAATCTGAAAAAATTTGAAATCAGAAAATTCTTTTTTTTGAACCTCTAAAAATCTGTTAAAATAATAGGTAAAAGAAATTTGGCTGAATCGATGAATAATACAGTTGTGGGAGATAGTTAGCCAAAACGTTTATTGAAGTATAAAAATATGTTGTTGTTCCTTATGGTCCAAAAGTCACACGTATATAAGTTGATAAATTATTTGACGTTTCGCCACTTTAGATGGCTTCATCAGAAATGATTAAGAGGCGTTATAACTAAAATACAAGGGTTAAAAATTAGATTAAGTGAATACACAAAAATTGTTCAAGGCTTACCAAAATGGCTTCCAGGAAAGTTTATAATAATTAGTAACAAATTTTGCAAGTGACTAAATAAGCCACATTGCAAGTATACGGTGTAAAAACCATTTTGGTAAGCCTTGAAAATTTTTTGTGTATTCACTTAATCTAATTTTTAACCCTTGTATTTTAGTTATAACGCCTCTTAATCATTTCTGATGAAGCCATCTAAAGTGGCGAAACGTCAAATAATTTATCAACTTATATATGTGTGACTTTTGGACATAAGGAACAACAACATATTTTTATACTTCAATAAACGTTTTGGCTAACTATCTCCCACAACTGTATTAAAATCTGTTAGTATTGGAAAATGTGTTGAAGGGATTTTCGCCAAACTTTATGTATGTACACACATATGATCTAGGTATAACATACTACAATATTAGTAAGATTGGGCCAAATGAGATTAAGAAAAAAAATAAATAGTGTAATGTTAGCACTACTGGGGTGACTTTGAACAGAACTGTCAAACTTCAGAGAATCGAAAAATCTCCAACGCCCAGCTCTTCAGTTAAAGAAGAAGTAGAAGAGATAGTACCATATGAAGAGTCTAGCAGGGATAGCTTTGAAACATTTTCTAAAAAAACCATTGAAGAAGATGAGCAGAAGACCGAGGAAATAGAACAATTCGAAATGAACAGTGAAGACATGGTTGACAAATATATCCTAGTTAAGTTTAAAATTTTAAAAAACTGTAAAATATTATGTTGGCAGAGTTTTAGATAAAGAAATGAATGTAAAATTTTTGAGAAAATTTAAGTCAAAAGCTGATAATCACATATTTAAATTTATTTGTCCCGATGTCGATGACATTTGGGAGGTTGAAAAAACTGCTATATTTAGAGTGATGCCATCTCCAAAATTTGACAGAAGGGAAAGATTAGAGTTTGATGTTTCTTTTCATGATATTAATGTTCAATAATAATATTTCTGTATTTTCTCTTGGTTAATAAAGATTTTGTATCATTTAAGAAGTTTATATATTTTTTCCTTTACTTCAGGTCATCTTAAATGAATGTTTTGCAAGAGTGCTATAGGTAAAAAAGTCAGTTCTTTCGATTGGCGGGGTCAAATTGAACACATTGTTAAGCATAAGCTAGAAATTTCGTAATTTATCATAGTGTTCAAAGTCACCCCGACCCACGAGGTGACTTTGAACAGCAATAAAACATTTTTTGTTGAAACCATTGTCAAAGCTTAAAAATTATGTCAAAAACTGATTACTTGCTTCAACACTCATACAACTGAAAGCTTAAATTATTTTTAAAGTGTTTTACTTCTCAGTTAAACATTAGAGAAAGAAAAAAATGACGGTACTACAAAATACCTAAACTAAGATTGGTACAATTTATTAGTATCAAAGGTCAAACCTTTATTTTATTCTTGACGTTTCAAAACCGCAAAATATCTAGCTGTTTGATAATAACTAGCAGTACAAAAAACCGTAACGGTTACCTAGAGCTTGTGCAGCGCTAACCAGTGGCGTCCACCGTCCACCAAAATTCAAACCGGCTGGAAATTTCAAACTGGGAGACCAGCCGAATATCGTTACACATGCTGGAATTTTTGTTGATGGTAGTTGGTGGCTAGTGGTGACTCAGTGGGACCAGAGCCGGATTAAGGGGGGGGCTAAGGGGGCTGCAGCCCCGGGCCACCGAATTTCGGGGGCCTCGAAAAGATTCGAAGGTTATAATCTAGTGCGGTTTCTAATCATTTAGATCCCTTTGTACCAGTTGCATAAATGGAAATGGGGCCTCTAAAAAAATTTAGCCCTGGGCCTCACATATCTTTGATCCGGCTCTGAGTGGGACTGCGGCCTTAAGAACTTGAAATGCAAATTAGCTCATTGGCCTGTGGAATCATTTTCTGTGTTAAACAATAGCCCAATATCTGCACTAAGATCATTCAATTTTTAGCTATTCAGGCAAAGTTAAAGTCGAGCTCAAAAGACAGCGCTGTTTGTAATTCACCAACTGAATAGCATTTAAATAAACACGTAGATTTTGTTTCCAACAACTTGCTTCAGCAAGGTCAACATCATACATCAACAGGTCGGAAATCGTGGAAGTTATCATATTATTTGCTAACATCGCCAGTCTGAGACTAGCCGCGCTCGAAGATGGTGTCTTGGTGCAGCTTCAGAATTGTGGTTCTTTGCCTTTTGGTCACGTTGTGTGAATCCCAGAGCATATACACCGTTCCAGAGGTGCAGTTCGAAGCTCTAAAAACTGGTGGATTTCGAGTGTTTATTCCAGGTAATTCTCTCAAATATTGCAGGGTTGAGGTCGCGCACAATCTTGGCTAGTCTTGTGACGCAAAGGGAAATCCATATTTACAGTTCCTCTAAATGTCGATTGTAATTAGTAACTTTTTGTTTGGTTAGTTGAAATTCGCCGGGTTTTCCAGTTTTATTTAGGTAAATTGAATATCTTAGTTTTTTACTGTGCCGCATGGCACGATTACGATAAAATAAAGAATTTAGATATTAATTAATTTTGTACAGTACTTTCGAACGTGCTAAATTAATTTCCTTACTTGCAATTACAACCTACAATTAAATATACGTTTGATTTTCTTTAAATACCAAGTTAAGTATTAGAAAAGTGTGAACATAGAATCTACTAATTGCTTGAATTCGTGATAGAAATACGAGCAAATAAAAGTAAGCAAAAACAACCGTTACATAGAAAAAAGTCAAATGCAAATGTTTAGCACAACCATTGTAGCTTTTTACTTTTAACAAACACTGCCATGGAAAAAACAAATTATTTAAAAAAAGTGTTTTTTATTCATAATAAAAAACCTTTGTTAAAAATAAAATTCGTCCAATTGGGAAATAAACATTAAAAAAATGTGAGAGATCGAAGTTGGCCGAGGATTTTGAAATTTGGTATAGGGGCCTAAATTCTAATTCTAAACAACTTTTTTTAATAACTTTTTGTCGTATTTGCCACATGAAAGGCACTTTACAGATATTTTTTTTAATTTCCAAGGCATACTTGATTTTTCAAAACTGAAATTATGTTAAAAATTAGCCTGTAACCAAGCAGAGCTGAACCCAAAAAAAAAATGAAAATTTAAATCGAACATTTTTTACTTTTTACAAGAGTCGTTTCACCTATCCGGGGTCACACTGTGTATAGCACTGGAGCAAATGTTAATTTCCTCTCGCGTGTGAATTTCATACGCGGGAGGAAATTAATACCTTTGCTCCCTAGATATATAAATAGCTATTTAATGTTCAGTTTGGAGAATAATCAGCTAAAGTAGTTTTTTAAGTTAGTTACTAAAATGCATTTTGAAAAGTAAATTTTCCAAAAGAAACTAGTATTAGTCAATTTAACACATTAAAAAGTTTATTAAAAATTGTAACGTTTCGCTGGCATATCCAGCTTCTTCAGATATTTAAAAATTAATAATAAAACGCCTTTTACATGAAATTGTAGTTCTGAAGAGAGTACAAAAATAAAATTAGATATGTGAAAGAATAATAACATCACTAATAAACGTACCTGATTGAATTGCAATTAAAATATTAAATAGGATTCCTTTACTAACTTTTACTCTTTACATATTATTTTCCTTTCTAATTCCCCAAATTTTCATATCTTGGTAGAAAAAATTATGGTAGTTGTTAGAGTTGGAGTTATAATCCTGATGGAAATGAAAATTTATTAATATTTTTTAAAAATGTTTGCTAAATGACTTCTACTTACAGTTATACAGTATGTCCCCGGATTGAGTTTACAATAGGTATGATTGACCAACAATTTTCGAATTGGAATTTCATATTTTGGGATTCCGCCCTGCTTGGTGTGAAACGAATTTTAAGAATATTTTCAGTTTTTGAAAAACAAGTAGGCCTTGACAGGGAAGCGAAAACTATTTTATTTTCAGGTAAACTACCCTTTTTGTTCATGATACGGCAAAATTTAATTAAGAAAAGTTGTTGATAATGATAAATGATGGCCCTATACCAAATTTCAGAAAGATCTGTCGACTTATAAAAAACTGTAATTTTTTTAAAAATTGTATTTTATTGTCAGGTAAACTACCCTTTTTGTTCATGATACGGAAAAATTGTATTAAAAAAGTTGTTTATAATGATAAATTATGGCCCTATAACAAATTTCAGAAAGCTCTGTCGACTTAGATTAAACCGTCATTTTTAATAAATGCAATTTGTTTAATCTAAAAAATAACGGTTTAATCTAAGTCGCAATATATTTCTGAAATTTTGTATAGGATCATAATTTCTCATTGTAAACCACTTTTTTTAATACAATTTTGCCGTATCATGAACAAAAAGGGTAGTTTACCTGACAATAAAATACAATTTTTTTAAAAATATCAGTTTTTTATAAGTCGACAGATCTTTCTGAAATTTGGTATAGGACCATAATTTATCATTATCAACAACTTTTCTTAATTAAATGTTGCCGTATCATGAACAAAACGGGTAGTTTACCTGAAAATAAAATTGTTTTCGCTTCACTGTCTAGGCCTACTTGCCTTTAAAAAATCGAAAGTAAACTAAAAATAAGTTTCACACCAAGCAGGTCGGAATCCCAAAATATGAAATTCCAATTCGAAAATTTTTGGTCAATCATACCTATTGTAAACTCAATCCGGGGACATTCTGTATACAATGCGTAAATTAAGTATGGAAACGGTGGTTTTATTTGAATACGGCCATAGATAGAACTCTGAAATTTGGAATAGAAGTAAAACATACGGTTTTCTACTAATATTTGTGGTTCCAATTTTTTTATCGATCGTTACGACTGCAGCACGGCCAACTTGATTATTTTTTTTTAATTGAAATGGGGATCGAAAGTACTATCATTAGAAAGCTGTTTTTGTGTAGAATCCAACGATGTAGCACTTGATATGGCAGTTTTGAAAAATAACTTCACTGTACCAAATTAAACTTTGAGAATATTACTTTCAACGGAAACATCATGAATGTACTGTTTAAAGTTGAAAAACAAAACAAAGCATTCACCGCCAACTAAATTTTTAGCATTAAGGTAAAATAACAACTACATTAGTCTTAATCCAGTATAGCTTAATAAATTACAACACAACTGATATCAATTCATTCTGCTTACAGAAAAAAATTAACCTAAAAATAAATTCAACACTATATGGGAATACAAAGTTCGACTAGTTACGTCACTCATACTAAATAATTAATAACTAAAGGTAACATTACAACTTTCATTAACTAAACAACATTATTAATGCTTGTTATAGCCAATCCTTTCGCCAGATAATCAAGACGGAAGGGAAAAAATGTACACAATAAATGTTTTACGTCAGACAAGAAGTCAAACCACATAAATAATAAAATATTTAAATTAATTCAAGAAATGAAACCCTTACAAGATGCATTATAAACTTGGCTAATAAATTAAACCGCTTACCAACTACTACAAGGAAATACTTTAATTAAAAATCAAGATTGACACACAAGCTCAGGTAAAATCTTACAATAAACACAAATACTATTTTCATCTAAAATTTTAAACTTTATTCCAGTATTATTACAAATTAGGATGATGTTAAACAACTTAACTTTTCGACCCCTCACACATTTATAGAAGAAAAAATATATATATTTTAAAAAATATATAAATAGATATAACTGTAAGTAGAACTCATTTAGCAAATATTTTTCAAAAATATTAATAAATTTTCATTTCCATCAGGATTGTAATTCCATGGGAAGGGCACTGTAACTGAACGTGTGAACCACGTCTCGACTCAGTCGAGTTTCGCCTCTGACGTGGTTCACACGTTGAGTTACCGTGCTCTTCTATCCCTTTCCTTGCAAAGAGTTTCGCCTCTGGCGTGGTTGACACGTTGGGTTACCGTGCTCTTTTGCTTTTCCTGCAGATGAAGCCCCTTACGAAAGTGGGTGAAACATTGAGTTCATCGATCGCAATCATGACACGGTCCAATCCCGGAAGTCGTTTGTTACTACTTAATATTTTAATTGCAATTCAATCAGGCACGTTTATTAGTAAGGCTATTATTCTTTCACATATCTAATTTTATTTTTGCACTCTTTTCAGAACTACCACTTCATGTAAAAGGCTCTTTATTATTAATTTTTAAATGTCCGAAGAAGCTGGGTTTGCCAGCGAAACGTTAAAATTTTTAATAAACTTTTTAATATGTTAAATTGACTAATACTTGTTTCTTTTTGGAAAATTTATTTTTTATAATGCATTTTAGTAGCTAACTTAAAAAACGACTTTAGCTGATTATTCTCCAAACTCAATATTAAATAGTGAAACAGCTGCAATTTAATTTATTTTTAATAAATAGCTATTATCTCGTCAGCGGAGATAGTTAATAGCATCATCTGCCGCTAACAATTTTGAAGTAGTTTTTTTATTTACTCCATCTCACGTCTGATATGTTAGTTATGGGCCCATCGGTATTTTGAGTTTCTAATAGCAATGACATTCGTATTTGTTAAAGTTTACGAATGCTTCCCGAAATCTATATTATGACATCTGCGCCTGAATATTTGGTTAAAAATTGATTAGCATGTTAATTTTTTATTGGTGGTTTTCATCGATCCAGATATTATAAAGGTTAACATCTTGTATTTACACTGAACGCGGATACGAAAAAGTCCAGAATTGTAGGTATTACTAGTTGTATTTTATATTTCCAGTGGCGTTTGATAATTACATATAATTTCTGGAATATTAAAAGAACAAATTAGTTATATAACTTTAATCGCAACTATGTACGATACAGACAGATATTTAATTATAGAATCACATAAATAATTTCTTGGAATATATTACGGTATAAAGTGGGTATTTGGTTTTTAAAAAACTGCGTCAAACATGTATTTAATAGATTTGACGTTGTATTTTTAGGAATGAAATAGGTATTTCCTCAATAGGACATACGTAGATGTGCGTGAGTTGAATTTATTAAACATGTAAAACATACATATTTTAATTTTCTTAGCAACAAAATAAGAAACGACAACAATACATGTAATCTACATGGTATAAAATACACTAGCTTATTCATGTACAGTGACGCCGAACAACTAACTTACATTTTAAGATACTGTTGGAGCAGGTGTACTGAGTGCACATATTACTTTCACATTTACTGGTTTTGGCTCATCGCTGTTACAGTGGTCCAACGCAACAATCAACAGAACACCACAGGTCGATTTCGACAGCTTATTGGTTGCACTACTATAACATTGTCCGCTAACTCAGTTCTCCGTAACAATATGTTGGTTTTTCTCTAGAAACTATTCAATTATTTGTAATTTAGGAATCGAAATCGACGATGGAAAATGTAAAAATAGTTGCCGAAAGAAAAAGCTTACTTTTTAACTATACAGATTGTCCGAAATCAGTTTTGAACATAGGAAATTAATGAGTGCAACAAGGAAGACATAAACAAAATGAGTAGCAGGACAAAGATAGAATGTAATCATGGCTAGGTACATGTTTAAACTAAAATTAAGTCAATGAAACAAACAAACACTTGTGTCAAATATTTTATCTGCCATTAGGAGTATAAAGTGAGGTTTAAATATACTGTTGTTTACTATTTACATAATGATTTTAATTATTTAAACCTCACTTTATACTATTAATGACAGATAAAATATTTGACAGAAGTGTTTGTTTGTTTCATTGACTTAATTTTAGTTTAAAAATTTACCTAACCATGATTACCTACATTCTATTTTTGTCCTGCTACTGATTTTGTTTATGTCTTCCTTGTCGCACTCATTAATTTCCTATGTTCAAAACGGATTTCGGACAATCTGTATAGATGTTTGTCCACACGCAGACAATGGATGTTGTAGACTATGTTATATTTTCAATTTTCACATAGACAATACGTTAATATAGATCATGCAGAAAATGACATAAATAGGCATATTATAAACACATACAATAGAGCGGTAAAAGCAAAAAGACAGGAATTTCCAACGCACTTTTGACTTTTATCACTCGCGAATCAAGATGTCATCGCATACAGTGAATTATAATTATTGATCTTGCGTTAGCCATATCCAGACATATTAAGTCTATTTTGAACTGATTTGTACTACTTGCACTCACTGGTTTTTCTGATAAGGAGTTTCACATATGTACAACACAATTAACGATGAATTGTTTTCTCCCAAGATTGTTGTTTTTTCTTTCTGTATTTTCCTGGAAGATGGAAGATTTTGATGTCGAGTTTTTTTTTATAATATTTACTGATTACTTTGTAGGTTTCAATCAGATGTCTTCTTAATCTTTTCGTTGAAGTCTTTCATCGTATGGCTCTCCTTTTAGTTCTAGTATTCTACATACTTTCCTCTGGACTTACTCTACAACTTCGATGTCTTTGGCGTAGTATGGGTTCCTTCTGCAGTTTCCATATTCTAGTTAAGTCCGATGACTCTGTATGTTTTGTTGAGAATCATTTTACGGGAATGATTTTGAAATTCTCTTTGTACTAGATATATTAAAGAATTTACACTCTTGCCTATCTTTGTAATTTGTTTTTCTCATTTGATCAATTTAGTGACTGTATGTCGTTTTGGTAAGAATCTATGTTGGATTGATAAGAGTGTGTTATTCTCCACTGCAAATGTTATTGTTTGTATTGTTTTAACTTTTTCCATACATTTACAGCTGTTACAGGTCAAATTAATGATCTGTGGTTTTCCGGGAGCAATTTGTCACTTCTTTTATACATTGCTGTATATATTGCCATAGTTCACAAGGCTTTTCATTGCTTGAGTGAGAGGCACTTGTATGTTTGCATTATAGTATTCTAGGAATACAGATGGTATCCCATCTGGTCCAAGACTTAGTCAGTTTTAAGAGAAGCGATTGCTTACTCCACTTTTTCTGACGTAAAGTGTATTATTGTAATAGAAGCTGTTTCTGAGCTTTCTTTTCTCGTCAATTTCCCTGATGTTTTGTTGGTCAACCAAGGTTTCTGGGATTTCTGGTATGAATTTATTTATTGCCTTATGTTAGAACAATTCTCCAAACCTACTGCTTTTCACAATACTTTTAGCCCAAAATAATGTTATCAAACCTTGATTGTGCATGAACCTTTCTTCCGCTCACTTTCCAAATATCAACGCATTGCAGTTTCTTTATGTTCTTCGAATTCATAGTAAGCTCGTTTGGCAAAGCCAGTTTTGTTCGGCCATCGCATACCGTCTGGATGATGTCATCTTGCCATTATCATAACGAGTGGGACAAGGAACGTAGATAAGTCGCGTCTGCGCTTGGTCATTTCGCTTGTTAGCTCAAAAAGCGTCACTTAGCGTGTTGCCCTCAAGACGTTATGGGGTGACGCTTTATCCGCGGCCGGCTTCGATTAGCCGGACCCGCGTAATGTCGAAATTCTTGTAAGTTGAAACTACCTCATCGCCTTCAATTCGAGCTTAGTGCATAATGGTTAGAGGTGAACGTTTAGCCGAGTCTTATTTATTTTGGTACTCAGCCAACAGCCGTTAGACCAATTATAGGCGTCGCTGTACATTTTATGGGAACTTCCAACCCCACTAACGACTGTCACGATGTTATTATGACATCCGGGATCAACTATTTCCGTGACAGCCGTATCACGAAGCGCCGAGAGAAGCAGCCATGGAACTCCCATCCAAGTTCGGACCAGAAAGAGCGTTTCTTAACACTACTGTACCGATTGGAGCTAAGCAACTCCGATAACACTCATTGTGGATTATACTTTGGAATACTCAACCGTGTGCTAAACCTACCAGTAGAATGAAGACCCGATCCCGTACCGCTATCTGCTTGTTGCTCGGGGTTCGTTCAAGTCAACCCTCGTCTTGGGGATGTTATACAGCTCGCATTCGCTCGATTATGGCCCCGTCATGTGATTTACAACAGTTTTCCTGTCGTTTCGTTCATTTGTGGCACTGACCTGGAGGAGGCGATTTTCAGGTGATGAAGACCATACAGTAATCAGTACATCTATCTGACTTATTATTAAGGTAAATTGTTAGCCATAAAATTTACCGTAATTTGTTGAAGTGAAGTTCCGGCAAGTTATGCTTTCGTTGATTAAAGTGCGACGTGTCATACAGACACGACCGTTTTAAAGTAACTTATCGTCAAATTGTAATGCCTTTGTGTCGCCTTGTGTTGGAAATGTAATTAAACGTTGTTGATAATTGTTGTTTGCATTGACATTCAGGTATACGTTGTTGTAATGTCACCGTTTGAGGAACTGTTGCCAATCTTGTTCATGTAAAGTTGTTTCTGCTGTAAAACTTAACGTTAGTACTGTATTAAATGTAACCATGTCATTTGTTGCCGTTTTGTCATTTGCCTTTAGAGTAAAAATTGCGTCGTTAACCTAACTAACCTTTTCGCACATTTTCGACCGTAATAAGTAATTATTGTAACGTTTATTGTCACCTTTTTCATATTTTATTTCATTAATAGAGTTCATTGTTAATTGTTTATGGTTTTTTATTGGTGTTTGCATGCTGTTTCTTTTGTGTTCGCTACAGGAAATTAGATGATGTAAGCAAGTGTAAGTTGATGCCATTAAGGGTAGGTTCAAATCAGCTATTGTAGTCGCTACCTCAGGTTGCGCCAAGGCAGAAGTGGAAAGTTGGGCGTACTACTTCCACATTCAAAGTTGGCCTAACTGTGTTGATTTGTTGTTGATTTTTCCCCGATTTAGCCTGAATGTGGTGGCGCTTTCAATTATTTACCATCTTTAACCTCTCGTACCGGAGTACAGCCCTAACTCAAAAGTTGTAAAGAACCCGCCCTCACGGCTGAGTTTTAGCTGGAGCAAACCTTTCCTGTTACCGTCATCGTAACAGAGCTAGGACCTTCTAGGGTATTCTAAGTAATTTTCCCGATCATGTCGTTGAATGGTGTTTGTGCGGTAACACTTGTTTATAGCTGTCACATTGTATGTTAGATGTGGTTGTATATTTGCCAATGGATTGTTCTATTCGAAAATAAATGTATTTTTCTGTAATTTAGTGTCCAGATATTTCTCTTTAATATGTTATAAATTGGTTTCGGAGTACTTACCCGAGATTTGAGATGTAGCTAGTGTAACGATATGGTCGCTTAGACCAATTGGAGGGGGGGGGGCGCTGTGAAGATCATAAATTAGTGTTTCATTATTTACTAGGAACAAGCACTCACTGAGAATGCGGAATGTAATGTTTACATTAGCACCCGATGGACTTATTTAGAGATCTTGTAGTTTTGTATACCGGGTGACAATGAGACCAGGGCCATGCCTCTATCTCCGTTACTTGAATGAATTTGGATGAAAATTGATATATGGATACTAGATATAATTTCGGATTGACTCGCAAGTATAATCAAAATGGCCGACTTCCGGTTTCACAGAAAATAACACTAACTTTGATTTTTTAAATGGATCATTCTATATATTTTATGTTTTTCGCAATCTACGACTCAAATTACATACAACAGTGCTGCCAAATTTGCTTAGGTATTACACAAAAATATTAAAAAAATTAATTAATTATTCTACAAATTTAGATAAAGATAAAGTAGTGCATGATGCATATTGTTAGATTGGTAATTAAATTTTCTGTTTAATGGCAAGATGGCTATTGGTAGGTGCCATTTAAAAAAGTGACTTTTTCTTAAAAAACGTGTTTAGCAAACTTTGTTCTTTTATTAAGGGTTTGTTATTGACTTCATGGATAAAATAGTTATTATTATTAGTTGTTACAGTCAATTAGAACATATTTTATCAAGTCACAGCCTTGTACAGTATAACATAAAAGTTGAAAAAAAAATTTTTTGTTTGGAAAAATGAAAATTTGGCCACACTAACTTATGTAATTTGACTTGTAGATTCCGAAAAACAATATATATAGGGTGATTTATTTAAAAAATTAAAGTTGCTATCATTTCCGGTAAAACCGGAAGACGGCCATTTCGACTATGTTTATGGGTCAATCAGAAATTATCTATAGTATCGTCATATAAAATTGTATTTAAATCGATTCATAAATAAATAAGATATAAGCATGGCCCTGTCCGCATTGTCCCGGTATATGGTGAGTGTTTACTGTGTGGATGGAGGATTGCTGCTTAACTATTAGAGACATGAAAACCAATTTTGGTGTGGTAATACACGATCATTAGACCTACATTCTAAAAATATTCAGGTATATACAGGGTGGTTGACAAAAACATGCCAACCCAAAGTTGTTTTTTTTTTTTAATAGAATACCTTGTATATTTTTGCATTTTTGGATTCCCTGTCACAGTTATAATAAAAGCGTATAAAGTTATATATGTATCACTAACGGATCTGAAGATGTTGTCACTTTAGTACCAAAATAGGGTCAACTGTGGAGGCACGATGTTAGCGCTGTCATCACGATTTTTTAAATCTGTTTGTACCACCGACTATTGATAATAGTCTACTTACAAAATACGTCAGCAATTTTTTCGAAAAAGTGTAAAACTATACAGAATGATTAATTTGCCCGAAATGTAATTTTTCTCAATTTTTTCAAATACAACACCCTGTATATTTTTTTATATTTGGATTCCCCGTGAACAGTAAATACTTAATATACGATACCCCCACCCAATAAAAGCGTCCTTCCGTGTTTTTCAAGAATACTTCGACACTCAGCATCACTCCGTTTCGTTAATATAATGAAATGTTACGAACCAGTTATTTATAAAAAAAACCCAAAAAAATTTTTTTGTCGACGACCATACCTCAAAAGTTGATGTTGCCTTCATTTTCGGAGGACCTATCGTATGAAAACGATCCAAGACTTCAGGACGGTTCCTGGCGACCGGAAGAGTGTACACATACGAACATACGTACACCGCACAGCACGTTTAGGCACCCCCCAATACGAGGGAGAGATCTAGTGGGCTAGGGTCTTCACCAAAAGATCCGCACAGGCGAGACGGAGATTTGGTATAGTGGGTTCATTAGTCGGTTAGCTCGAATTTTAGAGATATTTGACTCAGAGTGGTTTTCGATATGAGGGAACTTCAATACTTCGTACACTTCGTGTCGAAGTAATTGATAATAGGTGTCATAACCATAAGATGAACCCTTCTTGAGATATTGACGCTTTTATTCGAAAATATTGAAATAAAGAATAACAAATAGAACAAAAAACCAGAGCAACAATGACAAAATACGAATAGCAAATAAATTCGTAAACTGATAAGGAATAATTAATTAATAGCTCTAAGTAATAAAACAATTCTCTACACCTAAAAAATAAGTTGAACAAGTAAACATAAAGGAAGAAAACCAGAAATTCAAATTAAATGTTCAAAATGCTATCCACGCCTAGTTAAACAATTTGCAATTCGCTCCGAAAACGAAAGTTTCACTCGAAACAACATTTGAGGCGAAATGGATTGAAACGCAGCTCTCATTCTATTTTTCATATCTTCGCTTGTAGTGGGAAGATGTTGGTAAACTTTTTCTTTCACGTAACGCCAAAGGAAGAAATCAAGGGGTGTAAGATCCGGTGATCTGGCTGGCCAGTTTTGTGCACCACACCGTTCTATCCACCTCATCTGATCATTTCTATCGAAATATTGCCTAACGTTGATTGCATAGTGTGGAGGGGCGCCATCATGTTGAAACTACATAGTACGAATATTATCTACCTCGATAACTTCCAAAAGTTCGGGTAAATCATTTTCAAAAAACTGTAAATATCTTTCTCCAGTAAGACTCTCATCAAAGAAAAAAGGAGCAATCACATTAGAATTGAATATACCACCCTACACATTAGCTGACCATCGATGCTGGCGATCAACGACTCTTAAGATGTGTGAATTGCTATCTGAATAGTGATGATAGTTATGTTTATTAATATTGCCATTATTGTGAAAAGTTGCCTCATCCGTAAATAGAATGTTATTAACAAAATTGGGTTCTTCATTGTCTTTAGTAGTTAACCATTTGCAGAAAGATTCACCATTTTGAAAATCTATTTCACTTAAAGCTTGATTGTAACGCTCCGTTTCAATTTCATTTCAATAGCGCGTTAATGCATTTTTCACCTTATTTCGGACCACCTTATATCTAATTATTGTAGCAAACGAATTCAAGTTTCTCGCGTTTTCGATTCGAGTAGGCCGCTCAAACAGCAGAATAGCTGGAAGAGTATTGATTTTTCGAGAAGCACGTTCTCGTGGATATTAATTGTTGGGCTAAACTGAAGCCGTTTTTGTTGCTTAATAAGCGAAGCCGCTAAGCGTTGTTTTTTGCAGGTGCGCATTCAGCGTAGCTGGATTCCTTTGCGCCTCTAATAATTGAAACCGCTGTGGTGCCGTTTTATACGCAATTAGGCCGATAACACCTTCGGCCGACTCGTATGGGCTAACATGGGCTATTATGGGCTCACACGAAGGCTAGAATTTAGCTAATTCAGTTCCCCGATTTCGCTCCAGGAATTCCCGATATGTGCCACTTTGTTTTGTTGTTAGCTGTCTTCTAACAGTTGTGGCCTTGGGATTCTAAGAATTTAGCAGCCAAATCCGGCTTAGCGTCCTTATGGATAAATACAACGCAAGGATTCCACTTGCCGATCGCTGGACTTCAACATCAAGTTAAATTGCAAGTACATGCCATTATCAGCTCTGTTTTTAATCGGCCAAGGCATTCGTCGTAATTATGTCAGTTCCTACTAAGATAATAGCAAATCAAACAGAACGTGTTCAATCAACCTTTTGGCTCAATGTTTTATGACGCTAATGATGCAGAATCTAAATAATTCAAAATTGCTGAAATAAGCATGTGCATTGTAACTTATGAGCCGCGCCTTAAGCGTTGTGCGTCTATGCCAAACGAGATAGCACAGGTATTGTCCTGAAGTTGTAATTTAAGCTATAATTAGTATTTTGCGGATTGAATATTTGGAAGTTAATTCCTATTTGTGATTTATTAATTCATTTGATAGGCAATAGTCCTACAACTTTAATTGTTGTCACATGACCTTAGGGCTAATGCAAATGATTCATGTGTTGCTGCGATATGTGGGTTTAAGTAAATGCCCGATTGCTATTATTTGTTTGTGTTTTTTTCTGCAAAGCTGAACGAGTAATCTAGGTATACAGTGGAACACCAAAGGTAAGTGGCGTACAATTAATTAGGTAGTATTGTTTTGATATGTTGTGAGTAACGACAAGGCGCTCCATTTGTATTAATCCTTCTGTTCAATTTAAATTCCCGAAGCATTTCTTAGCCTGATCCTTACACCACGCCATATTCCGCCGAGAGTTAAAGGAGCTAGCCGAGGTCTTGTCAACCCTTCGTTTAAGTGCGATACATGTTGCTCGATATGATACGGATGGAACTTGTATTTTTTAATAAAGCTGCGAACTGTGTTTCTATTTAGGTCAAGGTTTTTGCTTATCTCTCTGGTACTAATTTGCGGATTTTCTATAAGAGATGCCACAACTTGAAACTCAATTTCTTCATTTATCCTTGTTTTAGCGTGCTTGGGATAACACACACTTTCAGAAATTATAAATCTCTCAGCCACGCTTATAAATGATTCTTTCTGCCGTTGTCTTCTTTCTGGATATTGTTCACGGTACAAACGGCTAGCGAGCAAATCATGTCTTTGAGCTTCACCATAAATCTAGATCATATCAACCATTTCTTCTTTAGAAAAATTCATTTTATACAAAAATTGGCAAACCGATAATGCAAAAACACAAAAACTAATGGAACAATATTCTAATAATTAAACAAACGTCAAAACAATAGATGCAATAGTTTCTCTTTATTATGAGCGATTATTTGTTTTGTTAAGTTCTATTGTCAGGGGTAATATAATAAGTAGTACTATTATTATCGATAGTTTTTTGATGAATAGTATGAGTTATAATCCCAAAGCTGAAAATACAACGAGCTCAAAGGACGAGTTGTATTTTCTTGCATTGGGATTGTAACGAAATCATATTCATCAAAAAACAATCGATAATAAACGTACTACGAATTATATTTAGGAAGAGAATATGATTTAAAATATATATCAAAGATTATTTTTTTCGTAGACATTTCAACCAATCAGACGGCTGGATTTAGTTAAATTATCTTGTATAATTTCGATTATACAAAATCGATTATACTATAGTAACTTCACTAGGCAACGCAATACATAACTTTTGTCAACTTGATGTTGTTTTCATGGAGATGACTTTCAGCTAGGTTAATACAAACAAATCGCGCTGCCAATAAAATATTTATTTGTTCCTAATATTAAGATTTACTCAAAAAATAATCAAATCGAATACAATGCGTACTTCGAACAGGTTATACGTCTCAAACTTCCTGCACAATAACAAATCGTGTCAGTTTGACAGAATAATCCTCCCGCTGACGCGTTCGGATTATTTAACCTGTCAAACTGACATTCTTTTATTATTGTGCAACAAGTTATCGACATATAACCCGATAATATCGAAGTACTTATAGTATTACTTCTGAGAACACAATGCCATTATATTACGTGAGTATCAATGCTAATGATCAATGTTTGCCCCAAACACAATTTTTGCTGCTTTTTATGCTTAAAACGCACGACCTAACCTAAAAAAATCAAATGGCAATTCTAAAGTAGTTGATTTGGCACGTTAAACATGTTACGGTATAAAACTGTTTTAGTGACACTTCGGGGTACGAGAGTGCCACCTAACTTATCAAGTCCGGGAAACGTCACCACTTGCCCTGGAATTCTCGAAAACAGACTAGTAACCACGGCTTAATACTTTCAGGGAGATGGGCGTGGTCCTATTAACGGGACACCATAGAGACAACAGTGACGACGTATGCAGGATAGTACGAAATAATAGGGCGCCACGGGATTCGGAATTTGAGACCCACGTTTGACAGAACCCCGATTGCCAAACGGGGTAGGGTATGCGTGCAGCTTTGTGACTCCCCAGAACCGGCAACTGGAGCACCCGGGCCTACCTTTGACGCTCACAGCTTCGTCCAGGCTCCGCTTTTCATCAATATTACACTGCAGACTGCTTAACTTGAAACTCGGCATGCAACACACAAAGAAAATACAACGCTAGCATTTCACAAATAGGTATATTGTTGTGACACACAAATATAGTTCTGTACAGTCGTTAATACACAAATAGGGTCGCTAGCGTAAATTAGTGCGCATAATGAGGTAGCTGCCATTAAATAGTACACAAAATACGATTGCTGACGTTAGTTAGCGTACAAAATATGATTATTGGCATTAATGAGTGCGTGAGAAATGATCGCTGCCATCAAATAGTACACAAATAGGGTCGCTAGCGTTAATTAATGCGCAAAATGAGATAGCTGCCATTGCATAGTACCCAAAATACCTTGTTAGCTTCACCGGGTCAAGTCCGCGGCACGACGATGTCACAAGGCGTGCGGGACAGGGCAAGATGCTCCAACGGGCGTAGGTGTCGATGAAGAATACCCAATGATTCCTTCACAGAACTCACATGCGGCAACAAAGGGGCGACAGAACCCGCATGAGAAAGGTGACCAGGGGCACGCTCTCGCTTGGTTTGGATCCCACCCACACACAGTAGTGGTACTTTGCCTACACGGCGACGATAAACCGAGAGTGTTTGTCCAAAAAAACGAGGCATCACCAACACACACCTTGTACGCTTTGCGACTTGGAACACTCTCCTCGAAACACGCTACGCTAAACCCCAGCCACGCCACAAAACTAAACGCGCGGGGAGCGTGTCTACAACGTGCACCAAACACCTGCAACCATCCACAAGGCGACTACAACGTGCGTCTCGTTCACACCTGCGGGCGATGCAGCCCGCAGAACATTCTAGAAAAGCGTCTGCCTACTAAATAGATATTGGAACTTAACGTGCCACCGAATATAAGCGACGCTACAAAACGAGTGCCTTCCAGATTTCACCACGGCGGATGCAGCTGCATAATGCTATGAACCATTAAATGCCTGCACAAAATTCGACATAAAAAATATGACAAGAAAGCTATATATAAGCGGGGTCGTAATCTTAGAAAAATATTCCAAAAGTCGCACATTCGTATAATTTGAAAATGTCCTGACAAACAAAACCTCGTACTAAATCGAAAATTGTGATTCACTATATTGTCACTATGGTAGAAGGTCCTATTAGCCAATGTTCTAAATTTAAGAGATGATGATTGGCTCAAAAATTCAAAGAATTTATATTCTCATAATAATAATCTTCTTTTCGAATGTTTTCGAATAAAAGCGTCAATATCTCAAGAAGGGTTCATCTTATGGTTATGAGACCTACAATCAATTAGTATCTACTTATTACGGGGAATCCAAATATAAAAAAATATACAGGGTGTTGTTATTAAAAAATTGAGAAAAAATCATTTCTGTATAGTTTTACACCTTTTCAAAAAATTTGCAACGTATTTTGTAAGTAGACTTTTTCTCCTTTAGAGTTTGTTGTAACGTGGAATAGCCGATGATAATAAATTAACACACTTTCAATGGTTACGTTTATTCAATAACAACTTACCAATGTGGCTACAAAATGATAGATTCTAGGATAGTTCAACTTTGCTTATTTATATCTTAATACTACCAATGTAACTCCTAACTTAATATTACCAACCTGACAATATATAACATTAGTTACTATCTCTCCCCTCTTTTCACAAATTTAAACGGTCAGGCTTTCTAAGCTGCCTTTGTGGTCTATCTACGTTTACAGTTTTAAGTAAATTTTTACTACTCCCGTTTTCTACATTTAAATTACTACTTTGTTGAAGTTCAGCTTTTATACTGTTATTAACATTTTGCTTGATTAAACGATTTTTATTCAGTGGTGTATGTTTACCACTTTCAAAATCTAACCGTTTATTTCCAACATTATTAGTCATTCATCTCACTTTCCCTATCTGAACCTTTTATTAGTTGCTGGAAATGTCGTTCCCACACTTGTGCTTCTCCTACCAGTTCTTCTACCTAAAAGCTCCTGTATATACCTTCTTTCCATTCCTTCCTGTTTGGATTTCTATAATCCCTGCAATACACTTTATCACCTACTTCAAAACTAACTTCACACTTTTCCTTATAATATTTAAATTTATTTCTGTGTTCCCCTGATATTAATAAATCTAATATGGTTCTAATTTTGTTTTGGAATATAACTTGTGCTGGAGTCATTCCTGTGGTTGTGTGAAATGTATTCCTATAGCTAAATAAATAACGATTTATAATGGTCTCTAAACTACAATTTGTATTAGTTTCGTCTTTGAGAGCTTTATAAATACCTGCTTTAAACGATTTTACACCATTTTCGGCTAATCCGTTGGTCGGTGGATGATAAGGAGCTGATGTCACATGTTGTATACCATTCATTTTACAAAATATTTGGAATGCTTCTGCAGTAAACTATCTGCCATTATCTGTTACAATACTATGTGGCAAACCAAAGCGTGCAAAACAATCGCTAAATTTCTCTATAACTAGTTGCTTCGGCATCAATTTTATGCCTTAAATATACTTCAGGCCACTTAGAGAATGCATCAACTATTTATTATTAAAAACATTTTATTTTTTAACAGTCCCAAAAAATCTGCATGAATTCTTCCATAACACCTACTTGGTTCAGGCCATGGTATCAGTTTTGTCTTTCTTGGTTCTGGTCTTTCCGACATACAAACCCTACAATTTTTAGCTACTGACTCAATATCTTGATCATACCCTGGCCACCAAAAATCCGATCTTGCTGTACTCTTCATCTTATTTATCCCTAAATGTGTATTATGAATTCGTTTAACATTTGCTGTATTATACAGAAGTTTTTAGGTAGCTTTAGAAGCACAAAGGTGGGAACGACATTTAGACCAAAAAATAAAAGGTTTCGATAGGCAAAGTGAGATGAGTAGAAATACTGATAATCTTGGGAATGAACGGTTAGATGTCGAAAGTGGTAAACATACACCACTGAATGAAAATCGTTTAATTAAGCAAAATGTTAATAACAGTATAGAAGCTGAACCTCAACAAAGTAGTAATTTAAATGTAGAAAACAGGAGTAGTGAAAAATAACTTAGAATTGTAAACGTAGGTAGATAACAAAGACAGATTAGAAAGCCTGACCCTCTAAATTTGTGAAAAGAGGGACAGATAGTAATGTTATATATTGTCAAGTTGGTAATATTAAGTTAGGAGTTACGTTGGTAGTACTAAATAGGGAAAGTTGAACTATCCTATAATCTGTCATTTTGTAGCCGCATTGGTAAGTCGTTATTGAATAAACGTATCCATTGAAAGTATGTTAATTTATTTATTTGTTCATCACTTGTAAACATCAATTTATCAAGTCACTGTATTCACCTTGAAAATGTTTCTTAACTGGCTAGCCTGTAAATTTTTTACTGGCTAGCCAGTAGAATTTTACAAGCGTGTTCATAGGTAAATGATAGTGTGCAAAGCCAGAGTTGTCTTCCTTAGTATGTGTCATATTGATGAATTTAGTTGCTTGTCAGTTTCACATTTTGAAGAAATGGTAAATTTCTAGTTATTTACAAGTGAGGAACAACTGAAATATTCAACAATACACGCAAGGTAACAGGTTTTACTAGCTCAAGAAGGTGACTGGCTCGCCTTTGTCTCACCAGTCATATCCTTCTCTTCGCCAGTAAAAACCCTCTTACCAAGCTAGTAATGTTAAATACTATATCATTGGCTATTCCACGTTACAACAACCTCTAAAGCAGAAAATAGGAGGGAAAATGAAAAGAGGTTAGGGCTTAAAATTATCGATTTTTCCCTTATGAGTCCATTTTAGAATAAAATGTGGTAGAAATGATTTTTTGAAATTCCCCCTACAAGAGGTATTCGATAAGTATAAAAAAGGTAAAGCACCTACTCAACAACGCAGAGCCGTAGTAATCCTTGGTACCAGGAACTTGAAATTTGGCAAGAAGAATCCTGTAGTTACCTACGTAAGCAAGTGCTAGGAAAGGAATTTTCGAAATTCCACCCCTAAAAGGGGTAAAATGTCTTTTCACGAATTCCTCAATATTTCTAAGGCTCAATAATATATCAACCTGTATTTTACTTAAAAAGGTTACTTATAAAAGTGTCGAAAAAAGTAATTCAGGATCGTGCACAGATCACCTCCTAAAGGTGCGTACTTGAATTCAAGGGTAAATTACAGAAGCTTTCATATCTCTTGTGCTGATTGAATCAGACCATGGTTCTGGGGCATATGTATATGAGCGAAAACGATTAATTAAAGCGTCAATTAAAACAAAGTATCGCACCAGCTCTATTAAATAAGTGAATTACACCGTATTTAAATAACGCTCTGCGCTGACACTCACGGGTCAGCCTCCGGAGACCAAATCTGCCCGCTTCCACGAAGCATTCGAAGTTATAACCCAATATTCTTTCCCTATTTTAGGCAGCTGTCTCGCAGACCGTGTAATTAATAGCGCCTGTGACCTCAAAGGTCAAGAAATCAACACCACCGAAGGGTGAATTCGGCTATAAGCTAACATGTATGTTTTTTAAGGTCTTTAAAAAGTGATTTAAAGTTTTTTTTATAAATTTCATTCCTAAAGGAGTAAAAATGGGGTAAAATATAACGGAGTAACGTTTGCTTTGGAATTTAATTATTATTGTACTTAAAAAGTATTTGAATTAAATTCATCGCCCTATCAAACGTTGAATCTAGTCGCCGGATGAACTGATAACGCATCGAAAAACGTAGAAAAGGAAGCTACATCGCCAGTCCAGTAACTTGAGATTACTTGACCTGTGCTGTTCCCAATCCCTCTCCTTGCCTTCCTATCCGTTCTTGAGAATACCTGTCCCATCCTGTCCCTAGATCTTGAGATTTCCTTTTCCTCCTTGCCTGGTTGTTCGGTTTTGGCAGCATTCACTGTCTCGCAGAATAATACCGCATCCCTTATCCTGAAGGCACTAAGGGAAATGGCAGCGTTTACTGTCAGCTTAAAGTAGCCTTAAATTACCTGTTATTTTCCTGACTAAACCGACTACATTTATCCATGCTCGATTAATTCCTGAGCGAATGTTTAAACGCGACTAATAACGTGGCAATTCACGAAATTTTATTTTTGTGTTAACATTGAAACCCCCAGAGACTTCGCACTACTGGCCCGAAGCTACTACCTGGAAATTGAAGTGAATCAAGCTCACCTGAGGAACCGCCGTCCAATGTATGAAAACGTCTTCCTGAAGCTCGCAGCGGACGACCTAGGATATCAAATTGACGGCCCCGCCAATGCAGGAACTTCTCTTATCAGCAGAACAGTGAAGGCTGGCGATCCGTTGGGGTTAAAGCTGCAGCAGCTTCCTGAGTTACGTGTCGAACGCTGAGGAAAACTACGAATCTCCCTGCAGGCTTTAACAATCTAAAGCGATCTCCAGGTAACTTAAAACTTGCTAAATAATTCGGCCACTTTACAGCGGCCGTGATTTATCAACAAAATACAACTGCGAAATCAGCCGGTGTTCGAAAGCTACAAGGAACATTTTCCCGAGAAGCGGCGGGCGTGCTCCTTCGACGGGACCAAGTCCTGGTTCCTTGGCAGAAATATACGGCGTACGTTGTAGCAGATATTCCTCACCGGACCTGCATTACATTCTCGCAACTTGGATTGCGGCCTGAGCCAGGAAAAGCAACACCGTTTTAAGAAATATCAATATTATTCTGTATTATACAATTCATTTTGGGGTTATTGATGCACATATTTAAAAACATTATATTTATCTCTAACATTATCTTGTGTTATTACTGATCTATCATATATTTTAGCCAAAATAATTCTCCGATTTGAGCTAACGAGTTCGTAATTTTGGCGCCCTTAGCAAAAGGGTTATTTATTTTTTTGCCGTGAGTCCAGTTAAGAATAAAATAGGATTTCCGAAATTCCACCCCCCAAGTGGTGGAAATGGGTATCTTGCTATCATTTTTGAATACAACACTTAATAAGTACATTTTTACTTCCTTTTACAATAGAGGAAGTATTGGATTCACCCCAAAAATTCGAAATTGAGTTTTCAACAGATCTTCACGTTTCAGTCTCCTGAACCCAAAAAAACATGTTTTTGTTCATCCGTCTCTCTGTGTGTCTGTGAACAGCATATCTCAAAAACGAATAGAGGTATGGCGTTGAAACTTCATGTATAAGTTTTGTGTACTATGTAGATGCGACAGCAAGCTTTTGAAGACAATCGCATGATTGGAAGTAGGTATTTACTCTTGTTATTTTTCAGTTTTTAGATTTTCAAAAACGCCTATAACGATTTTTTTTAAACTTACATTCTGATTACATTTTTAATGTGTATTGATGTGAGATAGGTGATTTTCCAGTGAATACTTCGAAAATAGGTTTCTTTTGTTTTTTTATTAACTTCTATTTTAATAGAACACCCGGTATATTATTACAGTTTTGAATTCAGCTTAAAATTTTAGAGACAATTGTCTCTTCAACTAACGCTCTATTTTGTACCGTTTTTGTAGAATTTGTAATTTAAAAAAAAAAATTCAAATGCTTAAAAATTAAAAATCAAATTTTTGTCTAATTATAAGATCACTATAAAAGGAAGTTGTGTGGGTGTATCACACCAGATTTTTTGTGTTTCGTTTTAATGTACAAGAATCCAGATGTAAGCAAGTGCAGCTAAAGGTAGATTCGATTCAGCTGTTGTAGCCGCCACCTCAAATTGTGCCAGGATAGAAATAAAAAGGTGAATCACTCTCTTACACGTTCAAAGTGCGTTCACCTGTGTTGCTAATTTTGTTTTCTCGATTTAGTCCGAATTTGGTGGCGCATCAATATTTAACATCTTTTATCTCGTTTAATGAATTGTAGCCCTAATTCAAGGTCGTAAAGAACATGCCCTCTCACTGAGCGTTCGCAAGCCGAAGCAACCTTTTGTTTACCGTCCATCGTAACAGGGTTGGGGCTACGTACCCGATTAAAGTTCCCGATTGTGTCGTTTTTATGTCGTTAAAGTCGTTTTTGACGGTAACAATTTACTTCGTGTATATTTAATTTCCATCTAGTTTCAAATCCTGAGCTATGGTCATTGATTGGGAGTTGGGGTAGGCGACAAATGTCTTAAAAGAAAAATTTAGCCATACGCCCTTCATCTTTTCATCTCTCCAACAAGTTCCAACGTAAAATTACCAAATTTAAGAACCTGATCCTATCAATAGTCTACATTCTCTGAAGTGCAATAATTGAGAAGATTTCAGACAGTAAAAACACCATAATTATTTTGATTTAGAAAATAGGTGTACCGCATTCTGTCATACAATAAATTTGGAAGTATAATAATTGCTCATGAAAAGCACATACTTAACTTATATGTCTCTCTATCCTTTTGTACTTATTCCATATTCTATCGTCGCAATGTCGATTTTTGTGTAACTTGCTATAGAACCGTTTTTTACATATTTTTGCGTTCCTGATAATTATTATACTTTGATTTACATATACAGGGTGTTCGGATAATAGGAAACCATACATTGATGGTGAATTCTACGCATTAAAATAATGAAAAAACTTCATATGCAGTATTGTCCGAAAATCGTTATTGCGTAGATACCGACCCTTAAAGTTTAACTTTTTTTTAAATTTATTTTTTTATAACTGAATAGATAAATACTTTAAACTTGGTGTACGTGCTCTTTATTGCAATGTTTACAAACAAAAGAAAAATAATTGATAACATGTATTTTGAACTGGCAGTTAACCTAAAACCATATATTCTTTTATATCTGAAGATATACCTCCGATCTAGATGCGGCATCTTGTAGAGAATAAAAAAATTCAAATTAATTAACTTTGTTTGGTATTCGTAACATAAACCGTCTGGTTAGAAATTCTATCTAAAGTTTTTGCATTTTTGTTATCAAGGCTAATCAGATAATGACCCTGAAAAGAAAAGCCTTAAAACTTTAAATAGAATTTCTAACCAAACGGTTTATGTTACGTATACCAAACAAGAGTACATTAATTTAGAATTTTTTTATTCCCTACAAGATGCCGTATCTAGATCGGAGGTATGTCTTCAGATATAAAAGTTATGACTAAAAAGAAAATATGGTTTTAGGTTAACTGCCAGTTCAAAATACATGTTATCGATTATTTTTCTTTTTGTTTGTGAGTATTTCAATAAAGAGCACGAACACCAAGTTTAAAGTATTTATCTACTCAGTTATAAAAAATTAATTAAAAATTAAAAAAAAAAGTTAAACTTTAAGGGTCGGTATCTACGCCAATAACGATTTTCGGACAATACTGCATATTAAGTTTTTTTATTATTTTAATGCGTAGAACTCACCATCAATGTATGGTTCCCTATTGTCCGAACAGCCTGTATATGTTTTTTACACATTTTCGGTTCCTGGTTAAAGAACGGTACTATAAAGAAAACAAAAGTGAAAGTAATAGGCTTTTTATTAATTGACTATTATTATTACCTTGGCTATGGTATGCTTTTGTTTAAAGCTATGGTCGATCGTTTTCAATTAACTAATGAGTCTTACTAAGAGTATAAAAACTTAGCAAAAAGCTACTCCTTGATAACAAACTGTGTTATATTTATCTATATATATAAAAATGAATCCCTATTTCCCCTGGTCACGCCATAACTTGAGAACGACTTTACCGATTTCATTCATCTTTTTTTGAAGTTTTCTAATGCTCTGTAGAAGGTTCTTTCGGAAAGAAAAATTAAGAAAATTGCGCAGAAAATTGGAAAATTTCAGAAAACTTAACGACTATTTAACCTTCGCGCGTTTGACAGTTCGTTCAGGGACCGGGGCGGGAAAAGGGACGGGGAAAGGGGAGGGGACGGGAATGGGAGGGGATGGGGTGACAGGAAATAATTAGTCATTATTTAATTCCCAAATAACGAACCTCGCGCGTACGAAGTCGCAGGTAACACCTAGTTTCTAATAAAGATTCTCTTTGGAGAGTGAATAAAAAAGGTGTTCAGTATTCAGTATGTAGGAAACTGTCAGTGAGTTACCTAACGAATTATAATTACTCCAAAACTAACAAAACGTAAAAGCAATATTTGCTTATACTACTTTGCAGTATTTTATAAAGAATTATCTCAGAATTTACATGAAAACAGATTACATGCAAACCGCGTTCCTCTTTGTTTACTATTTGTTTTTGCATTGTGTCAACAGAAACCAGCTTTAAAATCTTATGCCATCATTCGGAAGTGATGTCGAGCCGTGGGTCCCATGTTATTACGATGTAATATGTCTCGGCAAAATTCTAAGTAGGACTGATTGTATGACCATAGCAGTTGATGTTTAAAGTATAGTATTCCAACTAGAAATTGGAAAGCTATTTAAAATCAGGCGTTAAAATTATATAAATTGTTATATTCCCCAAGTTTTTATAAAAACCTTTTACGTGACGTCATCAAAATACAGACGTCTTAAGCAGATAATTTGGTGACGTAATTTTTATAAAACTGTGGGCTGTCACACTATCAAAATCGGGGATTTTAAAGATGTCTCAGCCACATTTTAAAAGAAAGGCACTAACACATTCACAAAGGGCTACCAAATGCACCACAGAAAATGTAAAATTAAGTTAAATATAAATAGCACCTGACTTCAGTCTCAAAAGGGTTTTATGAGAAAGTGTGTTTAATCATTGTTTTAAACAATTTATTATCATTGGATTGTTGTAATATTAAACTCCTGATAACAATAAAATAACATGCAATAAGCATAAATATTACAGTTATAAATCTATAATATAAATGTTACATTAACCGGTGATGTTACATGTAATATTGGAGAGAACAAAGTTATATAGCGTATACCATGTGGTAGGTCATACCTCTGATAAATCAATTCCAATTCTAAGTGTTGTAGGATACAACAAATCTTATTAAACAAATCTATTAACTTTAATAGCTAAATAAGGCTTCAACGTTTAACTTTATGTTAAATTCAAAACGTCAGCTCCACTTTTTCGTTGGTAAATTCTTTTAAATAAAAATTTTTAAGACATGTCTTAAATAAATCTGTTTCAGATCCTCTTTTTTAACAAGAGGCCAATGCATGATCATTACAAAATTACCAAGAAGTAGGCTTTTTGCTTTTATTAGCCTTTTATAATTTAATTAATGCATACACTGTTAGTTTTAAACCTTTACTTATATTTATGCAAAATCATATCATAGCAATATACTATATGCAACATGCTATAAATAATCCATATAATGGAAAATACAGTGTTAATCAGAGATAAAATAAACATATAATAGTTATATAGTAAGGCTCTTTTTATATAGTGTAAAACCAATAACGTGAGTAAGTGAGTAATATCTAACAGTGTATTAAAATTAAGATTAAAACAATACATACGTAAATAACACAAATTTAATGATCGAACAGGTATTTAAGAAACATACACAAATCACAGAACAAATGCACACTAAAAGAAGTGAAAAGTATAATGTTAAAACGATTAAATAGTTATAGAACATTTGCAACATGGTGATCTGTTTAAGGTTTGAGCCAACATTTCAATTTATTTTAAAAAAAGTAAATATAAAGACATGCCTTTATGATCTGATGGTAAAGCATGAATTGATAAACTCAAGACAAGCTTTTGGCAAAGGATACCAATGAAAAGCTTACTATGCTACATTTTTAAAGAACAAGTATTTTCTCCAGCATGTGTCTTCAGATGTCGAACCAAGTTACCTTTTTGTGCTGCTTTGTAGTCGCAAATTGAACAAAAATAAGGTTTTTCCCCTGTATGGGTCTTCATATGGTTCACTAAAACATAGTTTTGTGCTGCTTTATATTTGCAAATTGAGAATGAATAAGGTTTTTCTCCCCGATGTGTTATCATATGTTTAACTAAATCACATTTTCGTGCTGCTTTATAATCACAAACATTGCATAAAAAAGGTTTTCCTCCTGTATACATCTTCATATGATTAGTTAAAGCACCTTTCAGTGATGCTTTATACTCGCAAATAGTACATGTGTAAGGTTTTTCTCCTGTACGCGTCTTCATATGGTTTACAAAAATATCTTTCCGTGATGCTTCATACTCACAAATAGTACATGAATAAGGTTTTTCACCTGTATGAATCTTCATATGGTTCACTAGAGCACCTTTCAATGACGCTTTATACTCACAAATAGTACATGAATAAGGTTTTTCTCCTGTATGCGTCTTCATATGATTCAATAAATAACCTTTCAGAGAAAATTTATATGTGCATATTAAACATGAATACGGTTTTTCTCCTGTATGTGTCTTCAAATGTTTAACTAGATAACCTTTTTGCGCTGCTTTATACTCGCAAATAGTACATGAATAAGGTTTTTCCCCAGTATGCGTCTTTAAATGTTTAACTAAAGTACCTTTTTGCGCTGCTTTATAGTCACACATAGTACATAAGTAAGGTTTTTCGCCTGTGTGCGTCTTCATATGGTTTACTAAACCACCTTTTTGTGTTGCTTTATATTCACAAATTAAACATGAATATGGTTTACGCTCTTCTTTCCCTTCATATTGACGGACCTTGCAAGGTAACTGTTCTTCTAGTTGGATTTCATTTGTTGCACCCGTACAAAACAGTTCATCTTTTACAACAACTTCCTCCTGTTTAATATTCAATTCATGATAAACCGTGGTGTCGATAGTATCTTGAATCATCTCTTGTCGAAAGTGTAAATTTGCAACTTCTTTACTTTCATTGACCTCAATCGATGGTTCATGTAATATGCTGATCGTTGCAATAGGCATATTATATTCAACTAATTCATTATCCATATCCATTATTATAAGGAAAATGCAGAATACGGATTTAGTAAATGCAATATCTGAAAATAATTTTTAAAAACGGAATTCAGTTATATTAAGTTGGGTGTCTATTTAAAAAAATATTAAGAGATTTCCTATTCTAAATCTAAGATTTTTACCCACATTAAATAACATGCAATTTGAAGAAATAACTCGTTTAAGAATGGGTTAGATGCAAACGTAATTAATATTGGATTCCAAACAAACCACCATATTTGCAGCAAAAACAACAGAATTTACCGCACAAAACAATACTAGCACACAATAGGCGCTTTCCTTTCATCCATGGGAGCAGCTCGGAGTGGCTCCAAACTCTCGCGCACCTCGTTCCTTTCACAAGGGCGTTTAACCTCGGAGTCGCTCTGGGCTTATTTCTCCTTTCCTCTCAAGGACCAGCTCGTTGGTCGGGGCGCGAAGCCACAGCCAGAGAGCATGGCATACTTTTAATTTTTAAAAGGCGCGAAGGCGAAATCATTTGAGGTTAGGTGCAACTTCTCCCTGGTTTTAGGTGCTATGCTAAATTTTTTGAAGAAAAAATTTCATCATTGAAATAAAGCCTCATCTTTGCGCATGAACAGAACTTTTAGCTATAGGAATGTTAATTTTTTTGTAATTGTTAGGATTTTGAATTTGTTAAATTTTATATAACTAAGTTATTAATTAAACATTTTATTAAACGCTTACCATCCCTACATCTAAATTTGTTTCATTTTCTAAAGCAGTTGCTATTAGGAAAACAAAGACTGATAGAAGAAGACAATTCACTTGTGATATTGTAGTAAAATAATGGGTGCATAGATTTAATTTTTCAGTATACTATAAGTTCTTAAAGTGTTGGAATATTTTTGGTTATAACAAAAAATGAAAATGAATTTCAGCGAGTTTTTGTTACTGTTCAGCACCAAACAAAAATTTCTCAAAATAACGTTTTAAGGTTATGTGACTGTTTAAAACTTTTGGCGCGCGCTAGATGTGCGCTATGCTGCTAAATCGCGTTCCATTCACAAGCAGCACCGAGCGACTCGGGCTTCTAGCCGTCGGGGTTTGATGCACGCGAAAGGAAAGCAGCTAATAGTTACATCATCGGGAGTTCAAAAGAGCTACTCTAGCTTACAGGGTGCTCCGTAAGAGAAGAGCTATCTACAAACACATATATTCAACTCTTTATCGCGAAAATAACAAAAAAAAACTATAACAATTGTAACAGTTTGGCCTATATGTAATTGAGGTCGTTACCCTTAACACAATCTACAGAGAAAGCTTACTACTTCTACTCAGCAATATGACTAGGTAGTACATATTTAAAGTAAGTCATTTAATTTCAAAATTTTATCGTAAATATAACGGCGTAAATGCAAAAGCTGATCATCACGACATTTTGTACTTAGTACTGGTTCTAGGTATTACAATTACGAATAATTTAATAATATTATATTGTATATGCAAATTATTACAGAGTTGTTTTGATAATAAAATATGATAATTTTTTTAAGCGATGTATATAGTGAACCTACATTAGTTAAATATAAAGATAGTTAAAATTGTATTTATAAAATTTACAAAACTATATTGAGAAAGGTACATCATCATAAAATAAATGTTACAACTGTTATCTGTATTTATCGGGAAAAGTGAAACACGGCATTGTCGATCTTCTCCTTTAGGCATATTTTCTGTTTTTTCTTGTTATTGTTATCTACTTCAATCTCATATGTTATTTTTATTTTTATGTCAATGCAATTCTGCCAAATAAATATTATTATTACTATTAGTATTATTCTTCCTATTATTATTATCTCTTCTTATTTTCTCATCAGTTGATGGTAAAATTTTCTTTTCCAGTGAACTAGTGCCAAATTAGTAAAAAAGTACTATTGAGTGTTATGAAGGAAGGATCGGACTATGTTACATGTTTTTAGAATAACTGATTTTTGTATTTGTTGATGTATGAAAAGATTTAGCTTAAGTTGTTTTAGATGTATGAAAATGTTTGGTGTGATTCCCGTTGTAGATATAATGAATGGGATGACACGTGCTTCCTTTTGTTTCCATATCCGATCTATTTCAAGTGCTAGGGATTTGTATTTTTCTATTACTTTCTTTTACGATAAAGGAAGTAGGAAGTATTGGATTAACCCCAAAAATTCTAAATTGAGTTTTCAACAGATCGTCACGTTTTAGAGTCCACTGAACCCAAAAAACATGTTTTTGTTTATTGGTCTGTCTATCTGTGTGTCTGTGAACAGAATATCTCAAAAACGAACAGAGGTATGACGTTCAAACTTCATATATGAAGAGCTCGCGTGCAAAACCGGTGAATTCCACCTGAGGTCAAACATGAGTGACGCATGTCTTCTATATAATTTTGGTGCCCTCTATCGGTTTATGAAATTGTGAGCAAAACTGGTTAAATCCCAGCGTAATCGCCATTCAAAGATTAGGTTTGAAGCAAAAGCGGTTATGTCTTATGTCCAACTTTCGTAACCAAAAGCGGTTATCTCCACTCAGTTATTTACGAAGCAGTATCGTTTATGGCAGTGTTCTTTGTTGCAAGTGCAGTGAATTATTGTGTGTAGTTTATAAAGTAAATGGAGTGCGATATTGTTACCTAAAATGGATAATGAATTAATTAGTGTTCAAGACGGCAATGAAGGTAGCAGAACGCGTAAAAAGCATGAAACTAAGCGGGACAAACGCAAGACCACTAGATGAGGTTATGTTTTTATAGTAAAACAGGGACCTGTATTTTTGTAGTTAAAAATGTTTGTAACAAATAATAAATGATTTTGATGACAATGATCAGAGCTGTGCGGTACTTGAGTACAAGTACTCAGTAACTGTATTCTGAGTACTTTTAGTGTACTCGGTACTCAGTCCACAAGTACATTTTTTAAAAATGTACTTGTACTTGTATTTGACGCATTTACTTGTACTCGAGTACATATCCTTGTACTTGAATACATTTTCGGGTACTCGAATACATTTACGTGTACTCGAGTACATATCCGTGTACTCGAATTCATTTTCGGGTATTCGAATACATTTTCGAGTACTCGAGTACATTGCACTGCGCAATTAAGTACCTACATTTAGTAGTAAAAGCATCTTTAACGAAGTTCTGCGCTGTATTCAGATCACCTCGGCCACTTAGCATGTGCGTTTATGAAAAGTATAGCATTTACATAATTTTTAGATGTTTTGCAGAATAATAAAGAGGTCAAATTACTTTTATTTTATATTTTCTAACAGTTTTCGATGTACAGGAAGAAAACGTGTACTTTTTATACAATATTATAGAAAAATTCTTTCATTTGATTTACCTACATTTTTTAATTCTAGCCTTTTTTCTTAAAATGCTTTCAAAAACTATTTGGTTTTGTTTCATATATTGAATATTTACAGGATAGACATAAACATACTAATATACAGCACCTGGTCAACCTGGCCTAAAAAATACATTAAATATAGGGACCAGCAAAAATAATGGAGAGGAAGATATTTCTATAACTATTAGAGTTACCTACATAATATTTCAAATATTTTTGATTAGTATACAAGGCAACTGAAAAAAGTGTGGTAAACCTAACTTACTTATTATAACAGAACGCCCTATATTTAGATTGCTTAAAAGTATTACGTCGAGAGGCTAATTATTTAATATAAAACTGTGTGTCAAACTTAACTATTTTGGAGATATTAACGATTTCATCATTTTATCAGTAATAATGTATTAAGGGCAAATGCTTTTGCTGGTAAAAATGTTTTACGAAAGTATTTTGTTTTGGCAATGTCACAAGACAAACTAACTTGATCAAATTCCCGAGCCGAAGGCGAGGGAATTTGTCAAAGTTAGTTTGTCGAGGGGCATTGCCAAAAAAACAACAAATCGTGAGTAAAACATTTGCCGAGCAAAATCATGAGCCCGAAATACATTTTGTGGACTATTTCCCAAATATCGGTTCATTTTGACATTTATACTGATGCGCAATGACAGTTTAAATGACGTTTCTGAAATACCACCTTGATTAAAGCAACATATTTGGTGGTTGCCGTGGATGCAAGTGGCAAAAGAAACTGACAAAATCCCAAGGGAAAATTTCGATTTTTTGCCACTACAAAAACACACGATTGGTTGAATTTTGAAAAAGCATGGCTTTTCATTGGATAATAAGAGATGTGGGAAATAGTCAGCTAAATTGCTGCTGAAAATATATTCTTAAAATTCCGATGGATGTGACGGCGACGCCAAAGATCAGGCTCTAGAATATAATGGATATTTTTATTTTGATGAATATAATAATGATGTACCCGGACCTTCATCTCTTCATATTATTCAAACCCAAAAAACGAAAGAATCACATATTCTAGATAAAAAGTCCAAAACTGAATTTGAACTTCTACATTATCTTGAAGATGGATGATTACTCGAATATGAAAAAACTTTTCGTGCGCTATAATACATGCATCTGCCGCAGTAGAACGATTATTTTCATTCGCGACACTGGTAAACAGACCACGTCGCAATGTCCTGACAGATAACAATTTTGAAAAACTTGTTATTTTGAAAGCCAATTAAATGGGACAAAAATGTTGTATTTTGTTTTTACCATTGTTCCGCCATTGCATTCTTCTGTACTCGGTACTCTGTATTTGTATAGGTATTCGAATACTTTCATTGTATACTTGTACTCGAGTACTTTTTGTATGTACTCGGAACAGCTCTGCCAATGATGATAATGAAAATATCATAAACTTGTTTTTTTTAAATAATTTGTATTATTTGCGTAACTTTTCATGCAAACATAGCTTCGTTGTGCTACAAATTCGTAAGTAAAAGGGTGTTTTTTAGAGTGATAGAACTTTAAATTGAAATAAAACACAGAAAAATGTTTTTAATATCCATGAAATTGGCTTTATTTGAAAGATAATTTTATGACAATTATGTTTGAATATGATTTCGGGCATGTGACCGCCGCGGCTGGCGTGTAGATGACGTAATCTGGAGGTTCAATTTTCACACACTCTTCGCAGTAAATCAGGCTGTATTTCGGCAATAACCCGTCGAATGTTGGCTTCCAAGTGCTCAATGGTTTCCGGTTTATCGACGTAGACATGCGACTTTACATATCCTCAAAGAAAATAATCTAACGGCGTCAAATTGCACGAAAGAGGTGGCCAATTAACAGATCCACAAAATGGATCCACGAAATGGATCTGTTAACTGGCCACCTCTTTCGTGCGATTTGACGCCGTTAGATTATTTTCTTTGAGGATATGTAAAGTCGCATGTCTAAGTCGATAAACCGGATTAATTTGATTTAAACACACATAAATTTTAATAACAAAATTTACGAAATCCAGTCAGAAGTTCTAAATGTACTTCTGATTTCATAAACAAGCAGTTTTAACCTCCAGTTTTACTTCATAATTTCGGCAATTTATATTTAATTTAGATCTGTTTAATCTTGAATTAAACAGGCAAATTTCAGTTCACATTTACGAAATATTAAAAACCAATCTTGTTCCGCAAGCATCGAGTTTAAAGACCGGAGCAAACTGCAACTTAGCATTTCACGCCGTAAGCGACCTACTAAACCCAAGTTTACCGCTCTGGCTTGCAAACACACACGGAAATGCAATCCGCTTACAGTGCTGAATTGCTACTTCGTACCTTTAAACGCGCTCTAGTAATCTACACAATAATTGAACTTTGATATGTTACTTAGTTAAGCATTCTTGTTTTGTATAAATAGAACGTTTATTTTTGTAATAAAACAATCTGCATCTAATGTCTGATTCATTCACTACGTCGCTACCCTGATACCAAGCCATAATATTATTGGGACGTGAGGCTGCGTTCCCCAGGGTAGTTTACTGTCGTCCCTTTTAAGTACCATTGACTACATTGGTTTAGAACATAAATGCAGTCTCATTTATGTGCTTAAGGGATAGAACCAGCGCAAGGCAACGGAAACCTGACCAGCCTCCAGGCAATTCTGTTCACCAATGTTAAACAGAACACCCGGTAGATTATTACATTTTTGAATTCAGCTTGTAATTTTAAAGAAAATTTGTCTCTTCAACTAACACCTATTTTGTACGGTTTCTGTAGAATTTGTAATTTTTGAAAATTTTTGCCAATTGCTTAAAAATTAAACATCAAATTTATTACTAATTATAAGATCACTGTAAAAGGAAATTGTGTGCGTGTATCACACCAGATTTTTTATACTTTATTCTCATTGTAATACTAAAATTATAGTTTTATCAATCTGTACAGGGGGTAGGTACGTGAAGCATAAAAGGGTTATGGGGAACTTTTTTAGGAAGAATATTTTTTCCCTTTTACCTACAATATTGTTACTCAGCATTTGTTAGTTTAGCGTATTGAGTGAGGGGGAGGGGGCACTCTAGAATTCATTTAAGATTTAGAAAAAAAACAAACATTTGTAGTCCTTACGAAGAACGATCATCTTGCCAGCCTTATTATATTATTGCCTACAACCTTCAATTTAAGTTTTTATTCGTTTTCAGATATTCCTGGAACCAGTCAGTTTGTATTTCATGGACACGTAAATGATGATATAAGTCCATATATAAGTTATACTCAAGAAGCGAAAAGCGCAACTAATGGTTACAGGGTAGTGACATTTTCCAGGCAATTAAAAATTGGAGACGTAGTAACTTACTGGATATTTATAAATGCGAACAATTGGGGTAACCGGGTCCAATCATGGAAAGTAACAGGTTTCTATTCTGCAAATTTAATATGGAGCGGTATGCAATGTCTTCTTTTAGAACTCCTGGATGCTTACAGATGTGACTCAGCATCGACGGTTATAAATGGAGGAAGAAAAACGTGCCTCAATCAAGCGATTATTGATGATCAGTTTAATGATGCAGAAGTCAATCGTTCGACTTGGACTGTGGAACATCTGATACCGACTTATACAAGCGCTGTAAGATTTATGTTTAGATAGACCATATATAAAGCAGGGTAACTTTTCATTAAAGAAATATTAGTTTAACAAACTTTCCTGGTCTCATTTTAAGCTGTTCGTTTAATTGTAGAATTTCGAATTCAATACTTACGAAAACAGTGAGCAAACGTGTTTTTTTAAAAATGGGGTACTGTACCTGAAGCCTCTTGCAAAAAATGAAGATGAAGTGCGAGGAACATTGGATTTTAGAAATGGGTATGGTTACATTTCTTTGTTAAGGCATTTGTAATTCGTGTTATTTGTTAGGTGCACATCAAATAAGAGTAGCAAATGCTACTACGAACACAAATCCTCTTTCCTGCTGCCTCCCGTAAAATCAGCTAAGATGACTTCCCAGACTTCATTTAGATATGGAAAAATCGAAGTCAGAGCTAAACTTCCCGCTGGGGATTGGATATTTCCAAGTGAGAGATATGATCTTTACTAACATTTAGCAATTGGTTAATTTGATATTTAGTTATACAGTTGGAACCGAAGAATGATGATGACGAAAATGCTGCTAAGGTTTGGATTGCATACAGTAGAGGCAATAATTATCTATTTGAAGCTAATCCTGGTGACATTGATGTGAGAAGAACTGAAAGAGACGATCTTGGATCGAGAATTCTTTTTGTTGGGCCAGTTCTTCATCCCAGAGAACCAGGACGAAGTAAAGAACTTGTGTCGGAATGGTCCAATTCCAACCCTTATAATTCCGATTTTCATTTGTACACCTTGCATTGGACTCCTGGTGAGAATGAATTATATAGAAATACTGTTTTGTATGTGCAACATTTTTACAGTGTCTTGGTCTTGACTTTCAGGAAGAATGAGTTTTTTTATTGATTCCCGAATGATTGGGTCTGTGGATTTAAGAAAACGTTTGGCCGATCCTTCTGCAGGAATAGGAACAAGCTGGGTTAGGCCTGAAGCTCCATTTGATAAAGAAGTAAATATTATTTAGTTAATAATGTGTTTCAGAAGTAGTTATTGATTATTAGTTTGTACAGTCGCGGAATAAAAAATCCGGACACTTAATATGATTCAGTGTATATCTTACTTTACTTTACTTATCACGTTACCTGGAGAAATTAGTCAAAGTCAAAATAATTACTCGTATATGACAGCATGTCTCATTGTTTAACTGTCAATTGCTAACCTAGAAACGCAAAGCCCAATTTACATTACCCAAAGTTTGCAAAAATCCTCTATTATAGAGTATTATACTCGCCCGGATTTTTTATTCCGCGACTGTACATTGTGCAGTTTTTTATGAAGATTAGAATGTATTTAAATCATCCCCTTTTTTTTTCTTCAGACTAAGAATATATCAACAACATGCATATAATGATACCATAGAACGATTGTGATAAGTCGATATTAAGACATTCATTCATATTTAAAACATTTCGAGGAAGACTGAAAAATTAAAATTAATGGAGAAGTTGGAGTGTATGATTTCTGAAAGTACGGCATTTTTCAGTCCAACGGAAATTGTACTATAGGAACTATACTACTATATGTTTAGAGAAATGGAGGTATAAACAAATAGGATTCACACAGTTATACAATCAGGCATTCTAATAGTGAGGTTGATGTAACAGTAATACTACTCAAGATTGTATGGAGTAAACATATTAATTCGAAAAAAAAACGCCGAATATATGCACAAGAATTTTAAATAGTTTGGGGATGTTTATTACCATACAAAGCATTTGGCTTCATCGGACCTGATTGAATTAACCAATGAGAGCCTCTTATCTAGAAACTCAAGGCGGAGTAAATTCAATCATTGGCCAATTCAGCCTTCTTGTGCTGACATCAGGCCGGAGAACTGAAACCATTCCATCTTTTAAACATCTTTATTATACAGTGCCTTCAAAAATGAACGAACGTTTTGGAATGGTCATGGTTGTACAACGTATGAATGATATGTTGGTGGCACTATAAGTCTATGTCAAATTCGAGGTTATCAGGTTAGGTTTTGCGTCAGTCTATGTTAAAACTGACGCAAAACCTAATCTGATAACCTCGAATTTGACATAGACTTACAGTGCCACTAACATATCATTCATACGTTGTACAACCATGACCATTCAAAAACGTTCGATCGTTTCTGAAGCAACTTTACCATAGGTATGGAATAGCGTTGCTACAACTTAGTTTTTGAAAACACACACCTGAGAGCTAAGTTCTTGTAGAAAATTATCTATCTGTAGTTAATTATACATTTACTATATTCTAACTGAAAGGTATTACATCTTGCAACCATAGCAGAAACAGTTTCTTATTTAAAGTGTAGTCAAGTCTGGCTATATTCTCTAAGATAAATTAATAGTCGTTCGCTTGTTTCTTTTAATAGTTGCGTAGGCGACTTCATTTTCTAAAATAGTTGCAAATATATTAGCCTTGAAGCAAAAATCCTTTTTCCACTAACTAACGTTCTTATCAGCAAGATAAGTAACGGTAGAGTTTTGAATTGTCTTGTCTATGACTATGGCATTTGGTAGGTACAGTTGGGAGCATGGAATTGTTTATAGCTGTATTTATATTAACTAACTTTTGAATCCACCATATAGGTGGCTTACTCTGATTAAAATAGTTTTTGCATTTTCAAAACTGAATTGTAAATAAAAATGTTATAGAAGAAAATGTTTTAACGTCGTTAATAATAGAAAGCAAGAGTGTTTAAAATTATGTACTAAATAGGTAAAAAGGCTTTAATGTTGCTAATAAATTTTAAATAGTAAAACAAATACTTACTTATCCAAACTACATTAATTTGAAAACTTATATGTTTTCCTGAATATATAATTATTGGCACAATGTAAGTACTCTTATAAACCTACTTAAAAAGCATATTCTTTCAGTACGTCCTATCACTTGGTGTGGGAGTTGGTGGCATCAATGACTTCCCAGATGGCTATTATTCAGGAGCCACTCCTAAACCATGGATAAATGATGATAGAAACTTCGTGCACGAGTTCTTTAAGTCTAAAGATATATGGTCAAAAACATGGAATGGAAATGATGTAGCTTTACAAGTAGATTATGTTAAAGTTAGTGCTCTTTAGGGCTTTTTGTATCGTGATATTGCACATTGAGGCTGTTTTATGTAAAATAGAATAAGTTGAAAGTAGTTATTTGACACTTTTGTATCGAACTATTTGCTATATTGAATTCATTGTTGCAAGAAAGATAGGTACTCTAAATTAGGAATATTGACTTTTAATAAAAAATTTATTGCGGTCCTTGTTTATTGTTTCTATCTAGTATATAACCACTTCCTATAAATAATTGACTTCTTTATATTCAAAATTTCTCTTAGTGGAACGTAGTTAACTATAAAATGAGAATTAGTAAGCTTTAGTGGTAAGCAGCATCAGTGTAGGCATCGATGTTGATACCAATTATGTGATATAAATTTAAAATAAGTATTGTACAATTTATGAACTTTTCCATATGATGTTAAAGTAATAATTATAAATTAAAATAGAAATTGATACCTTATTTACAATAAATAGATAAATAATGATGCAAGCTCAGTTAATGAATATTATTTAAATTTAATCAATAAATAAAACTTATAAGCCAAATCATAATTAATATAGGACTAAAACTATAGTTCCTCTTATTTTAAAAATGATAATAGGTCACTGTATGGTATATTCATATCCTTGTAACAGCAGGTCGAATAGTAAAGAAGTAAAGGCACGTAGAAATAGATCTATAAAGGACGACAATATTATAAAAATTAGTATTTAGATGTTAAAATTATAATTGTTGAAATTTATGATAATGTACCTAAACATTTTATATAAAATTGTGTCCATGTAATTTTTATAAGTAAGATAGATGCTAGGGCATGTAGAGGATAGAAAATAGCTATTTATGTATCAAGTTGCAAAATGAAGTGTTGTTCACACTAGACATGAAGTTTGCCCTACGAGTTGGGCAACACATCTGTGAAAAACACTAATTTTGCAACGTGTTACAAGATTTTCTGTAATTTTGAGTCATATTAATTTTTATACTAAATAAATTTACTTAAATCTACAAAGGTGTTCTAAATTTTCATATTAAGACTAGTGTCAATGTGAAATTTTATATTCCAACTACTGCGAATATATGCATCATTTTGACGTTGAAAACGACAACAAAATGTCATTATACTTACTTACTTATCCCGAGTCTTAGGTCAAGATTACATAAATAACATTTTTGTACGATTCATGCTAAAAGTTGATATTTTAATGGTAGTCCACGCAACTAAAAATTACATATTTTTCTAAAGTAAAAAAATAACAAATTTTTAATTCTACAGTTAAGTTACCAAACTTAGTTAGGTACTTTTTTAATATGTAAAAAAGACTGGAAAATTAGCAAAACTTTATTTGAATACATTGAAATTAATGGAACAATTAGTTAAATGACTTAGGCCCAGTTCCACAATGAAAGTATATACAGGGTGTAACAAAAGTCTGGAATATAGCAAATATTTCAAAAACTACCGGAGCTGAATTTTTCAAAATTGCCAGACTTATATAGATAAAAACGGCGCATCTAGGAAGGACAAAACTGTTTCTGTAACTGTACAGGGTTAGTCAGAAAAAATACCAACTTTTGAATTTTAAATTGGACACCCTGTATGTTACCGAGGAATCAAATAGTCCTTCAAAAGACAAATTCAACGATATAGGGTTTCACGGATTTATCTGTCAAAATGACAGATGTGGGGTGACTTAAAAATAAGGTTTACAACAATAGACCGGTTAATATTGAAGCTTTAAACTTTAAAGGATCATATTAGAAATGAGATACGTCAAATTCGATAGGATACTGTCTTTAAATTCTCGTAAGACGTTGTCAAAAGTATCCCATCGAATTTGACGTATCTCATTTCTAATATGATCCTTTAAAGCTTCAATATTAACCGGTCTATTGTTGTAAACCTTATTCTTTAAGTCACCCCACATCTGTAATTTTGACAGATAAATCCGTCAAACCCTATATGGTTGAATTTGTCTTTTGAAGGACTATTTGATTCCTCGGTAATATACAGGGTGTCCAATTTAAAATACAAAAGTTGGTATTTTTTCTGACTAACCCTGTACAGTTACAGAAACGGTTTTGTCCTTCCTAGATGCGCCGTTTTTACCTATATAAGTCTGGCAATTTTGAAAAATTCATCTCCGGTAGTTTTTGAAATATTTGCTATATTCCAGACTTTTTTTACACCTAGAACGTCGCCTGCGTACATATACAAAGCGTTCCAGCTAGCCTGTTTTGACATTTATTGCAATCGTTCACATTTTGCCCATTGGTGCTAGTTGACACAATTTGACGTTTCAAATTTGAAAGCTTGTGTTTGTGTGAAACATTTTTGAAAATGTCTTGTTGCATTCCTTCGTGTGGAAATAGAGATAGGAAAAATGTCTCCTATCACGAACTTCCATAAAATGTGGAAAATGTTTGTGGCTGAATAGAGGCTATCACGCAAGGGAAAAATATGAAAGGTACCAGCGATGTGGTGGATAAAAACCTCTAATAATGGATGCATAAATATTTGGACAAATTTTTATTGCTAATTATGTTAACAGCGGCTAAAGATTGTTTATAATTTTCAAATTTCGTGCCAAATAAGTTTTGATTTAAAATTAAGCCTTTCTGAATTGGTAGCGGCTTGTGATAGAAATTTAATTTAAAATGACTATATTATTTAGTTATTGTCAACGAACGGATAAATGTATGGTAAATTAGTATATAGCTAATAAAGGTATGTTGTTGAATTTACTTGAAATTTTTGAAATTATGTCCAATAATAATGAATTCAGACTCAATGAAGTCATAGATTTTGATACCAATTACATTTTCCTGAATACTAAATCGTTTGTTTTGTCTTTTACTTGCTGATTTCGTGCTTTACTTGGCTTCCATTTTGTTCTTATATTTTTTTACCCTTGCTGGTAATTTCAGAGTCATTGAATCTAGAGATTTTTCGACTTGTTAGCTAGTTACTTTTGTATTTAAATTTAGTCTTAGTGCTAACATCCTCAATGTTAGCTACTATTTTACTTGCTCTATTTTAATTTTTTTATATTCTGATGTATTAACCAGTATAAGGGTCTTTATAACGTAGTTTGCTGGTTAATTAATTCGCCACTTTAAATAAATGTTCGTGAAAAAGACTATTGAGTTTTATTGCTTCTTATCAAGGCACCTTCACTAAAAGCATGATGGATCAACTGACATCACGAACAAAAGGTTTTGAAAGAATTTTCAGGCTTGGTTGTCACACTATACATCAAGTTTGATCAAACTTTGAGGCTGAGGCTAAGTGTAGGTATATTTAATCGAGGTTACGTCACGTTATTTACATTTATTCATCTGTAGTTTCTCTTCAAAAAGATATTTTTATTTAAAAAATGACAAAGAAGCAGTAGCATTGTTATCACTGGCAGAGTAAGCTGTATTCACGCAAAAAAATTAAAACAGAAAAGTAGAGGGAGATTCTGGTTGTTAAAACGAAATGATTGCCTTGGCCGAGAGGTACTAACCATGCTAAGAAATTAATTACTACTGTTAATTAAATACACAATAACGGGGTCAGTACGTTGAACACACATCTTAAAGTTAAACAACGCAGAAAACGAGTATTGAATATTCGAGGTTATATTTTACCAACAAAGTTCAAGGTTTCCGTATACTTCGCGCCTTTTGTTGAATTCAAATTTTAACCAATTAGAAAACTACTCGCATCAAACAAACTGATAGAACGCCTCTAAAATTAGGCAAGTTTGAGCAAACTACAACGGTGACGTCATTTTAGGTCATTAAAACAGACTGATCAGTTAGGTTTGTCAAACTAACTGATAGTGTAACAGGCTTTACGGTCATGCACGCTTGGGGTGTTCAAAAAGAAATTACATAAGGGCTGGCCATGGGAAGCAAAACTAATGTCAACAGCAAGCTTTAGGGCCGGTTCTACAATGCAAGTATATACCGAGAATAAGTTATCCGAGGTATAATTGTCATAGTTTCCTTTGTCACAGCAATTGTTTCTAGGGTATTTATTCTCCGGATAACTTTATCCTTGCTTTGTACAACCGGCCCTTAGAAACAGCACACTTTAGAATTTCCATATCAGATTATAATGAAACTTATAACAACAACAATGACACTTACTGAATTCTAAAGCTTGCTGTTTACAATATATTTAGTTTCCATGACAACGCGTATGCAATTTCTTTTTTAGACGACCACGTATGAAAGTAACATTATCGCGATAGCAGCCTACTACAGAAAGTTGACAATTTCAAATACTAGCACGATATTATATCGTACTAGTCATATCGTAACGGCACAAAGTTATTCAAATCACGGCCTGCTTAATTATGTGACAAACGTCACTTAGACGTTTGTCACACAATTCAGCAGACCGTGATTCAAATAATCTAGACGCTTTTGCTTTATTCGTTGCTCTGCTTCCAACAAGCTCTATTTTTTTATAATTGTACCAATAATAATATAACAATCAATTTTGCAAACGAAATAAAAACAATTCTTGAAAATAGAATTTACTTTGAGTGGTCGGCTAAAAAATAGTGTTCATAACTCGCCCGAAAGTACAAATATCTGTGCTCGTGTTTTAGATCCACTCGGGCTTCGCTTCGCTACGCCCTCGTTTGTCTAATCAACACTCGCACGATATTTGCTACTTTCGACGCTTGTAATGAAAATAACTATTTCAAGACACGGTATAACTTATTAATTTTACAGAGTAGCTCCTTTGTTTTGAAGTAGGTCAATTAAGCAATAAGTGGTTGAATATGGCGACGCTATTTATTTTCTTGTAATTTGTTACCTTTTCTGATCATTATTTGATAACAGTGTTTATTAAAATGATTCGTCTGTTATAAACTTATAAATCGGGATTTAATACAATTCTCAAACCGTTTAGATGGAGATACTAACCACTTGTATTTTTGACGATATTTGGTATGTATAACGTAGCTTACCCAAAATAATGCAAGTGAAAATTGTATCTGCAGTGGAGAAATAATGAAGTCTATGTACGGTGAACATCAGCTCTGTTTCTGCGTGTGGGTCCAGCGTGTAATTAGTTTTGAACAGGTAGTCTCTTTGTATTTTTTTTGTGCATTTCACCTGCACTGTTATTTTGGGTGGGCAGTATGTATCGTATGTAACGCATTTGTAATAAGAATATTCTCTTCTTTCAGAACCAGCAAAATTCTGAAGCAAAGCAGCTTACACAACGACTGGGTGTCTCGTCTATTTCTGCAGATTTGCGCCACAGAGTTCAGGTAAGCATATAAATAATTCGCACTTGAATAGGGAAAAGATTATTAGCAGTCATAATACACTTTACCCACTCAAAAAGCAGTATATATTAGAAATGCCTACCAACTTTGACTTTAATGTTGTATTTTCCAGTGTTTCTTATGAACCAACTAATCGTAATTCTTATTTTAACTAATTATTAAGACTGTTACCCTACATATTCAAACAACAAATAGCATGAAACAGTTTATCTTAATATCTATGGAGATAATTGATTTCAGTTGATTAATTTGCGCTTTTGATTCCTTGATAAAATAGTTTGTAGGGCAATTTCCAGATAATTTTTGCCCGCTAAGCATTCATGCTTTTTACAAAAAAAATTGTGAACTTGAAAAAATTATTGGTAGGTAATATCTTTTGAATGTATTATTTTTATTTTGAAGGTATCTTATGTCTATTACAAAATAAAATAAAATATGGTGTAAAACAAGCTCCTTTGAAATAGTGCGGTAGTTTTGATTACTTTACAATTGTTTTTTAGTTAGTTCTGCCGTATACTGTTATTAATTTTATCTTTATTGGTGTTTTTATAGACTACTTATCAAATTAATTTGAGTATCGTTAAAGAGCTTTATTACTGTACTCAGTGCGGTAATGGATATTACCGCACTCTTATTTACAAAACAAATAATACATTTTTTTAATAACTGCTGATTTACAACTAGTCTAACTAGACTAACAAGCAAATGAGTTGACATACTTAATGTGGGGAGGAGCACCAAGAGTGGCCTCCTGCCATTATATAACGTATACAAGTCTTATATTATAAATTCGCTAGATCACTAAACTTTGTCTGTTTCAAGCGTCTAACTGCGTTTGCATTATTTAATGTCTGTCACTAAAACACTAGGGTGATCACTAATCTGGTCCTTGTATCTGCTGCGGCGATCTTTGATTACATCTTTCATCTGTGGGATCCTCATATCGTAATGTAATGTGTGGTTGTTCACATACCATTCGGTGTTTGCTATTGTGCGAAGTGTTTTGTTTTGGAATCGTAATATCTCGATGTTCGATGATTTAACCGATCCCCAAAACTGGATTCCATATCGGCACTAACGTGGTTTTATATAACAAACACCTTGTTTGTTAAGCTGAGCTGGGATTTCCGTCCGAGGCGCCAGAACATCTTCTTCATGCGGATATCTAGTTCTTTTCGCTTGATCTGTATGTGTTTTCTGCAGGTAAGTTTGCTGTCGAGATGTATACCGAGATATTTGATGTCTTCTTTGTGTGGTATGTTGGTGCCGTTAAAGGTTATAGGGGGCGAATCAACCTTGCGGAGGGTGAAAACTACAGATGCCGATTTGTTTTCATTAATTTTGATGCGCCAGGTCTGTGTCTAATTCTCAAAAGCTTCCAGACCATTTTGTAGATATGTTGATGTGTAAAGTGGATCTTTCTGTGAAGATAATACAGCTGTGTCGTCTGCAAACGTAGCAAATACAACATTGTCAGTAACAAGTAAGTCTGCCGTAAACAACTGGTATAATGTGTGTCCTAGTACACTACCTTGCGGTACACCTGCCTCGACTGGGTAGATTGGTGAGTGGCTGTCTTTACTTTAACTGGAAAGTATCTGTTCTCTAGATACCCCTTGAAGATCAAATAGTACTGCTACGGTAGGGTTTTCTTGATTTTAAATAGCAGGACAGGGTGCCATACTCGATCAAAAGTTTGGCCCACGTCTAACAATACTGCTAGGCACAGCCATTTTTCCTCAATATCTTTTGTACGTTATCCACTATCCTATGGACTTAATCCAATATTGAGTATTTTCTGCAGAAACCGAATTGATGTTCAGGGATTAAATGCAGCTCTTCCATAATAGGTTTGAGTCTTCTTAGTAGAATTTGCTCAAATAGTTTAGAGAGGAGCGATAACAGCAATATCAGTCTGTCAGAAGTTGCTGATTGAGCTGGCTCGCCTGGCTTTTGAATGACAATAACTTCAGCAAATTTCCATTGAATGGGAAAGTGTTGGGTTCTTGGGATTGCATTATATGTATATCCGTGTTATAGCTGCTATCCTTGGCAGATGACGGAGTAACTCCGATGTAATTAGGTCGTATCCCGGTGCTTCGCCAGTTTTTAAGCATTTAATTTCTGTTTCTACCTCGTTGGGTGTACAATGTTTAATGGGCAAGTGGAGTTGGGGTGGTGATTTGAGGAATTCGAGAACTTCATAGTCATCATCTTGTGGGGTTCTGTCTGATTCGGGCGGTTGACAAGTTGCAGCTAAGTGTTCACCGAATACCACTGCTTTTCTTCGGCCCAAGAGCCATCATTTTTACGAATAGGAGGGATAGTGATGATATTTTTCTTCAAATTCCTAGTTGCTCGCCATAGAGAGTAGTCATCGTGTTGACTGGGGGATAAGTTTCCCACGTAGTCATTGAACGTTTCGTTTTCTGTTCTTTTATTGATCTTTTTAGTTGTGTGGAAAGGGTGTTCAGTTTGTTTTTGTCTCTTGAGTGTCTTGTTTGTTGCCAGATTCGTCTTGCTGTTTTTTTGTTCTGATCTTGTGTCTAATTTCTAAGGAGCAGTTATTAGTGTTTTTGTTACTATTGTGCTGTAGTTTTATAGGCGTAGCTGTAAGGTTTGTGTTAGTTGTTCTATTGCTGTCTCAATTTCATTTGAAGTGTAAAGTACTGCCGGGACCGATAGGCGTTCCTCGATATATTGTCGAACAATATTCCAATTCGTATGATTGTGTGTAGGCTGGGCCTTGTAGGCTTGTTGATTGATTATGCAGGTACTTAACGTACATATTATAGCAGAGTGATCTGAATTCAGGTCGTAGCAATCAGCAACATCAATATAGTTGGGCGAGACATTTTTTGTTACAAGGAAGTCTAGTGCATCCGGCAGTTTATTCGGATCGTTTGGCCAATAGGTGGGTTTACCTGTGGCTACTGCATTATAGTGATTATCTGAGATGGTTTTATAGTGTTGCCTTCCCTTTGGGTTAATTAATCTGAAACCCCATAAGGGCTGTTTAAAATTAAAATCACCACCTGCTATAAACCTGCGTTCTAGAGTACTAAAGAAGTGTTTCTGCGCTATTGAATGTCGGAGAGGGAAAGTATACTGCTGATACTACCGGGTGTCTTAAAATGAATTACATCGAGTGTGCTTTGAATTTCCCATAATGCAATCTAAAATTTTATTTGAAGTTGGCAAGACTGTAAGTCTATGTCAAATTCGAGGTTAGCAGGTTAGGTTTTGTGTAGATTTGTGTCAAAACTGACGCAAAACCTAACCTGCTAACCTCTAATTTTACATAGACTTACAGTCTTGCCAACTTCAAGTAGAATTTTTGATTGCATTATGGGAAATTCAAAGCACACTAGATGTAATTCATTTTAAGACACCCGGAATTCCAACGCAGTCTTTAATTTTGACATTTGTAGCTTGTATAAGATTTGTTTTAAACTTATCGATTTGATAGTGTGATAATTTGTTGCTGATTATAATTGCTGTTCCAGATGAGCTGTGTTGTCGGGGTGGCAAGTGTAATAAGTTCTGTAGTTGTGGATATTGACGTAGTTGTAGTCAGTAAAGTGTGCTTCAGATACCAAGAACAAATCGAATTTTTGGGTGTTTAGAAACGCTTCTACTTCTAAACTGCGTTGTAAAAATCCGTTTGCGTTCCATACGGCTATTCTTAGTGTATCCATTATTGGGAGATTTTGGTTATTAGGCTCTAGTGAGTAGATTGACCATCGTAGTATTCTGTTGCATTAACTGGCTGAACATAGTTTCAAATTTGGAAAGAAACTGAGACAGGGAGATGTCATTGATGTTTTGATTTTTATTTTGATTTTGAGTGTTGTATGAGTCTGATGTGTGTCATGATGTGTTGTTGTCCAACAACAGCTGCGGCATAGCTAGTTGGAAACCTGTTCGCCCTGTTCATGTTTGATTGAATTTTGGCCCTCTGTGAAGTTTTACTTTCATTCTAGGGATGGTGTTGTTGTTTCCTCTTTTAGTCTGAAGTTGTTGGTATAGTTTGCTGGGTGAGCTTGTTGCACAATGCACATGTAGCAGGAGTGTTTTTTGACTTTGCACATGTCACCGTGTTATGGTCACCACCACATTTTACGCACGTGAATGAATTTCCGCAGTAAGTTGTGTCGTGTCCATATGCTTGACAGCGAGTACTCTTGGTCATATTGGCTTTTTTCCTTGGTAGTTCGACGGTAATGATCATATTTAATAGAGATTGAAGTTCGTGTATCTCTTTGTTGTTATTGGCAGGCTCAAGGTCTACAAAGAATAAAGGAAGTGGTGTCTTGTCTACTTATATTCATTAAATTGCGTACAGTATGTCCTTTCTCTTTCAGTTCTTCTTTTATCAGCTCGATATCGACTGTTGGATGAACGTTTCTAATTACTACTCTAAATGCCCTCTCTTCCTTAATCTGATATGTATGAAAAATAATTTTCTCATCATCAATATGTCGGACAAGTTTTTGATATGTTTCAAAGTTATTAGTATTTATCTTGACGTTTTTTGCTAGTGTTTTTGAGTTGCATTGTTCAGCTTCTAATACTTGTGTCAGGTTTGTAATCATTTTCTACTCCGTATATATTATTATGATATATAAAGTGGTATGGTTAATCATGGCAAAGAAATATTTAAAAGAAAAAAAGTTGGTGTGTTGATGCAATCAAATTTAGAAAAATTTTAAAAGATTGTTGGCTGATTTGAATTTGGATATGAAGATTAAATAAATATGGTAAATTGTAATTTTATCTTGAAAAATTATTACATTTGACTATTTCATATTGGTGATTGGTATAAAAGACAATGTTAGTTTGAGACAAATATACTTGCTCTGTAATAATATAATTGTAGTATGTATACTTCAGATTAGGTAATTTAAGAAGTGGGCAGTAATAATCGTAACTAGATATAAGATAAAAATTTTGTTTAAATAGGGGACAGAATAACAAGAAAAATTATGTACAGATAGACGTTTTTGAAAAAAGCTATTTAGAACTAATAAAAAACTTTAAAATTAAACATTTATTTGTGTGGAATTTGGATATATGCAAATATAATGGGTTATAAACAAATTTACGAGGTGAATAAGCGAAAATATAAACAAGAGTTAATGTGAGTAAACAATCAGTGAAGAGATTGTGGTATACAATTTAATTAAATACAAAGAAGAAGGAAACGACAACGTTTGGATAGATTTGGATTTATTGAGGCATTGCAAGGTATAATTAACAATCATTATTGGAGTTGGGAATTCTACTGAGGACTCGAATTGGTTTGCTGAGGTGTGTTGGCGTGATTTGGTTGTGACAGGAAAGGATCTGTGGACAAAGGAGGTTAGTTTGGGAGTTATCTGCTAGTTGGAGATTACCAGAGGGCTGAGTTCTGCGGCTGCATGTTAGAGGTTCGAGGAGTGAGGTTGGATCTGCAGGAGCCTGGAAATTTGACTTTTGGGAAGTTCTTTAGTTGATTGAAGATACATTGAGGATAGGCTGACATTGACCATAGCTGAGAATCATCTGGATCGTTGGTGTTTGATGTGAGTAGCTGAAAAAGTGTAAGAAAGTCAAGGTTTGTGGTAGTTATATTTAATAAGGAATAAAGAAACAATTAATTGAGTAAAATAACTTACTAACAATACTTACTTTGGTAGAATAGTCGTTGAATTGTAAAAGGGAAGGCATATTTGTTAATTTTGATTGTTTTGTGCTATTATACTGGTTGGGGGTCGGATTGACATTTGGTATCATTCATTGAATTGACAATTTATATATAAAATTTTGAATATCTAAAAATAGATGACTTCATTAATGAACCCGCCCTAACGAGAGTCTTAAATGTAATACATAATTTTTAAAAGAGTAAAAAAAGTGTTTGTTGTTATATTACATTAATGAGAGCTATTGCATATTAAAAAGTATACAACTGTGGTGCTTATGCATTCCATATTTATGGTCGCCCAACGTGGTGCAATTGCTATGCATAATTAATGACAATGCAGCCAACGAGGAGCTATCATTTCAATATATACTAGAGGGGTCTGTTAACTGCAGTTCGTGGCTCGTCTCTAGTTGTTTCCATAACGGTATCTTCATGTAGGTCATTTAATAAATTAAATCTGTTATCGTTGATTTGGCTTTGAAATTTGAGGTTATTATCAGGGGAACGTAGGCATCTTTTTCTCTTTTTCACTACTTGCCAATCATTTGGGTCGATTCAGGTGCTGAATCCTGGTTAGTAGAATTCAATAGTGGCCAGTGCATGTGTTGGGGAATGTAATTAGTATAAGATATGTAGGAATCATATGTTTGTCTTGATAATTGTTGCATGTGGGGGTTATTGTTATGCGTTAGTGGCTGGCTTGAGTACAACAATTGTTGTTGAGAAATTGGAATTTGTTGTTGAAACGGAAACATATTTAAAGTAAATAAAATAGAACTAACTAAAAAATGCGGGTCACTGGCAATCGAGTGTATGCATAGATAACACGCGCGCCACAGACACACTTCCACTCGTCAGCTCACCGCTTTGTTCTGGCAATCAAACTCCTTTCGATAAGATGCTCATAATCAAACTTGTATCGTGAATATCTATAATCTTGTGAGTTATGTATTCAATATTGCATTTGAATATACAGGGTGATCGTGAAAGTTGGGGTCATATTTCAAAATTCTGAAGATTGTTCAAATAAGGTTATTCTTAAAGGGCCCAATTAAAAAGTTACGACCCTGTAAAGTTGAATTAAAGAATTTGATTTTATTGAATATCTTAAAACCCATCGGAGGTCTATTTTAAATTTTTATAATGTAAATTAGGGTTTACTCATGTCATAATTTGGTAGTAATAAGAAAGTTTTGATATGATCAGTGACATAGTTAGCGAGGTTTAAAAAATAGTTTTAATGAAAAAATATGAAAACTCTGTTTGTTAAACACCCTGTGTCTTATTATGAAAGAAAAGTTAGTTTTACCAACGTAAAAAAATCTGTCATTTTTTACTCAACATAGTCATTTTGCAGATTTTCTTAAATAACATGGCACATATCACGCTGGAAAGCATTTTTGAGTGTATCTTGAATACAACTACGCTGAGCTAAAAATGTCTATAGAATTATTTCACGGAAAACATTGTTTTTCATTGTGCGACAGAGAGTGTTTAAAAAGATATTAAAAAAAATCAAATTTTTAATTCAACGTTGCAGGACTTTCAACCTTTATAAAAACATTTACTTGATAAATCTACACTATATTTTATGTAGTTAATGTAGATAATATATATCCTTAACTATCTTGTTTTCCAAAATTTAGAAATAAATGGTATCCTCTTTGTAACATACTGGGATGAATATGCCTCTAACTAAGCTCTATTATTAATTAATTTATAAGTTAAAGTAAGACAAATCCAAATCCACAATTCTCTGTCTATCATTTTAATACTGTGCTCGAACTTTGCCTGTCATTAAATTACTAGGCTGGTTAAAATATGAAATGTAGTTATTTACTGCACAAAATAAATGGTTGTATGCCCCTCTTTATATTTTATTCAACTGCAATTATTTAGAAAACGCTAGCTCTCAGTAGAACACAACCTCTGTAATCTCAGAGTGAGTTCCGAAGTTGACTATATTAAAATTGATCTGAAATGGTACTATAAACAGCCAGTAGTTCAAATATGCGGTAGCTCTAGGTCCAAAAATCTGTCAAAATCACAAATCGGTTAACTCGTGCAAACAGCGGTGTTATGAAAGTTAAAATACTCGTGAAATATGAAAATTTGCAAGGTAATTATTCAAATTTTCGCGCTTGGCGACAAATAACAACTTTTGTTTTTAGCAGTTACGTATTTCGTGACGTCAGACAGACGCCGTCTAAAATGTGGCAATTGTTTCTGTTTGCTCCCTGGGCATCTTCAACTTCTGTCAAACCACGGATTTTACTGACGCCTGGCTAATTACTTAAAATGCGGCTTAGTTAGAACCTTGGAAAGGATCTCCTCATCTTTAACAAGGTTTGATGTCGTATGCACCTTGTTTTCCGGACTCACTCTATTTGTTTAGGCTAAATCGTACCTAATAAGAACTTGTTGAACCGCATCTGCTTGTTTGAAGATGACGTCGTTGGATTTTCTCCGCTATTCCTGCTCCCCTTGTTGCCAAATCTGCTGGAGACGTTCTTGCAGATCTGTACTCTGTCGTGGACAGCTGATCTCTTGGCTCCGATACTCCTTTTGGCCGTAGTCGAAGATCACAAAATGAAGTTGATCTGCCCCGATATCCTCGTAGATGAGATTATGGAATTTGTATGCTTTTCGCTGTGGAACTTGATGAAAATACACCCACTTGTACACTGGTACTTGGGCAATAATTTGGTATACTTTTTGTAGCTTGGAAAACACGTTCATTATCAAAATTATGTAAAAATATGGAGCACAAATTTCAACAAACTGCCAAGTAATTAATATTCAATTGTTCTCTCCCGTTATTAAACAAATTCGAATCTGGTTGCTATGATACAGTATTAACGGAAATTAGGTTTGATAACTTAAAGTACAAAATGGAAATAAATTTGATTACATAAATTCTATTTTACATTTTTCTTATAATCTAAGTTATTGTCTTTTCTTACATCTAAAGTTATTTCGGTAGTGCTGCACGCACACCCCTTTAATTCTAACCACTGCTGTGCTTTTGCACTAATTGTAATTTTAAATGCACTGATTTATTCGAGTTCACCACTTCTCATTTGCTTCGTTCATGTCCTGCTGCCTGCTTCTCAAATTGCTCTTTTGCAATGTTCTGTTATTTGATTCTATCTTTCTTTACCTTTTAGATTCCTCACAAATTTCACTTTGATTGGCTTTAATAAAAACAAACTACGCTTCTTTTAACCTGCACATAGCAAACCTTTTTGTGTCTATTAATTTCTTTCGGTTCGGCTTTCTATTATGCACAAACCTATTATTTTTATTTATTTAAAAGTCAACTTCGACCCCTGTGAAAACAAGCTTTGCCTTTTGCATACTATTTCTCGTATCTCATTATCAATGCATTTACTGTTTGAATTTTTAGTTTAACATTGCAGTTACATAAAACGCCCCAACTCTGTGCTTATTGAATTGGTCAATTTTGTTACACTGCTAGCAGAGCCAAGTCGTGGGCTTAATACCATTACAATACATGAAAATATTGTAAATCTGGCTAAATAATATGTAAAATTTGTGTAATTTGTAAAATATTTGGTATATTAAACAAATTATTTTTATTAGTTGTTGAATGAATGTAAAGTTGCAACAAAGTTATGTAACTATTTATCCAACCCCAAAACTTTTGTGTTCACCTCATGTTCAATTTAAATATTCATCAATATTAATGTTCTACAACGTAACCCTTATAGCTACTTTAATTGACATTAAAAAATTACGTAAATGTGTAACAACCTCTGTTTCATTACCAATTTACTTGAAAAATCAAAATTAAAGGGTTATGAATGTTAACAACCCATAGAAAGAATAGCACACTGCTGATTTTAACACTTGCCTTATGGGAAGATATTGCTCTCTTTCAATTTTTATTTTACATTAATAAAAAAGGCTCATAATTTTACCAATCAGTTTTATTAATGCACGGTTGCATAATGCATAATAATTTTTTATTTATTTATTTTAGCCATTGAGTTACATGTATAAAGATACAAGAAAAAATAAAGATATGAAAACAAAATAAACTAATTGTATCATTCTTAATACATAGTATTAAAAAAGAAAACAAAAATTATAAGCAATATAATTAAGGTATGCTTACTTTAAGAGATTGCAACTCATCGTCCCTGGTGTGGGCAAAGGCCTCCCCATAGTGCTTCCAGGTTGGTCTGTCGGCTGTTAACTTTCTCCAATTCTTTCCTGCTTGCTGTATGAGATCGTCTTCCCATCTTGTTATCGGGCGTCCCTTCTTTCTCTTCCTCAGGTTTGGATACCACTGGGTTGTTCTTGCTGTCCATCTGTCTGGCATTCTTCCCACGTGCCCCGCCCATTGCCATTTCAATTGTCGGCATTGTTGCGTAATACTGATTACACTTAGTCTTGAGCGGAGATCTGAGTTTCTTATACGGTCCATTTGCTTCACTTTCAAAAGTCGTCTTAACATTTTGTGTTCCGTTATTTCTAGAGTTCTCAATTGGGCTTTAGTAGCGCTCCATGTCTGTGCTCCATACGATAGAACTGGTATGACGCATCTATTGAAAGTTTTACCTTTCAATTTTTGGTTGTTTGTTCTGTCCCAAATTTTCTTTAGCGAGCAGAATTTTCTCCAAGCTTGTTTGATCCGGTTTTGAATTTCTTTTCCTTGTCTGTTGCTAAAAGAGATTATTTGTCCTAGATATGTGGCGTCTTCTGTATATTCCAGAGTTTCTTGTTCTAATTTGATTGTCTTTTTTTCTGTGTTGGTTAAAATATGCGTTTTCTGAGTATTTATTTTTAGACCCACCTTTCTGCATTCATTGTTCAGCTGGTTTATCATTTTCTCTAGTTCTTGGCTGGCATTGGATAAGAGTACAATGTCATCCGCGAACCTAAGATTGGATAGTTTTTTCCCTGAAATGTTGATTCCGACATTGTTCCATTTTAGCTTCCTAAAGCACATCTCTAATACCACCGCATTGAAAAGTAGTGGAGAAAGAGGATCGCCCTGTCGGACACCTCGTTGTAATGGGAATTTTGGCCCGTTTACTTCTGTTTTTATATAAGCTTTAGCTTTTTTGTAAATTTCTTTTATTAATTGTACATATTTGTTAGGGACTTCCTGTGACAGTAAAGCGTGGATTATTGCGGTGTGTTCTATACTGTCAAAAGCCTTTTCAAAATCGATTAGAGCTATGTATAATGGAATTTGGTATTCTGAATGTTTTTCTATTAATTGGTTAAGAACGTGGATATGGTCGATAGTAGAATACCCTGCTCGAAAGCCTGCTTGCTCGATTGGTTGGTTTTTCTCTAATTGTTTATGTATTCGATTTTGTATTACTGAGGTAAATACTTTATAGATTGTGGACATCAAGCTTATGGGCCTGTATACCATTACAATACATGAAAATATTGTAAATCTGGCTAAATAATATGTAAAATTTGTGTAATTTGTAAAATATTTGGTATATTAAACAAATTATTTTTATTAGTTGTTGAATGAATGTAAAGTTGCAACAAAGTTATGTAACTATTTATCCAACCCCAAAACTTTTGTGTTCACCTCATGTTCAATTTAAATATTCATCAATATTAATGTTCTACAACGTAACCCTTATAGCTACTTTAATTGACATTAGAAAATTACGTAAATGTGTAACAACCTCTGTTTCATTACCAATTTACTTGAAAAATCAAAATTAAAGGGTTATGAATGTTAACAACCCATAGAAAAAATAGCACACTGCTGATTTTAACACTTGCCTTATGGGAAGATATTGCTCTCTTTCAATTTTTATTTTACATTAATAAAAAAGGCTCATAATTTTACCAATCAGTTTTATTAATGCACGGTTGCATAATGCATAATAATTACAGTTTACAAAATTTCAGTGCTCTAAGACCTAGCTAGTTAACTTAAATTTCATATAAAAAAATGTATTTTAGAAATTACAAACATTGTCATTTATTGGAATCTATTTCTAATTCTAATTTACACTCGAATTTACATCTTTATTTGCTGTATAATCGTGATAATTTCGTTTTGTTTCTAGAAACTTTTTTATATAATAAAACTGTACAGGTCTTGTAGACCCATGGCTCGAAGAAACTTTTTTATGTATCTTATAAGATTTATTTTTAGTATACTGTTTCAGTCTTGATACAATGTAATGGTTAATTACCTACGCAATTAATTATACTGTCTTTGTGATTTCAGCAGGGAGATGTTCTTTGGTGTTTTTCGTTATCCTAAAACGCATTTATTGTGCTAACGTAGGCACTGACAGATTTAATATCTCAACTCTGCTTGTCTTAGAAGATTTTACATATTTATATTAGGATGAAGTAACAATCCACTAGTTTTTACATTTGTAAGTTTTGCTGTTGGGAGTTCTATTTTACGTTCTTCTTTACTATTGTCGGTTAGTGACGTTTGGCAAAAACCATACTACAATGATTCTACAATAGTTTTTATAACAAATCCACCTACGTGAAATATTACACAATCAATAATCTCAGTTGAATATTTTTATCCAGAGGTATTGTATTTTCAGTGTTCCAATTGTCTTATTCTATTAGTCCATCTCATTTTTCTCTTAAGTGTTTTTATATGAAATCGTTTGATTTGCGGCTCGTTCTCGTGAAATATACTTTAAAAATCTTGGAATGAATAGTACATTTGAAATAGTATTTCATTACAAGGCACGAAAGTGATACTTTGCACATGAGGAGGCTATTTAAAGATAGAATTCTATTGTATCAAGGCGCACGGTGAAGGTAACCGGTTACCTTAAGTAAAGTAAAGTAAAAATGACTAGTCCTGCAAAGTGACATTTTCAAGATTAATCCGAGTCTTGACATGGCTCGCTTTTTTGACGATTTCAGGAAAAGGTTGTTTTTGTTAATTGAACAATTCCCATATTGTGGAGGCCAGATTACAGAATATGCCGATAGCATGCGGTACATTTGCACGAACAATGTAAATGTTGCATTGTCATTCTGGCCACATACTTGATGACTAATACCAAAAGTGCTGAAATGTTCAACAGTAAAAGTCAATAATATAAAATGAATGAAACACACCAAGCAGTTAACTAATAGTATATTATTATACTAATTTAATAGGATGCTCACGAAGGGGTGCTGCAATGGAACGAGTGCTGCAATTTCTCCTATTAAATGAGCATAATATACTTGTATTCTTTTAGTAAATATGTGGACATCTTTAAAATTGTATTAAGCTGTAGTTAGTGTTAAAATCTGAGGGCTGTTTTTTGAACAATTGCGTTCCCATTAATCAAGGCTTCCCCAAGTTTTTTTTACTTAATATTTACAAAGCAGTTAAACATGTTTATAAAGATATTGAAAATTAGCTGTAAGTCAGTGCTGTCTGTTTTATGATAGTTATTTCTGTTTGAAGGATCATATATACCATTTATACGTTTAATAAAGGCAATCGTCGAATCAGAATCCTGAAGACTGTGTAGTTGTTTTGTTTGTTAAATTTTAGTCCATCGCCTATGGAATTACTAATTATCTACGAAAAATGACACGAAAACGGTCGGTACCTTCTGATTTTTAAAAAAATATGCTTTATTTAACATAATTTGATTCTACCTGGGTTGCTAATTTTACTCTTATTTTGATCATTTCATGGTATATATGTGAATCAGTTATTTTTGGGCATACCCTTAAATTATATCTTGATCAAAAAGAATTTTATAATATATCAAGCTTATTTTTCCTTCTGGTGACTAAAAAATTGATAGCTCCAATAGATTATGTAAAAGTGTTAACATTGTACCTAGTCCTGCCATAAGTTCTGTTACAAAGTCTTTCATACGAAATCAAATAAATACAAACAATAATTTAATACAACTTATGGAATTTACTCCAGTAAAGGTTTAAGAAACACAAAAACAAATCATTATTCAAAATAGCCTCCTCCAGCTTTAATACAGGCTTTCAAACGTTTAAGCCAATCATCAATGGCAGCATGAGTGATTTATAAAGAAAGATTCTTCACAGCTTTTTCAATTGACTGCCTAAGGCCTTCAATATTTGCATGTCTTTTTCTGCAGGCCATGAGTTCTAATTTGTCCCATATTTCGTAGTCTAAATCGTTCAGTTCTGGACTACCAAACGGCCAATCTTGTTCTAATAAATTTTGGAAAGTTGTTTTCAAGCCATTACTAGGTACTCCTGACTTTAGGGCAGATGCAGAACCCTACTGCAAAACCCAGTGTTGTCTATGAAATAGGGTGTTGGTTAGTGACTTCAGAATATGTTCAAAAACATCTTGGTATATCCTCGCAGATGTGTGGACCCCCATTTCGCAAAAATGCATTCTTGTGCAATCACCGTAACTCACATCCCACCAAACCATCACAGAAGCTGGATGATGATCATTTTCAATCTTGTATCTTGCTTGTCTAGCCTCTTGATCACTGAGGCTATAATCACGATAATTCTGTTTATTAAAACACTCTTCAATGGTGGTACCTTTTCATCAGAAGACAGAACTGTATGGTGTCCCTTTTTACACACCGGCATAGCAAACGTTTGCTTTTCCAAGAGAATTCTGCTGTATTTGGTTGGCATCAGCTTGTACGACTTTGGCTATATGAACAGTCTGCAGACGATCATTTCTGGGTTTATCCTGTACTACAACTGTCTTACTATGTCGTTTGATGGTTCGATAAATGAACCGGCAACTAAGAAGTAAGGACTTTAAAAGTTTGAATATCTTACCAGGCAATTTATTTGCTTAATAAAGAGAAACACCACACGATAGTTTTAAATTTTTCCTTGTTCCATCTTGATTTGTTACAGCCCAAACAGGGCACTATGACACGTTAATGGAAGAGTTGCAGAGCTCACCTAACTGTACCTAAACTACCCTATAACAGGATCATTTGTGCGGCTCAGACATCAGGAAGAAGGGCGGTTCGCAACAAACGATACCAATTAGAGGAAGATGATGATCACTAAAGGTGTTAATGGTGATCACTGATCACAAAAGAGTATAGATGAAAAATGGAGCGCCATCAGTTTTATTCTAATTACGCTCGGAATGTTACTGAACGGCCCTCGTAAAAACTCGAAATCCAAAGGCCGTCGCATGACCTCGAGATCTTTTCCGGTGTCTCAGCTCTCTTAGAACGTACCTGGGGTAATTCCACACTAGTACACAAATTAATACACAACTATCTACAAAAAATAGTGATAAAAAGCTCCAGTAGTTGAATTTAAATTAGTAATGTATTGAATAATTCCAAAATATAAAAAGCGTTGCACGCTGTTTCTTTTGAACAGGTGATTAGGTAGACGTCATATACTAAATTAAGACCAAATGGGGTTAGTTATGTTAAAGCACTGGAGGGATAGTAAAAAACACCAAACCTTCCCCATCTATAATATTTAATGACGGGCAAGATGCAAGATTGTTACAGCAACATGTTTCGACTAAAACGTCATTATCAGGCTACTAAAATATAGCTAAAGGTTAGTAAAAACGAACCGAATCAGAAGCTAGTTCTTACTTGATGTAATGAAGTGGTTAAATATTCAGTTGAAAGAATAACTTAAAAGAAATGCGTGTTGGGGGCCTTGAAGAGGAACAATTTAAACCATATGTGGATAGAGCCATATGGCAATCACATGACTTACTCCAAAATAGTCTATAAATGCATGATACCTGCTAAAATGAGGTAAATAGATAGTGCCTAACAAAGTAAAAGTTTTATTGACATTTTTTTCTGCTCATATTCTGGAAAATCTAGTGTTAACTTATTTATAATTTATCTGTACTTGAAGTATATTGCAATCCCCCCCTCTTAAAGTAATCTCTTTGCAATAAAGTTTATTCTAGATAGAGTGTCTACTACAGCGTTTTGCACATTGCATTTAAAAAAGTCTTTACCACAACAGTTACTTATATCATTCTGATTAGAAAGATATAATGATACGAAATAAATATAAAAATACTCTCTTCAATGATTGAGCATTAATATGTTTCACACTCAAACAATTCATCTAATGAAGATATAAAAAGAAAATACAGAAAAGTGCTACTAAGTAAAAATTTTAAGTTTTTCATGCAACACTTTCATCTTGAAATAAAGATTATCTAATTATTTCACAGATTCTACGCGCATTCATTTGTAATTTTTGTTTACAATTATAACACCATCATATGTTCATATATACCTATGTATTACCAAACCGCTAGGTTTTACTATACAAAAATACCTGACTTTGTTTTTGTGCGATCCTCTTTGATAATAATTTGTATACGTAGTTTTTTCATCCACAAGTGCAAACTGGAGCACTTAGCAATTTTTCTTAGGATTACATATAAGAAGTCTAATTATGAAATGGAACTCAATCATCCAGTTTAACTTTGATTTGTTTGTCATTTCAAGTCTATTTCTAACCAGAATTTCGTTTTTATAGCAAAATAACAAAATATGAAAAATAAAACTCTTGCAATTTACATTCGAATGAAAATTTTGCTGTGGAATACTCACTGCCGCCATATTGCTAATTGTATCGTATGTTAAAGGCAATCTCCTTTTGTTGTAGGTCTGAAGATATTTAAATTTCATTGGCTCATCTACCATCAACAGGAACTCTGATGTTTAAACAACTACATATAATGAATATCAAACAAGAAACTACAGATAGAAAATCTTATAGTTCTATACGAGCTTCATCATGCTTATTGCAGAACATGGATAGTAATAAAAACTTTGATAAGTTATATATCAAACAAGAAAGTACAGAAAGTACTACTTTAGCTACACATGGGGGGATTCCTGCAGGCAAAAAGCCATATATTTGCCATGTTTGTGATTTCAAAACAACATGGAAATGTGTTTTAGTTAGACATGTGATGACTCATACGGGCGAGAAGCCATATATTTGCTCTGTATGTAATTACAAAACATCCAGAAAAAGTGTTCTAGTTGTACATACGAGGACCCATACGGGCGTAAAGCCTTACATTTGCTCTGTATGTGATTTCAAAACAACACACAAAAATAATTTAGTTACACATGTAAGGACTCATACAGGCGAAAAGCCATATATTTGCTCTGTATGTGATTACAAAACAACACACAAAAGTCATTTAGTTAAACATATGAGGACTCATACAGGCGAGAAGCCTTTTAATTGTTCTGTATGTGATTTTAAAACAACACGGAAAGGTGATTTAGTTAGACATGTGAGGACTCATACAGGCGAGAAGCCTTATACCTGTTCTGTTTGTGATTTCAAAACAACACAGAAAAGCAATTTAGTTATACATGTGAGAACTCATACAGGCGAAAAACCTTACAGTTGCTGTGTTTGTGATTTTAAAACCACACGGAAAGATCAGTTAGTTACACATGTGAGGACTCATACAGGCGAGAAGCCTTTTCTTTGTTCTGTTTGTGATTTCAAAGCAACACGAAAAAGTGATCTAGTTGTACATGTGAGGACTCATACAGGTGAAAAGCCTTATATTTGCTCGGTATGTGATTTCAAAACAACACACAAAAATAGTTTAGTTACACATGTAAGGACTCATACAGGCGAAAAGCCTTATATTTGCTCGATATGTGATTTCAAAACAACACAGAAAAACAATTTAGTTATACATGTGAGGACTCACACAGGCGAAAAGCCTTATATTTGCTGTGTATGTGATTTCAAAACTACACACAAAAGTCATTTAGTCAGACATTTGAGAACTCATACAGGCAAGAAGCCTTTTATTTGTTCTCTTTGTGATTTCAAAGCAACACGAAAAAGTCATTTAGTTAGACATGCGAGGTCACACACAGGAGAAAAGCCTTAGTATTGCTGTGTCTGTAAATACAGAATGGCAGATGTTTTAATTAGACATACAAAAACTTGTAGAGGAGAAAAATCTTAGATTTGCTGTATTTGTAAATACAAAGTAACATAACAAATTAGTGTAGTTAGACATATGAGGACACCTGCAGTTTCTGTTTACTTAAGGCAAAATAGAAATGTGAGTTGGTTAGTTACATAAATTAAGCCCACAGATTGATGATACTAGTGGTGTAATTGAGGAAACATTTTTGAATTTCAATTTATATTTGGGGTTTAAGCCCTGCTTTTCTTGAAACTTAAAATCAATGAGTCTTGCTAATAGATAATAGTATCGAGAGATCCAAAAAAAACTGTTCCTCAGTGGGCTGTGGAAATTCAACGTATGAATAATATGGTGGTGACACTGTACGTCAATGTCAAATTCGAGGTTAGCAGGTTAGGTTTTACGTCATTCTGTGTCATAATTGACGGAAAACCTAACCTGATAACCTCGAATTTGACATTGACGTACAGTGTCACCAACATATTATTCATACGTTGAATTTCCACAGCCCACTGAGGAACAGTTTTTTTTGGATCTCTCGATATATTGTTTTATTAGAATTAAAAGCGGCACTATGTTTAACGAGCAATTATGTTTGCATTTGTAAGGCAAAGTGCAACATAGCCCAGCAAACGCAAAAATTGCAAGTCAAACAAAGTGCCACTTTAAATCCTAATAATACGTACTATTTTTTCCGCAACCTAGAAACGTAAAAAATATTCAAAATTTGAGACGATTGATTACTTTTGACGTTTCTCATTTAAAAATCCTTACGACAACTACATCCACAGCTGACCAAATGGAAGTTACTTTTAGTTCCTAGGAAGTAAAAGTACTTTTAATACTAGTAACTAAAAGTGTTACATAGCAACAGTAAGAGAAATGTCAACTTCAATAACAGATTTTGGTATTAAAAGTAACGACTTTTAAGATGGTTGCGGAAAAAAAAATTTGTAATATTTAGGAATAAAGAAATGTTTTATCAGAGAAAGTTACTTATAATGCTGTATCATGTTTACTATGGTAAATAAACTCGATTTTTTAAGATAAATGTCATTCATGATGGAAATTCCAAATTTAATTGTTTATACAAACTATTCATACACTTCACAATATACAATATGAATATCTGCAACTGTTTTTTTCTTAATTATCTAAAGGTCTCTTATAATCTATCACATTGCAACGTCAAAAAAAAATAATCATGATTTCTCACCAGTTCCAGATGCCACAATGAAACGTGCTAGTGTGAGTCGTAGAAAAACAGAAAAGTCGGAAATTCTGACTTCTACGCCCCGGGTTCCGGAATAACAGATCGGTTGTAGATCAGGTACACACACTTAGATATATCCAAGCAAAATCATATGAATACGAAATAGAAATGCATGTACTATACATATTAGATTTCAAACAGGCATACGATTCTGTAAATAGAGCTCAATTATACAATGCAGTGAAAGAACTTGGATTTCTGACAAAGTTAACGAACTTCGTAAAGATGACACTCAGCACAACTAGAAGTATAGTGAGAATACATGGGAAGAAATGGATGCGTTTCAAGTAAACAAAGGACTAAGACAAGGCGACCCACTGTCAGCATTATTGTTTAACGTAATACTGGAGAAAGTCATAATTGCAAGCGATATAAATAGGGACAGCACAATATTTTATAAAGAACACCAATGTTTAGCATACGCCGATGACGTAACACTCATAGCTAGAACAAAGAACTAACTGATAAAAATCACAAGAAAACCTGATCAAAACCGCAAAACATGTAGGATTCAAGATCACTGAGGGAAAAACGAAATATATGAAGTGGGGGAGTAAAAGACAGACACAACCAACCCAAGATTTAACAATAAAAATAGAACAAGACAAGAGATGCACATTTGAACATTTGAAAGATTTTACATACTTAGGGACACTTACAAACGAGCACGGCAGCGGTAGTGAGGAGGTGCGAGCAAGGATAAATAAAAGAAATAAAGTGTAGATGGTTATTACCAGCGGAATGGAAAAGAAGAACCAATGAGAAAATATACAATCTATATGGAGAACCAAGTATAGTGAATGTAATTAAAGCACAAAGAATAAAATGGATAGGATATATAGAAAGACTGTCAGGGGAAAGAATAACAAAGAGAACAGTTGGGGGAGATGCGGAGGGTAACAAGAGAAAAGGGAGACCAAGAAACAAATGGCGACATCAAGTGATGAAGGACCTGGAAAAACTTGGTATCAAGAGAAGGACGGAAAAGGCAAAGGGTAGAAAACAGTGGAAACGGATAGTGAAACAAGTCTTAGGCCTTCACGGCCTGTAGTGCTACGATATATATTGAGATGGTATTAAGCCCACAACTTGGCTCTGTTTGCAGTGCAAAATAACCGATTCAATAAAGCACAAAATTGTGATATTTCATACAATTGCAATTTTAAACAAACATAAAAATATTAAATGCATTGATAATGAGACGCGAGAAACAGTAATTAGTCGGAGAAAGGCAGGCAAAGGCAAAACATATTTCAGAGGGTTTGAATTGGCTTGTGAATAAATTAATATAATTAAAATGAAAGGTTTGTTAGCTGCATTTTAAAAGGAGCGTAGTTGTCAAATAAAAGGAAAGGACAGTGAAAATAGTGAGCAAAGCTGATAGGTAAAGCAAGATGAAGGATAATATAGAAAATTGCAAAGAGCAATCCCTAAATCTTGGCAACAGAAAAGTAGCAAGAGACGTGAAAAGTGCGGAACTCAAAAATCAGTGTATTTAAAAACAAAGTGCAATAGAGCAGAGCAGTGACATTTAATAATACAAAACGTTTGTGTGTGCAACGCTATAGAACAATTCTAATTATAAGATAAAAGACAATAATTTAGATTTAAGAAATGTTAATTTTAATTTTATGTATCAAATTTTATTCCATTTATGACCATTAATTATCGAAACTAATTTCCATTAACATAAGCAGATCAACAGTATCCTAGCAATCTGATGCTATTTTCTTTATAACGGAGAGAACAATTGAATTAGATTATCAGACAGGGCGAATTTGTGCTCCATTTCAATTACTGTTTTTGTATTAATAAAAGTATTTTTACCAGTTCAAAAGTGTACCATTTTATTGTCCAAGTCTTCGTGCTCCAGTACAAGTGTTTGTGGGAAGATCCACGACATAAAAATTGAAAATTCTAATTTGCCTCCGATTGTGTGAACGGGAGCGAGGACCTGAATTTTCCGAGGTTCGACTCCGGTCCAAGGAAGCATCGATAGCGAGAGATTAGCAGTCCAGGACATCAGCCGAGTCTGCGAGAGCGTCACCGTCGACACCTGCATCAGGGGAGCATCTCCAGCAGGAGCTCCGAAGCCAGCATAACGAGGTAGGATTAAGCTGTAATTTGAGGGTTAGAGCTCTGGAAACGCACCAAACTATGATATTGAACCTTGCTGGAGAGGCCTAGCGTTTTTCCAATGGCCCAGTTGCTTCGTGTTTTTCGGAAATCGTGCGGAGTCACCAGGTTTTGGGGCGAAATCGGACTTAATCAAGCCTCATAAACAATTGAAAGATCGGCATGCATTCTACGTCAGAACAATCAAGAGGCGGTTGACGTCATCCTAAAACAACGAAGGCGATGTTTTTTTAATAGTTGCCAAGTGGGAAGATTCAAATAACTTACCTGACGCATTTCTCACTGTATTTTTACAAGTTTAAATGTTCAAAGACATACTATGCATACAGACCATTTTGTGTTCATCTGTCAATGTACTAGATTGTAAATTTTATCTACTAATAACGAGCGAACGAGCCTACATTGAGACAAATAACCTAAATTTGAAATTACAGTCTATTTATGAACTCACCCTGAGATAATCCGTTTGTTGTGTTCGCCGAGTGCTAGCATATTTGGTATTGCAATTAAATAAAATAGAAAAAGGGGCATACAACCATTTTATTTGTGTAATTAATTATTACAGTTCCATTTTAACCAGCCGTAAATTGACTGACAGGCAAAGTAAAAGCACAGTACAAAATTATAAACTGAGAATTGTGTGATTGGGTTTGCACCTAATTTGAACTAATTACATTTTATACCAAAATAAGCAAAGTATTACAGTAAATTCATTCCAAATTTATGTCGCCCAACGTCGGGGCAAAGGTGAATTTTTAATTTATTCAGATGGTCCCATTCAAAATAACAATCAAGGGTACCATTCCAATATATTGTTATGATACACTAAGGGTAGTTGCAAAATAAAAATATAAAAATGATAAATTTGGAAGATTACAATCAAATTTTGAAGTGTTTAGATAAGATTGGGTGTTAATTTCAAAATGAATGATGAAAATTAATTGAGACAATGAGGAAGGTAATTTTATAATTAAATAACAATTGAATATTCAATTTTGATAGTTGAGTTCAATTTTAATAAAGTTTCAAGCCAATGTTACAATTGAAAATGTGCTTGCGATAATAATATAGAATTGTAGCATGTAATAATAGGACATTAATATTTTTAAGAAGGCAAGAAGAATTGTAACTACAAGAGATATAAAATTTGTTTAGTTTAGTTATATAAACAAACTCAAGAAAAATGTATTCCGAATTTTGAAATAACTAATTTTGAGAATAAAAAGTTTGAAATTATGCCTTATTTTGAGTAATTGTTTGGTAAAATACAAAATAAAGGGGCTATTAACAAAACTACGTTGTACAAAGGTGAGGATATAACATTGATTTAATAAAACCATACAATCGGTGAAGAGATTGTGCAATACAGTGAATATAATAGAAATAACCAGAAGACTACAGTATTTGAAGAGATTTGGATTTATTGGTGCATGTAAAATATAATTAAATATTCATTGGTGACGTTGGTGGATGTATGGAAGACAGGTCAATCATTTGGAAGAAAGTTATTAAGAGTAGCTGCTTGATTTGGACAGTTTGTGTGGGTATTGCTGGATACAGAGTACTATCTGAGGAATGAAGAAGGTTAGATTGGGATCATCTATAATACTGAAACTTACCAGGAATCGATTGGTGTGACGGTGACATTGATAAAGGGATCAGGACTGGATTCTACAAACAGTAGGAGTTATTGACAGGTTAGATGCGGTTTGAAGATTGACGGACCATCATAGTTGTGACTAGTGGAGGAATAAGCGATAGGCGTTGTAGACTGTAAACATCGGGAGCTGTTGGTATTTGGATATTTGCAGTTAAAGCTGGAGAAAGTTTAAGGTTTGTGTTAATAATTCATATAAAAGCATTTTGAATAACAAACAATAAAAGAAAGAGTGAAAATAAACATAATACAGTACTTACTTTGGTGAATTGATTAAATACAGAAGTCAAGTTGACAGTTAATGTCATTCACTAGTCAAGGATTTAAATAGAATTTAAACTTCAACTATAGATAACTAGATGGCGAACCACCCTGATAAGAGTACTCAATTGAAATAATTAGTTAAAAATAAAATTTTACCTAATTGATTTGAAATAGTTATTTATTATACAAGCGCTTAAAATGAATGTTTAATGAGCTGTCAGTTTAATGACTGCGAATCAAACATTCATTTTAAACGAGAGTGTAATACAACATTTTATTCAATTTTGCCATATAAACCCTCCAATTTTGAAAATAAAATTACGGAATTAAGTCATCAAATACATTTGCGAATTTTATGATTATCACGACTCCTGTGGCGCGACCATGGCAACGAGGTTTTTTATAAACAAATCGAAAAACAACTATTCTACCGTGCGTCGAAGTGTTTTCTGCAAAAAGAAATGGATAATTTGTGCAAAGAAATGAATTATGACGTTTTTTCTGATCCGGGAGAGGCTTTGGATGATGACGATGCTATAATGGAACAACTGCTTCCTCGAAAATCGAAGGGTTTGTACAAGAAAGTGTACCAGAAATTTTGCGACTGGCAAATGAAGAAAAAAGCAGATGGAGTTAAGGAAAGGGTGATACTAAATTATATTTCGGAGCAATCTAAGACAATCAAACCATCGTCGGTATGGAGTTATTGATCTATGCTAAAAGCCTGCCTGACGGCATTTGAGAATATTGACATTGGAAGGTGAGTGGGAATATTGTGTATAGAGTCGACATAATACCTGTTTATCTATTTTTAATGTAGGTTTCCGAAAGTGAAAGCCCTTCTAAAGCAAAACGCAAGGGGCTTTAAGCCCAAGAAGTCGAAAGTTCTTAGTCGCGACGAAATTTTCAGGTTCATTCGTACTTCACCGGACGAGAAGTATTTACTTGCAAAGGTTAACATTGTTGATCTCTTTTTTCCTTGTAATTGTAAAATTACATTGCAGACTATACTTATTAGGGGTATTGCTGGCGGTTGTCGCATTGGAGAACTGGTCAAAATGAAAATTGACGACGTGGACGACAGAGGCAGTGTTCTAGTTGTTACATTACCAGATACGAAGACCAATAAACCCCGAACATTTACAATCATCAATGGGACAGCTATAAATGCCCTAGACGTCTATAGAAAGTATATGAAGCTACGACCAGCAAAAGTGGTGCACAGGCGACTTTTTATAAATTATCAGAATGGAAAATGCACGGTTCAACCCGTCGGAGAAAATAAAATTCGAAAAATCCCTAGTGTTATTGCGACGTTTCTGGGTATTTCAGAACCGGAATTATTTACTGGCCATGCCTTCCGGCGTACCTCCGCTTCACTTATGGTGGATGGTGGCGCGGACCTCTTGGAACTTAAGAGACATGGTGGGTGGTCCTCGAGTACAGTGGCTGAGAATTATATCGTGGATTCCGTCGAAAAGAAGATCCAAACTTGCGAAAAGATTTTCGGAGCAAGCTCTACATCAATCCTGCCCTCTGCTAAATCAAAGATGGAATCGAAATCATCTGCATCTAGTGCAAGTAGTGTAACGTTTCGCCCAGCAGAAACGCGTTTTTGTGAATTAAAATCAATTCGCGCGTTTTCCCCTAGCGATTTCTACGTTACAAGTTTGAATTTTTCGCTTGCGCGGCCGAGTACGTCATCAAGAGATCCCCGCTCCACGTAGTGCGCTGCTCCCCCACTTAGAATGCCCGAAGTGGTTGCTTGATGCACGAAGCACGAAGAGGAGCCCATAAAAAGCTGCTTCGCGGGGCACTCAGGGCAGACTTCATTCATACGTTCATTCGCCTTCATTCCAGTATCCTTCTAGCCCCAAATCATCCCCAATCCTGATCCTGTCCGACCGTTTAAAGAGAATTTTTCCCGTCTATACTTCGGATCCCGATATCCATTAGTATCTTCCCCTGGCTACAGTCGAACCGATGCCTCCAATCTTGGGGACCGTGTTCCTAGCCAGTATTTTAATTAAGTCCGTTCCCCGAAGAATCAGCTTTTAGAAGCGAGGCCTCACGAGTGGGGAAACCGTTTCGCTGATTAAACTAACACCTGTTAAAATCCTGAACTAATAATTGTACTAGAATTTCCTGGAGGACGTTGGCAAATAATTATATCGAAATTTCTTGGAAGACATATTCGAAGCGAGGGTTTAACAACCAGGCCGTTTCATATGTCGATTTCGTAATACTAAATAAAGGCCGACTCGTAGCCGACCTCCAAGGCCCTGTTAAGATCGCATTTAATATCTGTTTGACTACAGGATTGTACTCACCGTTCCCGCTGTCACCAAGAGCCCCAGGTGGATAATCGCCGTCGACTTCCCAATCCGTCGCATCCCGCACAAACACCAACACCGCCGCATCACCAGGACTTGTAGCACAATCGCGGTGTCGTAAGGCGAAAAACATAACATACTCGAATTAACCTATATTTGCAGCTGCACGCGGTTTCAACGTCGGACGTGACATTCGAGTCCGAAGGTTGGCACCACTGCAAATTACTTTGGGCAAATCGTCTTCCCTGCCAGTGGCGTTCCGTCGATTTCTGCAGAAGGCGGCCAATCGGACCTTCCACACACAGATGCAAAACGGGTTGCCGGGGCGTAAGGAACTGGCAACTGGACGCCCAGCATAATTATTGAAATTCATTGTAAAATACATTTTATTTGATTTCTTACGAGTAATACTTATGTTTGTAAATATTGAACATTATAATTAAACTGTCTAAAATTATCCTAGTGTTTGTTTGCTAATTTCCAAGTGTATATCTGACTGAACCAAATTATCTCCGACTGAGAAAGCTACCCGAAGGTAATTTATTAAATTCTTTAGCCCTTATTAGCAGAGGGCTAAGACCGTTACAGTAGTACCAGCACGACTGCCGAAAGAAGCTCTATTTTAACCCTGCCTACTGTTAACCTAACTATGGAACCTAAATGATGTGTTGCCCTTAGTGCAAGTCCAGTTTCAACACCCAGCTATGGAAGTGTGAACTTTGAATGCGGGAGCGTACAAAACTGCAATATTTTTTATTGTTTCTCAAATACCGATAGAAGATATACATAACCTAATGCGATAATAATTTTGATTGTAATTTTATGCAATTTGTAAAAAATATTGTATCTAATAATGTTAAAATAGCGGATTAAAATTTTAATCCACTGCTTATAACATTTTAATGCGCTGCGTCAATAAACAAAATAAACAACTGCTTTAATGGTGTGATTTGACGTAAATAAACGAGTGTTTATAAGGCAAAATTGAATAAAAGAAATTATAGGGTTAATACTAATTAAAATTAGTATTTTGAGCATTGATCTATTGCAATATATTCACTTATAATACCATGAGTAGTCAAAGTTATGTCGACTATTTTTGCGGTGGTGTCACGAATGTCCATTGCGCTTTGGTACGATTAGGACGAGTGCGCTAGCACGAGTCCTAATCTCAAGCGCAATGGACATGAGTAGTGATACCACCGCAAAAATAATCTACTTAACTTTGACTAAGAATGGTATTCGAGGGACTATTTAATGAACCAAACTACTTTTTCAAATTAGTTTTCAGTAAATCTAGCAACAAACTATGCAATTTCTATAGTAACAAACACTAATATTGACTTTTTCTAATAAAAATCACATTTGTTTAAAATAGTCACTTGAATACCTTCTAGGAAGATATATCCACTGATATTTTTTTGATTGGTCAAGAAACGTCAGAATTCTGGATTTTCATTGGTCACTTTTTGACAGATGACAGGTGAATTGAATAGTCAAAAATATACCGATACTACTGCTGAATATTTTACAGATTTTACAGATCAATCACATTATGATGTACACGCAATCATCTAGAAGTCTAAGCAGAGCCAGTGCAATGTGGGCGTTATGACTTTAGGAGAGATTACTTGTTGCAGTTTCTTTAATCTTTTCGTGACGGGAAGCTACTGGTGTGGCTAAACATTTTAGTGCCCACCTAACGAGAAACCACTAGAGTGGCAAGCGTGGAAGCATGGTTTGGGACGGGATTTAACCGAAGTTTTATAGTGTTTTCTATTTTTCTGCCACTAACTTAACCAAACATAACATATGCGTGAACGTTATAACCTTAGATTTTGGAGCATATTTGTTTTAGTATTCATATTTTTCTGTTATTTATCTCTTTTGATATATTTTTGTAAATAAAAATGTTTTCTCAATAATAAGAGTTACTTTTGCTGGGTAACAGAAGAAAACCAAAAATCAATATATTTTCATAATACATAGTTTAGCGTTTAAAACGGGGAACGATCGGAGTGACAAACGCTTCCTGCTGCCGTCCACCTAGAAGGTATTGTCAAAACCTTTGCAAATCTGGTAGGCCAGATGACATGCCTTCCTAAACAGGGTGGTCAGAAAATGGCGGATAAGCTTCAGGTAGAGCGATTCTTTAATTAATTCTGAACCGACAATCCTAATGCAAAAACCTTGTACGGTCCTTTATTTAACCTCACGAGGCCATCAAAGTTGAAAATGTGGGGCTAAACCTAAGCTAAGTGTTTGAATTATTTTATTGAAAATCATTGCTGTTTACAGTCAAGTTGGATTGTTTAAAATTGCGTTGATGTAACGAATTGATTAATACATTTTTTCTACGATCGTGTCAAAATGACAACTTTTTGCACTGTTTCTAGTGTCAAATGCGACGTTTGTAGCACTCTTAATATTAGCGCCCGAAATACGTCTTAATCGCACGTTGCCATTGGAGGCGTTTTTTAATACTAAATTAAAACACGCTTTGCCGTAAGTTTGACTGTCAACATAACCTAGAATATCTAACACAATGTGACGGAAAAAGTGTCACCGAACCGAAGTTTTTATATTTCTGTTACTATCGTAAAAAAATAGCGTATGATACACGTGTTTAAGTGCCATTAAAGCACTAGCGACGTTAAAAGCACTCCGCTAGCACGTCGTGATCTTAAACTCGTCGCACGTGCTTTAAAGGCGTACTTATACACTAGTATCATAATATATTATTAAACATTTATGTAGCAACATTTTTTCACTTGAAGTTCATGGCAACCTTGTACAAAAAAAATTGTTTTAATTAAAAATCAAATTGGCAAATGTTGGCTTTGCCAGATTGATGTTTGACATTTATTTGCTGAAATAAGTCTAGTACATAAAAATTGTTAAATTTTTTCGTTTAGTTGTAAAACGGATTTTTACTTAGCCCTTACGGTGGGCACCATAACTGTAATGGTACTTTAAACAGCCCTTTACTCTACTGTACTATTAATTTATATTGCCCTGGGTTCGCTAGCTAAATCAGTCGTAAAGGTATAAGACTCTATTAATATAGTCAGTGCAGCTAAGGGTAAGCTAATATTGCTTTGGAGTTGCACGTTGTCACGTGGAATGCTGAACTTACACATGCAAACACTACCAGCAATAAAAACCCAACAGTTTACACAAAAAACATATAATCTGTAAGAAAAACACAAACACAAGAAAATACATATAAATAAAATACACAATAAAAAGGTTGTACGCTACATACATGAAAACACCTTAAATAAGGCGGTAAAGTTCAACTATCAACGCAAAGTCAAAAGCCACTAACGCGAAATGTAATTGAACTCCGCGAACAAATGAACTGAGCGAAGTTGTCTATTCTTGAAATGCGTTCGTCGCTAGAAACGCTGCCTGGGCACATTCAATTCGAACGACGCGCTGTGCGAGAGGATGACGCAATAAATGCGTCAGCTTGCCAGTAATTCCCCGTTGCCTTAGGCAAGAAAGCAATGGCTCATGACTTTCCAATCATACAGTGAAACAATTTCCAATAATGTAGCAACCGCTTCCTCGCGTCGTATTGTAGTTTTAACTAGCAACTAACCCTGCATTTGGTTGCTCCCCAAGTGTTCTCGTGGTAGAACAGGGACGGTGCTTCTATGGCGTCAAATCACGGCTTGCTTCTGTGAAAAGTGCAGCGAACTTTGTTGACGCTGCCGAAGTGGGTTGATGCACCCGTAGGCTCTGTTTCCACGCAGGAAACTCTTGGCGTCGGTGGCGAATAATGCAAGCCAACAACACACTATTCTATGCACTTTAGTGCCTTTATCAACACTCGTCGTACCTTTGTTAATAAGAGACGACATACCTACGAGTCGCTTGTTTGTTTACGACTTCGGCTTGTGCACAGATTCGCACCTCTTACGGGCTTGGGTGCGAATGAATACCAGCGGTCTCACGGCATTGTCGAAATTCTACAGAACTGCAACGTGGCGATCTATTTAAAACTTTGCGTCCCGGAATCGGTTGCTGTCTTGCACATTCTTCAACACTCCGTGAACTCGCGTCTAGGCGCTTATAATGCGTAAACGCCTATACTGCTTAAATGCTTACGCTGTGTACTAACGTAACATGCTAGGACGTATGAAGAATACGATTAAGCTTATTGCTAGCAATGTATATAAGAAAAAGGCATGAACTAACATGTGAGCAAACGAAAATAAAATCAAGCTTGGCTTTGAAATATTTGTTGTATGAATAATATGCTGGTGGCACTGTAAGTCTATGTCAAATTCAAGGTTAGCAGGTTAGGTTTTCCGTCAGTTTTGACACAGACTGACAGAAAACATAACCTGCTAACCTCGAATTTGACATAGACTTACAGTGCCACCAATATATTATTCATAAAACAAATATTTCAAAACCAAGCTTGATTTCATTTTCGTTTGCTCACATGTTATATGAATACAGGTGACACCAATTGCCCCATTTCTTAGTGTGGTTATTGAATCGCATATCCATCATTCTGATAATGTTCCTAACATTGTGTGATGTATATATACTTTTAACGAATACTCTGATATGTACATGGTATTCGAATTTTGTAATGGGAATGCGAACATGGCAAAAGAAGAATACGAAACACGTTATCCAAATCGGCCACGAACATCTATCAACAGATTTCGAAGATTGGATCAGCGACTTCGCGAATCTGGTACGTTTGTCCCTAATTATCGTAACAGAGGTAGACCTAGAGAGCGTTGTACGGTTCAAATAGAAGAACAAATTTTGGATGTTGCTCATGAAGATCCTACTTCCAGCACTAGACAAATAGCCCGGGAACTGAATATTCCAAGTAAGACAACAGTTCATTCAGTGATATCAGAATTATGTTTTAAATAACACAAATTTAAAAATCTGGTGTGATACACTCACACAACTTCCTTTTACAGTGCTCTTCTAATTAGCAAAAAAAATTGATTTTTAATTTCTAAGCATTTGTGAAAAATTTTAAAAAATTGCAAATTCTACAAAAACGGTACAAAATAGAGAGTTAGTTGAAGAGACAATTTTTTTTTAGAATTGTAAGCTGAATTCAAAAATGTAATAATATACCGGGTGCTGTATTTAAAATAGGAGTTAATAAAAAAAATAGAAAAAAAAAACAAAAGAAACCCATTTTAGAAGTATTCAACTGGAAAATTACCTATCTCACATCAATACACATTAAAAATTTAAAAAATATATAAAGTTTGAAAAAATCGTTAGAGCCGTTTTTGAAAAATTCGAAAAAAATTGAAAAATTTCAAGAGTAAACACCTACTTCCGGTTATGCGATTTTCTTCAAAAGCTTGCTGTCTCATCTACATAGTAGATAAAACTTATATATGAAGTTTCAATACCATACCTCTTTTCGTTTTTGAGATATTCTGTTCACAGACACACAGACAGACAGACACACAGACACACAGACCAATGAAAAAAAATATGTTTTTTGGATTCAGGGGAGTCTAAAACGTGAAGATCTGTTGAAAACTCAATTTCGAATTTTTGGGGTGAATCCAATACTTCCTTTATTGTAAAAGGAAGTAAAAAAGGTTTCAGAAATCAGGGATCTCGGAGTGATATTCGATGAGAAGCTGATTTTTGATGCTCACATAGATTTTAAGGTTAAAAGTTTTGCTAGATCACTTGGTTTTATTAACAGGCAAGCGAGGTATTTCAAAAACGGCCACACTATGTTGGTTCTTTATTATGCATTTCTGTTCAGCAAACTTACTTTGCGTCTTGCATTTGGAATCCTCAATACAAGGTTTGTGTAGATAGATTAAAAGCAATACAAAATAAATGTTTTAAATGTCTTGGATACAAAGAAAAAGTCAATATCATTAACAGTGATTACTCTCCTATTTGCAGGAGATTCAACATTGTGTCTCTTGAGAACAGAAGAGTTATCACTGACATTTTAACTTTGCACAAACTTCTTAACGATAAAATGTATTGTCCTGCACTACTATCTCTTATATATCTTAATTTTCTGCAAGAGAATTAAGAAATAATTACCTGTTTTCTATAACGTTTTCTAACACCAAATGTTCTATGAATTATCCAGTAAGTCGGATGTCAAGATTGTCAAATATTCATTGTCTAGATATCGATCTATTTACTGTTTGTCAAACTATCCTTAAAAAAACTACTAAAAACTGAATTTATAAATTAACATCTATTAATGTTACAGTAGTTGAAACAATAAAGAAGCCGACCTGCGATTGACTAATTAAAATAATTGATGGTAGTAAAAAAATCGCAGATCAACCCCCCTACCGTTTATACACCACGGCAGCTCTAAAAAAACTCTTTACTCACCGCCATGGCCCTAGCTAACTCAAATATCGGCGGCCTTAGATCGTAGGTCCAAATCATCAGCTATGTACCCTGGAATGTCTTCAAAAAAGGAAAGGAAATGGAAATGGGCGCCAGAAATCAAAAGATTTCAAATAATAAGAAAATAAACCACAAGTGACTAGCGTTTAATTAATAAGCAATAAAAAAGACTTGTAGTGTCAGTAATAAATTATCAGAATAATTAAAATGCAAACAATTTTATAACAACATTGTGTACGTGAACTGAAGGTTGCGACACGCATAACATTAAAAACCCCTTTCGGGTTATTTTAATAACTCTAAATTCAAATTATTCATGGATATGCATACCTCAATCATTTAATAATACCTTCTGTTTAGGCTATTGAAATAAAAAAAGCGTGACTGTACCTTTTACAGAGGGTCGAAATACACATCAAAATAGCAACTTTAAATATAGCATAATTAGATATAAGCATAAAAATTTAAATATTAAAATAATAGTATGTATGAAATTGAATGTTACATTACATGTTAATAATTGCGGAACGTATGCATTTAAATTTTAAATATTTACGGTTTTAAAATGTATAAATGTAAAATACAGGTATTGAAGATACGATATATCTCGGAATAGCACAAACTAACCTCGCTTCACCAACGTGCAAAAACGGCTAACAGGCGAACGCCGGCTGGGGGTTGCTACACCCTGTTGTTTAAAATAAGTTGGTCGTGATCTGCTACCATAATGGAATACAGCAAAAGCACCCTCGAACGGCAGCAACTAAGCAGAGCGCCAGCAGGTGTTGAAAGTGCGATAAGGCTTGGCCTCCGAGAAAAACTCGTGTATGAAACTGGTAATTAAGAGCTAAGGAAAATATAATTACTATGGAGATAATAAGACAGAAAAGCGCAATCGTACCTGATCATAATCAGCCCTTAGAAACACACTGCTCATTGAAATTGGTTGAGCGCACGTAATTTGACTTGAAAAAAATCAAACCTCGGCCGCGCGAAATGCGCCGCCTGAGGCGAGAAGAATAAGTGCCTTGGACGAAAATTTCGTTTCTAAAGGGAGACTCGCACTCTGATAAGAGATAGCGCAGGTCGAGAGGGCATCGTGCAAACGATAGGAACTTGATCCAGGTATAAAATACGTTGCTTTGGAAAATAGAAGAATTTGAAATGCAAAAGGATTTATAATTCAACTAAAAATATACAGGTTAAGCCTGAAATAATTGGATAAATGGCGAAACAATTAGGCTAAGCCAAAAAATTGTTTCATATTGTCTATAATTACTTCCTTTATATAGGTACTAATTTACTGTTTTTTTTGTAAAATAGTAGATATTGTAGTGGGAGTAATCCTGTTTGCATCCTAAATAAATAAATAAAAATATAAAATAAAATTCTGCAGTTTAGCCATTCGATTATCATGGGGAAACTTTATTTCCTGATTTATGTGATTTTATTTTAAATGTCCTATCATTGCCACATTCGAACACAAGTTGCGAAAGACAGATTTCTAAGAAAAATTTAATAAAAAATAACTGTAGAACTAAATTAGTAACAGAAACAATAAACGGACTGATATTATCTACCCAGCATATCTTTTTAGGAAAAAAACTGTTATAGTTTTAAACCTGGATAAGCGGATTATTGTGTTATTTATAGTTTGATTGTTTTGTTATATTAAAATATAGTGTGGTGTCCAGTAATTGAGTGTGAGAATGGTTAAATCAGGATACGATATCGAAAAGAAAAAAAACAGTTCAGGCAGCTGGCAACTGGAGCATAAACAAATTGCTCAAAAATATCGCCTGGACTGGAACGTATTCTAGAATTGAATAATTGGTTAAAATCTTCTGCAGATAAGAAAAAAAGCGGTATGTCCTGCATGTAACAACAAAGAAATAACTGCAGGTATTTCCATTTTCAAGAAAGATGATCAAGTTTCAAACATGGGGAAAATGACTAAATTTGTACTAGATATTTTATCCTTACCACACGTGAGAGGGTGTTCTCTAAGACAAATTTAATAAAAACTAAAATTCGAAATAAACTGTCGCTAAAACCATTAAATTCCTTAGTATTAGATAGTATTAGAAGAAATACAAAAATATGGTTGCTGTTATGAATATCAACCCTCTAAAGGATCTAAAGTAATACTTAAAAACTATGAGTTCAAATATATTATAAAAAAAATAAAATCGTGATTTTTCTTGATTGTTAACTAATCTCCTATGCACTTTTAAGAATGCTTTGAAGTCATGGATAATATAGAAGATGTAGAAGAATTATTTTGAGTCAAGTATACGATATTAATCAATAGGTATTTGTATTACTATTTGTAATTTACGTATTTTATTTTAATGTTTCATTTAATTTAGTTAAATGAAGGTAATGCTTATCTAGTTTTTTCAATAAAATTAATATGAGCATATCTATACAGTGCTTTCGTAAAGTAGCGGATAAATTCGTTAAAAATTCAAGAAATAACGTTTGGAAAAAACGCTCGCACCCGTCGATTTTTATTTTTATTTGGGCATTTTTTGAAATAAAATTCATATGAGGTATGGCGTTATCGATGTTTTTTTTGAATGGAAACCCCCTTTTTTATTACGGAATATGAAATAACGCATATTTTTTCTTACGCTAAGGTAATTTTTGTGTATAGGTCACATTACCAAAAATTAGGAAAAAAAAATTAGAAAATACTAAATTTGATTTTAAGAAGTATGATTTTACGCTTTTATCAATGACAGCAATCAATAAAAAACATATCGGTCGTCTTAGTTACTGTCAGGCAGACAACGGTGTACAATTTGTACATTTAATTTAGTTGTTTTTGAAATTACTATTGCAACTAAATTTAGTATTTTGCAATTTTTTTTTTTCTTAATTTTTGATCATCTGATCTATATTCAAAAATCAGCTTAACGTAAGTAAAAAGATGAGTTCAAATTCCGTAATAAAAAAGGGGGTTGCCATTTAAAAAAAAGCATCGATAACGTAATAATGAATTTTATTTTAAAAAAATTCCCAAATAAAAATAAAAATCAACGGTCCGAGCGTTTTTTCCAAAAGTTATTCCTTGAATTTTTAACCAATTTATCCTCTACTTTACGAAAGCACTGTATATTAATGTTCATATTTTAATTTCTTTGTACATTGATTAAAGGAATGAATTTGGGTATTTTGTTTTCAAGGATATAAGTATATAATATTTTTAATAATAAAAATACTACATAGCTGAAAATAAAGTTTGACTACACATAATTTGTTTCCAAATACCATAAAATTGATGTTGCTCCATCATAATTTAGAACTGAGCATCTGGCAACGCTGCATTGGACCGCGCTTCTGAAGTTAGATGTTACGTGCTGGCAAGCTGGCAACCCTGGTCGTGTCCTTGTGTCACGATTTGTGCCACCCGCTTCAATTTTATATTGCCAGTAAAAATAAATTTGTGTTGAACATTTAAACGATTTCACACTTGTATGCACAGTTATACATATTTACAAAATGTCAGACCCTGATACAGACGTGGATTTTATGGAAGAGGAACAAGATTATGGCTTGGTACGCAAGTTTTTCTATCATATTAATCATAACCTCACTTTGATGTAAACATGGATTATTATTACTACTTTTTAAGATATTTTAGTCAACCAAACTATCATTTTACTATATAATTACTGAAAAAATTGATTGCTCTCCACTTCGTAGATGTTTACAACATTGCTTACATTTTGCACAAATATCGTTTCGCAAAATTGTTAACCTAGATTTTAACGATGGTGATCGAATTATACAAGTAAATGTGTATCCGTGCTTGTACCGATAGTAATGTTTAGCAGCCGCGATTGTGGTAGTACTAATTGTTTCATATGTTGAGTTTTAACGTAACAGTTACCTTAGTGAATGAAAATGTTTAGGAGTACTCCGAAGATAGTAATTCTGAGCCTGACGTGGATCTTGAAAATCAATATTATAACAGCAAATCCCTCAAGGAAGGTGAACCAAAAGCAGCTTTAACGTCTTTCCAGCGCATCTTGGACTTGGAAGGTGGGGAGAAAGGGGAATGGGGATTTAAAGCGCTCAAGCAAATGTTGAAAATTAATTTTAAACTTGTAAGTATAACTTTTGGCTGTTTGGTAGCGGAGTTGAATTAAAATCTGATCTACAGCAATTTTTTTCTCCAAAAGACTGGATTTCGGTTCACTAGTTAAGATAGATAAATTAAAGTAGAACAGGTTGTGCGATTGAATATGTAGAAACGTAATATAGGTTAAACGTTGCTCTTGTCTTTTTCTAATGTAAATATTATATACAAGATGCCAAGTTTTCAAATAACTTATTCACATGCAAGGACAACTGTATTTTAAAATAATCTCCCTTTATAGTCGAATTTTAAAGAAATGATGGTTCAATACAAGCAGCTGCTAACCTACATCCAGAGTGCTGTCACCCGCAACCATAGCGAAAAATCAATCAATTCCATTTTAGACTATATCTCCACATCAAAGAATGTACGTTTACTTTTCGTTTAATTTCAATACATCATACTACAACGTTATTGATCTTTAGATGGAACTTTTACAAGAGTTTTACGAAACTACTCTAGAAGCATTGAAGCATGCGAAGAATGATAGACTGTGGTTCAAAACCAACACAAAGTTGAGTAAATTATACTACGACCGGAAGGATTTTACAAAACTGGCGAAAATTCTAAAACAGTTGCACCAATCGTGTCAATCTGACGACGGCGAAGATGATCTGAAGAAAGGTACGCAGTTATTAGAAATTTATGCCCTAGAAATACAGATGTACACAGAACAGAAGAATAACAAGAAGTTGAAGGCTTTGTATGAGCAGAGCCTTCATATTAAGTCAGCAATCCCACATCCGTTGATAATGGGTGTTATCAGAGGTGAGTTTATTCTAGTTGTGTTGCTTTGAAAGTCATTTTCTTATTTATAGAATGCGGAGGAAAAATGCATCTACGTGAAGGTCAATTTGAAAAGGCCCATACCGATTTCTTTGAAGCTTTCAAGAACTACGACGAGTCTGGAAGCCCTCGACGAACTACCTGCCTCAAATATTTAGTCTTGGCGAACATGTACGTTTTATAATAATTAATTTGCAGCAGTTTTTGTAACTGGAAACGTTTTGTTGCAGGCTCATGAAGTCTGTGATCAACCCCTTTGACTCCCAAGAAGCTAAACCATATAAGAATGACCCAGAGATTTTAGCTATGACTAATTTAGTCAACGCCTATCAGACTAACGACATTAATGAATTTGAGTTGATACTGAAACAAAGTAGACAGAAAATAATGGACGATCCCTTTATTAGAGAACATATTGAAGGTAATAATTTTTATAATTCATATTTACATATTTAACCCGGCATTGGTCGCTACATGAGCGATTCCCTCACGTTTTTACAAATTAATTCGCCATTTTAGTGCAATGACAGGTACGGCCCCGCCAATTTTTTTAATCCCCATCCTGTTTGTCAAGCACCGGCTAGTGGTATTATTTCATGAAAAAAACAAGGCACAGTGCGATTGTGACAAGTAGTTTGGTAGGTGCGTGCGCTAGTGTGAGCAAATCGCTCATTACGCGACTAACCACGTTTACTTTTATATATTTGTATTTGTTCTAAACATTTTTGATTTTGCGATCTTAACAACGAGCCATTTGCATGAAACATACCACATATACCTGCCCTAATTATTTACAAGTTTCGGATGAGTCGAATACAAACTAGAGATCGAAGCAGAGTTTATATATTATATTTTTTTTGGATTTGAATTTAACGAATTGAGTTGTATTTACACATGGTGTAAAAAATAAAGTTTTGTATATTCAGTGAATAACTTTTTATTTTAATTTTAAGGTATGACATTAACAGATATTGCCACATTATGATTATAAAGTAATAATTGCCAATTATGAAAAAAACACACGTATACATTCAAAATGTCAGCTGTGAGAGAAACGCTCACGCGCGACCAACGACGCGAAACGAAACCTAGCGACTAATCCCGGGTTAAACAAATTTAGGCAAATGGTGCTAAGTGCTTAATACATAGGATACAACTGGACCCAACAGTGACCGTGGATGCAACGTCGGTCTTTGCAGTGAAAAGCAGGAAGAAAGGCTGCAACTAACCTAAACAAGCTAGGAACGAGACATAGCATCTTTGCCGAATTTTGTTATTTGCAAAAATTGTGTATTGCTATAAATTGAGAAACGTAAACAATTTTAATTTTTTCAGATCTCTTGCGGAATATCAGGACACAGGTGCTGATTAAGCTGATTAATCCTTACACGCGCATCTATATCCCTTATATTTCGACCGAGCTCAACATAGACATTACTGAAGTAGAGAATCTATTAGTTTCCTGCATACTAGACAAGTAAGTATAGCGTCGCATATTCAAAGTGGACACATCTTAAATATTAATTTTGTGTATACAGCACCATACGTGGTCGTATAGAGCAGGTAAATCAAGTCCTTCTTTTGGATCGTACCAGTGTAAATGCATCTCGGTACGACGCTCTAGATAAGTGGACAAACCAACTGACATCTTTACATTTCTCTATTATCAACAAGATGGCGTAGACCGCTGTGTTGTATGGCAAATGCAGGTATAGTTAGTGTTGTCCGTTTCTAAGAGACTGATTTGTTATAACGAGTCTAAGTAATGAAGAACAGCTTCTTCATTATGGTTAATCACAGATGTTTTAAACAGTTACATGAATAACAAATGAATTATTGTAATCTTCTCTGTTATTTTCTGTTCACGTTTGTAAAGCAACGCTATGTTTTAAATTGTAAAATTTGTTTGAGGAGCTGTGTAGATGGCTCGCCCGCTATAATTTTTTATATTTTTTGCAGGCATTAGCAACAAAGTAATGTAGTAATTTCGTTGTAACTAAATTGTGTTGCATTTGGAAAGTATATTATGCTGAAATTCTCTCACTGTTTTTGTTTTTCTAGACGTAAACATGGGAGCCGGCAATCCAATTAGATTCTATTTGAATCAAATCCGGTGATAGAAGTTTGGCAGTATGTTCATTAGTACATACCTTAAGTAAATTTGTGATAATTATGGTAACCTCTGAATTTGCCTAAGAAATCAGTGTAGTTCTACTTATGTTATATATAGTCTGTTCATTTTCTATATGATTCAGAGTAGGCTGGGAACATTCTTACCATTTTTGTAACAGTGTAGACTAGATCATTCCACTTTTGACATTTATAAATGACATTTGATTGGCATTTGTTAAACAAACGTGTTGATACACTTCAAAAATTTACAAAACTCAAAGCCTACTCGAGGGACACAGAAGATGAACGGGCTATATATATTTGAACATACTATAGAGTGAATATCAAAGAGTTGTTGGCATTTTGTTCTTTAAACAATGCAGTAAAGCTGCAATTTTAAATAATGAATTTGAAATATTTGTATTAGTGTATTAATGAATATCGAGTAGCAAAAATATTAAAACGGTATAAAATTCTCAAAGTGTATTTTTTATCGCACTATTGAAGCTCTACTGTATTTAGATACGTCGTATAATACTCCTACTATGAAAAATTTGTTGTTATCTACTGCGAAAGCTTGAACCGACTTAAATTTGATTTATATTTGTATTTTGTGGTTTGATGTTTCAATAGATTGTTTAAAATATACTGTGTTTAATTTATGTTTTGACAAGATAATGTTTCCATCATCATACTTGCGCCAGTGCTGTGCGGTACTCTAGTACAAGTACTCAGTATCTGTACTCTGAGTACTTTCAGTGTAGTCGGTACTCGGTCCACAACACATTTTTAAATGTACTTGTATTTGATGCATTTACATGTACTTTAGTACATATCTCTGTACTTCAATACATTTTCGGGTACTCTAATACATTTTCGGGTACTCGAATACATTTTCGGGTACTCGAATACATTTTCGGGTACTCGAATACATTTTCGGGTACTCGAGTACATTGCACTGCGCAATAACAACCTACATTTTTATCCAATTTCAGACAAGTGGCTGCCAGTCGCCATAAACAGCTTAATTGCAGTTTTGCAACCCTTGCAGTCTTGCAGTGTTCAGGTTTACGGTTAGTTCGTTAGTTGATTGTTTAATAAGTGACTGACTACAGTGATTACCGATTACTGACGTTAGTTATTAAAAATAATAGGTAAGTAAGCAGATACCTAAATTAATGATATACTCTTCATTACTAGAGCTTAGGTAGTAAAAGCATCATTAACAAAGTTCTGCGCCGTATTCAGATCAACTCGACCACTTAACCTGTGCGTTTATAAAAAGTATAGCATTGACATGTAGATGTTTTGTATAATGATAAGAGATTATATTACTTTTATTTTTTAATTTATGTTTTCTAACGTACCGTTTTCGATGTACAGGAAGAAAACGTGTTCTTTTTATGAAACAGTATAGAAAAGTTCTTTCATTTTATTACCCACATTTTTTAATTCTAGCCTTTTTTTTAAACTATTTGGTTTTGTCTCATACATTGAACAAACATATTTACAGGGTAGACATAAACATACATACTAACAGGGCCGTAACTAGGCAAAGTTTTATTGTAGGCAAGCCAACATTTTTGCTCCCCTCAGTACAAAAACGGTATATGTGACACAAAATACTAATGATACTGTATAACTTCTACATTTATCTCCGGATATATGATGCAATGTATTCAAACAAACAGGTAGGTATTCAAAAATAAATCCAACAGTTTGTATTCAAACATTTTAAAAATAAACAACTAAATGTTAAAATAAGAAAATACAACACAAATAAAATGAGAACAGAAAACAAGATTAGAAAACACAATTCTAATTTAAAAAAATCTGGTGTGATACACGCACACAACTTCTTTTTACAGTGATCTTATAATTAGCAAAAAATTTGATTTTAAATTTTTAAGCATTTGTCAAAAATTACAAATTTTACAAAAACAGTACAAAATAGAGTGTTAGTTCAAGAGACAAATTTTCTATAGAATTTTAAGCCAAATTTAAAAATGTAATAATATACCGGGTGTTCTATTTAAAATAGCAGTTAATAAAAAAAATAGAAAAAAAACCAAAAGAAACCCATTTTGGAAGTATTCAACTGTAAAGTTTAAAAAAAATCGTTAGAGCCTTTTTTGAAAAAATCGAAAAAAACTGAAAAATCACAAAAGTAAACACCTACTTCCGGTTATGCGATTTTCTTCAAAAGCTTGCTGTCTCATATACATAGTACACAAAACTTATACCGTGTGTCCACAGGAATACGCACCATAGGGATAACCAAATAGAATAGAAAGATCGGCTAACGCTGGAATCGCCGGCACGCTAAAACGTTGTTTTCTGGCTTCTGACTCGCCACTGTATGAAACAATATTGTTATAAATGGTACAAGAAAAGGGACGGTGGTCATAGCACTGGTTGATATTTATATTCTATTAGCATTATCTTATCCCTATGGTGCGTACTCCTGTGGACACACGGTATATGAAGTTTCAATACCATACCTCTTTTCGTTTTGGAGATATTCTGTTCACAGACAGACAGACAGACACACAGACAGACCAATGACAAAAAAAATGTTTTTTGGGATCAGGGGACTCTAAAACGTGAAGATCTGTTGAAAACTCAATTTCGAATTTTTGGGGTGAATCCAATACTTCCTTTATAGTAAAAGGAAGTAAAAATAAACTTGTATTCCTCTATCAAGGAGTCTGCATCATGTGATTGTTTTTAGTAATTTATTTTCGAGAACGTTTATGTATACTCCTTAAACTGCTGCCAAGGAGAGGAAGAGCAGTGATATAATAATTTTGATATGGATTTGTCAACGAGCAAGTATTACAAGGGCATCTTAGTATTTATGGTAGAACAGATAAGGGAGTTTTTTAGTGCATCTGCTTTCTGCTAAAACTGACTGTGGTATAATACAACAACATTACTGAACTAAACATACAATTTTAAAGGAGTTTTCCTCCCAGAAAATTTTAAAAATGGTTTTAATAAGTATCAGATTCAAGACAAGGTTAGTATTGTTATTTGTTTATTTAAGATAGTAAATAATTTAATATACAATTCATTTAGCTTAAATCACTTAAATATGTTACAATCTGCGCCTCCAACTGCATGTTGGCGAACTCACCGTTCGACTGCGTCATTTCATATCTGCTTTCCCACATCTTAGTATTCCTCTCTCAAAAATTAATGTACTCCTAGCCATAAGTTTCTTCATTGTACCAAAGCCGTGTATTGCATCTTGTTTGCAGAGCCAGCTAATATCTAAATTTAAAAAAAAAAAAGTATTCCTATGTAATATTTAGATAAGAGCTGGGACAACGGAAATATCAGCGGCTATTTTTGGATAGAAAAATAATTGATTGCGTACAAGGGCAGAGTTGTCTTTCTTGGTATGTGTCGCCTAGATGAATTAAATAATTAGTTGTCCATTTGACATTGTGAAAAATGGTGAATTTAGAGCGTTAAGAAAATTATACTGGTAGGTATTTACTGTTTATCGATTGGTAGTCAGCTGATTTCGCAGTAGATGAATCGGGATTGTTAAATTATAAAGCAACCGATCCAACATGGCATGTGCCGAGTAGATGTGTTCGTGAAGCAGAGCAAAGTGTTACTGTTGTTTAAAGTGCTAATGGTGATAAACTGCAATAAAGTGTGAAACATGTTGAAAACTCAATTTCGAATTTTTGGGGTGAATCCAATACTTCCTTTATTGGAAAAGGAAGTAAAAAACTACATATTGTTATGTAGTCAGTAGAACATTTTACAAATCCCTATACATCGGGTGACAATGAGACCAGGGCTATGCCTCTATCTCCGTTACTTATGAATTAATTTGAACGAAATTTGATAGAAGGATACTAGACATAATTTGGGATTGTCACACATGTATAATCAAAATGGCCGACTTCCGGCTTCACCTGAAATAACACTAACTTTGATTTTTTAAATAAATCATATATATTTTATGTTTTTCGCAATCTGCGACTCAAATTACATACAACAGTGCCGCCAAATTTGCATAAGTATTACACAGAAATAATACAAAATTAATTAATTAATTCTTAAATTTTAGATAAAGATAAGGTACCTAGTGTATGATGCATATCGTTAGAATGGCAAACAAATTTTCTGTTTAATGGCAAGATGGCCCTTGGTAGGTGCCGTTTAAAAAAGTGATTTTTTCTTAAAAAACGTGTTTAGCAAATTTTTTTCTTTTATTAAAGGTTTGTTAGTGACTTCACTGATAAAATAGCTATTATTATTAGTTGCTAGAGTCACAGCCATCTATCGTAAAAAATAAAAGTTAGAAAAAAAATGTCTGTTTAAAAAAATTAAATTTAGAGAGACTAGTTTAGGTATGTAATTTAACTTGTAGATTCCGAAAACCATAAAATATACAGTGTGATCTATTTAAAATTCAAAGTTGGTATCATTTCCGGTGAAACCGGAAGTCCATTATTTTGACTAAATCTATCTGCTAATCAGAAATTATCTCTAGTATCTTCATATAAAAGTTTATCTAAATCGATCCATAAATAAATAAGATATAAGTATGGCCCTAGTCTCATTGTTATCCGGTATAAACATATGGTGCACCCAAAATCGGAACGCCACTGCGTCATTTATAAAGCAACGATAACCATATGCATAACCATATGCATTTATCAGTGAAACGGGTTCAAATCCCACTGGCTGCAATGTTTTTTTGTAATTTTCAAATTCTTACCTATCTTGTAGAGAATTTTGAAGACTTCAACCATAATTCGATCCAGCAAAAGTTGTTTTCTTGCAGCGCGCTTTCTGTATTAAAGACGTTGAAAACATTCCTTTTGTAACTTTTTATTTTAAAATGTAAAAATTATTTTAATTACGTAGAATAAGACCACCTATGTGGTGCGTTCAAAAGTTGGTAAAGACATATCAATATCTTAAAATAATACAATATAAACAAATAATTGCATATTATTACGCGTAGTAACATGTGAACGTAGAATAAAGTTCTGTTTTCGGCAACCACACTGTCACACTGTTTTGTAATAATCAATATATTTAAAAACGCGAAATTATTTTGGCGGCACATAGTATAAGTATAATTATAAATTGAACACATTCTACCAGGAAAGTGGTTGTAGCGAAAAATACCATAGTAGTGGAACAAGTAAGCTCTCAAAATCGGTCTGTGGTATTCTGCTGAATGTTGCAATGGACGACTGTATCAGCGATGAGCTCAAAGCAGTGAATGTATATGTAATATCAGTGGACCTGCTCCAACAGTTGTTAAAAATGTAAGCTAGTTTGTCGCCATTTTCATAATTAGAATAAGGCCACCTATGCGGTGGGCTAACAAGCTAATAATTCTAATGGTTTGATTGACATAAGTGAGCTCTATAAAATAAATCTGGTAGACGTATAATATTTCCTTTGGCAATTGTACAAGGCAGTGAATGTATCGACCAGATTGACGCAATTCGCACTATTATAATTAGCATTATTTGGACTTAAATCGTTAATATTACAAATTAAATTATTTGCAAAATTGGCCACTTGCTTATTTATTTTTTATTAGTACGAAACAATTTTTTTCAGTGCCATTTTGGCGCCCCTTACCGCTTGCGCCTGTAGGCGTGGGCCTACTCGGCCTATACCTAGTTACGGCCCGGCATACTAATATACATCGCCTGGCCTAAATAATACATTAAATATAGGGTCCAGCAAAATAAAAGAGAGGAAGATATTTCTAAAACTATTAAGAGTTATATAACATTTGCTTGTATAAATGTTGTAGATACAAACATAGTGCACGTTATTAAAATATTTTTGATTATACGAGGTGACTGAAAAAAGTGTGGTGAACCTAACTTACTTATTTTAATAGAACGCCCTATATTTAGCTTGCTTAAAAGTACATATTAAGTCGACAGGCTACGTTTTTAATATAAAAATGTATGTCTAAAGTTAACTATTTTTGAGATATTAACGATTTTATGCACAGAAATGTTGAATTTCAGGAGGCTGCTGTAACAGGAAACAATGGAATAAAAAACAAAAATTCGATTTTACTGAGTTACCTTTTGAGTACACAGAGAAAAAGATATATTTGGTATTAAGAAATGTATTTTTTTGGGAAATATTTTGTTGGATCTACTATGGCGCATTTGAATTAAACTTGAAACTCTTAATTGAAAAACTGATGTTTATTTCACTAAAATTTTGAATTTGTTTAACTTTTTTTTAGATTAAATAAATACTTATTTCATTTAAATAACGAAGATACAATATATTAAACACAAACGTATTAATATTTTTGTCAAACAAATGTGATACATTTTGAATCTAAAGCTGGGACTTCTTCAGGTTACTTTAGTAATCTCTTTGAGCGGAAAAAGGTTCAGCTTAATTACGATTGAAAACAAATAATTGTATTAGATGTAGCTGAACGGTTTGCTCCAAATAAATATTTTTTAGTTGTAACAGTGACATTACTTACGACAAACGAGGCTTTATTTGAATAACGCGCGATTGCGCGATATTGCATCATGTATCTTGCTTGCAACCATAAGGTTCGCGCGTTTTAATCGCCGCCGCTGCATTTTTGTGTTCTGTGATTTTTGTCACTTACAATTACACGAGAGCTTTTTTTGTCGAAGAAAACTTGACATTTTAATGAGAATTTCCTTGCTTGGCAATTTAACGAAAAAACTGCATCTTCTTTAACTGACATTTGCTTTGTAAGTATTTGATGTAAGCGGTATAATTTTTGATCCTAATTATTATTTTCATTAACTTAAAAACAATTTGTTTAACTGTAATTTAGTATTCTATTGTTTTAAATAATTATCCTACATTAAACAAAAGACAGTGTATTTGTACCAAATACGAGCTTCTCTTTCCACTAAGAAGAAATATGTTTGCCGTAAACAGTATTATTTTTGAAACCATCAAATTTTGTATTTTGATTCAATAAGAGAAATGTTGGAATAAATGAAATTTGATGAATTCAAAGGGGACTCAACTACCAGTTAAATAAAGGAATTTTGTGTGCTTACTGTATAGAAAGTCGGCGTTTGCGCTCTAGTTTTATAGGAAACAAAACTGTCACTTTCCAACAAGCGGGGGCCAATTTTTATTAACTCCCGGTGGGAGCCAATTTCTTTTACCTCCCGCATTTGTGTTTATGTCACCATGGATATCACACCAAAGCTTTACAACGTTATGCTGATTTTGAAATTAGACACCATGGATATCACACCAGAGCTTTACAACGTTATGCTGATTTGGAAGTTAAACAAAATGTCACTACAGAAATCTAGCGTCACTATAATGATTTCCTAAAGCAAAATTTTGAAATTTCGCGCTATAAAACATGCGTTCGAAGAAAATATCATATACAGTGTCCGCCAAAAAATCGGCATAATATGGGAAAATCTTTATTTGTGATTGTGCTTGTCTAAACACCTATTTACCCCTATCATATATACGAGTGATTTTTACTTATTTAGAAAATGGAGTTTTTCGAAATTGTAAAAATCCAGAAAGTGTTATTTTTCGGAATTAAATAAGATTTCAATGAAATTTTTTTAGTGTGTTATCTTTAGCTAACTAAACAATCTTAACATCTATTTTTTTTTAATTTTAGCTCAAAATTATAATTTTTAAATTTTTTAAATAGTTTTTAAATGTCACATACCAAGACTTAATATTAAAATTCATTTTTTTATGTGAAGGCTTTAAAGATTTATAATTGGAAATATAATATAAAATGTTAATTTGTTCATTAGATGTTTTATTATTTACCGAAAAGTAGTACTCGTATGTTTGCATAATTTTTACGTTTTTTTATGCAAGGCGCTTTTTAGGAGAAATATTTTTCACTTCTAATTAATATCTATTCAAATGGCTTCTAGAAACTCCAATTTAGCCCTGTTAATGAATTACTGTTACAAAAACCCTGTAAATCTTCTTTTACAGTTGTCTAAATGAGGTGATTTTTTATAACATGTAAATTGGATAAAGAAAAATGCCCTCATTTAGACAACTGTAAAAGAACATTTACAAGATTTTTGTAACTGTAATTCATTAATAAGGCAGATTCGAGTTTCTAGAAGCGACTTAAATGGATATTAATCAAAATTGAAACATATTTTGTTACGTGTCAAAAGCATTTGATATTAATACTAGTGTTGAATGAGGAATCTAGTGAGAGTGACGCGATAAAATTAATATCAGATTGGCTTTGTTCGTTGCTAGAGAAGATATAAAAACAACGTTTGTTTGTTTGAGAAAAAATTGTATATAAGAGTTTCGTGGGTGTAAATGACAATCTCGCCATTTAATATGGTTTGGTGATAGTAAAGAATTGGGTTACTGGCCAACCGTTCCTGTAAGGGAGATCATTAAGCGGATGTCATTTTTCCAATGAATATTATATTCAAGCTGTGAAGCGATTTGGGAAACACGAATTCAACGATTGCGAAGTTTATTGCCTGTGAACAGGGTATCTAGTTTAATGTGGCATTTTCCTTTTGTTACCTGGAAATTCGATTTATAGCAACAACTATTAGGCGGAAAATCTTGGAAAGATAATCTACGGAGAATCAACCGCAGTCTTGGGGTCGATGTGTAGCGAATGACAGCCGAGGTTGGGGCCTGTCAAGCTGACATGTGATAGAAGTAACGGGCGTATTAAATGTCTGCGAGTATATCGGCACAAAGATAAGTGTTTTAGCTAGAATCTGATGATATTTTTGCATATAAAAACTGTGTAACCATTAAACTTACGAGCGGTTTAAGTTAAGCCATTTGGGGTACCCTGCGTTAGGTTGTAATATTAAAGATGCTAATGTTCTAGTAGTAATAAAACTAGCTACAAGTATTGCTTCTTTCATTTTGATAGGGAGTTCAATAATCGTATTGTTATTAGTTGATAGAAAGTGAAGTTACAAGTTTCTTGGCATATATCAGTATATTTGAGTTTAACTTGTTGGCGCCAATTATCAACATCATAAACTAGAATCCGCGACGTCTTCACTGATGCTAGAGACGGGCCTCAAATATACTCTTATAGTGATCGATTGTTGACTAAGAGATATAGCGATGACCTAAAGGTAGGTAAAGGAAAATATAGATAAATATAGCTAACAATTTCTCCTAAAAAGCGCCTTGCATAAAAAACGTAAAAATTATACAAACATACTACTTTTCGGTAAATAATAAAGAATCTAAAGAAGTAATTAACATTTTATATTATTTTCCCAATTATAAATCTTTAAAGTCTTCACATAAAACAGTTTGAATTTTAATATTCAGTCTTGTATGTGAAATTTTGAAAATATTGAAAACATTGAAAAATTTATTTTTAGCTAAAGTTAAAAAAAAATTGTTGTTTTCTGGCCTTGACATTGTCCAGTTAGTTAAAGATAAGACACTCTAAAAAAATCTTATTGAAATCTTACTTAATTTCCGAAAAATAGCACTTTTCGGATTTTAACAATTTCGAAAAACATTTTCTAAATATGTAAAAATCACTCGGTATATATGTAGAGGGTAAATAGGGTTTTAGACAAGCACAAACTATTGACATAAAAAGTTTTTTGAAAAATCAAAATATTTTTTTCTCATATTATGCCGACTTTTTGGCGGACACTGTATATATCACTGGAGCAAAGGTTCATTTTCTCTCTTGTGTGTTTAATACCCTCCGCTTACGCGTCGGCTTTAAATTTACACGCGGGGGGAAATGAATATCTTTGCTCCCTAGATATATAAATAGCTATTTCCAGACTCCCAAAATAAATATCATTGCCACCCTCTGTTGAATCGACAAAAAGTAATTTTTTATTTATTTATTTAGAAAACTTAATCAAACGAAATTCACACAAAATGTTAAATTAATGTCACCTCGTAAAATGGTTTGTTTACGTAGCCAATTTTGCTTTTTCGTTAAATATCAGGATTAGATTTTAAATGGAAGTTTAATGTTGTAACTAAAATGTTTAGCTAAAAATTAATAAATGAATAACTTTAATAATTAAAACAAAATTAATAATCTAAATTGTTTCGACGTAGGTTCGATTCAATTGTCTTTAGCAATAAGGAGAAATATTTGAACATTTGTTTTTGTTTTTCACTGATTTCAGTTGATACTATCGTGTGTTCCAAAAAAGAACTCATTTAGGGTAGGCCTTGAAAGAAAGATAAAAAATCTAGTCATGTCTTAAACTTAAGTCTGTAGTTGAATGTCAGATTGCATTTGTTTATGAAAACATTTGTCACTGTCACAGGCAAAAGTTTACACTGCATTAAGTGTAATTGTATCACCCAAAAAGGAAAGTAAGATGGCATGTACACAACAACAACGAGTGTAATAATCATAACAATCAATAAAAATGGTTGTTGTTAAGCGTTTTGTATATTTTAGGAAAATAGTTCAAGGTCATTTGCTTCAATGGGTAGGTATCAAGTTACGGCAAACTTCAATTTGATCATGGCTTTCTGCGAATGAGTTTTTTGGAACACACGATATATGTAAGATTAATTTACTCCTGCGTTTTTGTATTTTTGCGTTTGTTATTTTTTGCGTCAATAATAAGCTAGCTTTGTATTTTGCAAACCTTGTTTTTTGTTGCCTTCGGAGAGTTCAAGTGTTTAATTTATCGTTTTAACGGTGTTTGTTTGCTATCCCTTTAAATGTTAAGAGGCTATGTATTTTTTGTTCACACTTGATTATCTGAAAAAGGTTAAATTTAGGGGTTTGAAGTAAGATATTGCATTGCATTCCTCTGCACTCGGTACTCTGTACTTGTAAAGGTATTCGAATACGTTCATTGTGTACTTGTCCTTGGTACTCGATTACATTTTAAGAAAAGTATTTGTACTCGGTACTCGAGTACTTTTTGTCTGTACTCGGAACAGCTCAGGTTTGCCCTATAGAAATTCAAGGAGCGCTGCTATTACCTTATATTTCTTTCTGCATTCTTAGACTTAAATCAAATATAATGTACACCAAATTAAACCATACATCCCTAGAGATGTCCACCAAAAAATTTAATGAACATCAAAAATCTTAATGGAACCCAAATTATTATACTTCGGAAAATGAGAACAGCACCACTAAAATAGCTATGTTGCGTATTGTTTTACCATTGCTAACATTTTAAATTCCATATGTCTATCAATTTTACTAAATGTTCACCAAATTTAGAACGCTCAAGTTGAGCGTCCGTGCTGTACATAATATATATTCGCGCTATCCATTTATATTTAGTCTTTCTCGAAAAAACTACTTGTGCGTCAAATAATTATTCTGTTACTCCAAAAATGAAATAAGCTCGAGCATCTCTTGTTGTCGCTTCCAGACAAACTTCTTGCAGGCTTCAGCTTGCAGCCGCACACTGTGTTTGGTAGCTTTTACAGTGAGTGTAACCAGTGTATTGCCGTATGAAAAAACTTAATAAGTTTAATTTTAAATTTTGTTTTGTGAAATTTGTGTTAGATTTTTATATATATACTAGCGGACCCGACAGACGTTGTCCTGCCCGCTGCCTGCTATCAGTGGGTTCAGCAAACGTTTTTTCGATATTCGAATTTTCGATTTTTTCATTTTAAAAAATATTGGGGGGTGGTGGGGGCGGGCCTGAAATTTTGGGGACCCGACAGACGTTGTTCTGCCCGCGCCTGCTATTCACGGGTTCAGCAAACGTTTTTCGACTTTTTTAATTTTAAAAAATATTGGGGGGTGGTTAAATTTTTGGGGTTATATGTTTTGATATGCGAGAAATCTTTAAAAAATTTAAAAGAATTTTCGTCAATTTTTTTTAATTGCCTAGAACCCGATTGCGGCTCCACTTACCGGTTCCAATTGTAAATCTAAACCATCCAGGGACCCACTTAAACACACAAAAATTTCATCAAAACCGGTCCAGCCGGTTAGGAGGAGTTCAGTTACATACAGACGTACAGAAGAATTATATATATAAAGATATTGATTTATTTCCAAGAATTCTTCAGACTTATTTCTATGTCCCCATTAATAAGCAAGACCTAATAAAACACGATAGATTTTTCTTATAAGTGTTTAGGCCAACAAGAGATATAAATCTGGGTATACTTTTGAAATTGAATGTGGTATAAAATATAGTAAACATTGTGTATTTTTGCCAAAGAAATAGTGTTTTTTAAATGCTAAATAATATAAGACGCTGACGAAAATTAAATATCTGGGTATCATGTTAGAATTAAATGCGGAATAAAATTTGGTGAACATTTAGCATTTTTAGCCAACGAAAGTTATTTTTAGGAACAAATAATATAAGAGACTAGCATGATGTCAATTTTTGGTTGTCGCTCTAAGATTATGTATTTTCTTAATTTTGGTGAGCATTTAGTATTTTTGGGAAACGAAAGTATTTTTTTGTACGAAAAGGTTGGGTAAATTTGGTGGACTGTTAAATACCACCCTTAAGTAAACATATTAGCATGTTCCTGCCTTTATTTAACTACGCCAGTTGCATTGATAGTGATGGTTGTTGAAATTGTGTCAAAGTTACTTTGCAGTTAGATTAAGAAGAACATTTATTATTTCGTTATTTGTTATTTTCAATGTGCTTGTGCATGCTGTTTTATTACGTTCATATTGTCAATAGGATATAATATAAGTTACTTTGTTTGAAATCGGCAGTGAAGTACGCCGAAATCGTCATTAAATTACGAGAAATCGGCAGTGAAGTAATCCATTGTTTTACGACTTTTTTGTAGGTGGCGAGGCGACAGATAAACGTCAATCGAACGAACATAACCTACAAAAGTTGGTTAAAATGTTGTAATTTCACGATTTTTCGATTTCAAATAAAACATAGTGTACACCTCGGCACTGAAGTTCCTTTTTATCCCTCATGTGTATACAATAGTAGTTTGTATACCAAGGCACTGAAGTATAACTTTTTATCACGAATGTGGATTTAGTTGCCGAGGCCCGTAGGGCCAAGGCAAATAAACCACATGAGGGATAAAAAGAAACTTCAGTGCCGAGGTGTACACTATGTTTTATTTGAAATCGAGGAATCGTGAAATTACAACATTTTAACCAACTTTTGTAGGTTATGTTCGGTCGATTGACGTTTATCTGTCGCCTCGCCACCTACAAAAAAGTCGTAAAAACAATGGATTACTTCCCTCAAGGAAGGTGAACCAAAAGCAGCTTTAACGTCTTTCCAGCGCATCTTGGACTTGGAAGGTGGGGAGAAAGGGGAATGGGGATTTAAAGCGCTCAAGCAAATGTTGAAAATTAATTTTAAACTTGTAAGTATACTTTTGGCTGTTTGGTAGCGGAGTTGAATTAAAATCTGATCTACAGCAATTTTTTTCTCCAAAAGACTGGATTTCGGTTCACTAGTTAAGATAGATAAATTAAAGTAGAACAGGTTGTGCGATTGAATATGTAGAAACGTAATATAGGTTAAACGTTGCTCTTGTCTTTTTCTAATGTAAATATTATATACAAGATGCCAAGTTTTCAAATAACTTATTCACATGCAAGGACAACTGTATTTTAAAATAATCTCCCTTTATAGTCGAATTTTAAAGAAATGATGGTTCAATACAAGCAGCTGCTAACCTACATCCAGAGTGCTGTCACCCGCAACCATAGCGAAAAATCAATCAATTCCATTTTAGACTATATCTCCACATCAAAGAATGTACGTTTACTTTTCGTTTAATTTTCAATACATCATACTACAACGTTATTGATCTTTAGATGGAACTTTTACAAGAGTTTTACGAAACTACTCTAGAAGCATTGAAGCATGCGAAGAATGATAGACTGTGGTTCAAAACCAACACAAAGTTGAGTAAATTATACTACGACGACCGAAGGATTTTACAAAACTGGCGAAAATTCTAAAACAGTTGCACCAATCGTGTCAATCTGACGACGGCGAAGATGATCTGAAGAAAGGTACGCAGTTATTAGAAATTTATGCCCTAGAAATACAGATGTACACAGAACAGAAGAATAACAAGAAGTTGAAGGCTTTGTATGAGCAGAGCCTTCATATTAAGTCAGCAATCCCACATCCGTTGATAATGGGTGTTATCAGAGGTGAGTTTATTCTAGTTGTGTTGCTTTGAAAGTCATTTTCTTATTTATAGAATGCGGAGGAAAAATGCATCTACGTGAAGGTCAATTTGAAAAGGCCCATACCGATTTCTTTGAAGCTTTCAAGAACTACGACGAGTCTGGAAGCCCTCGACGAACTACCTGCCTCAAATATTTAGTCTTGGCGAACATGTACGTTTTATAATAATTAATTTGCAGCAGTTTTTGTAACTGGAAACGTTTTGTTGCAGGCTCATGAAGTCTGTGATCAACCCCTTTGACTCCCAAGAAGCTAAACCATATAAGAATGACCCAGAGATTTTAGCTATGACTAATTTAGTCAACGCCTATCAGACTAACGACATTAATGAATTTGAGTTGATACTGAAACAAAGTAGACAGAAAATAATGGACGATCCCTTTATTAGAGAACATATTGAAGGTAATAATTTTTATAATTCATATTTACATATTTAACCCGGCATTGGTCGCTACATGAGCGATTCCCTCACGTTTTTACAAATTAATTCGCCATTTTAGTGCAATGACAGGTACGGCCCCGCCAATTTTTTTAATCCCCATCCTGTTTGTCAAGCACCGGCTAGTGGTATTATTTCATGAAAAAAACAAGGCACAGTGCGATTGTGACAAGTAGTTTGGTAGGTGCGTGCGCTAGTGTGAGCAAATCGCTCATTACGCGACTAACCACGTTTACTTTTATATATTTGTATTTGTTCTAAACATTTTTGATTTTGCGATCTTAACAACGAGCCATTTGCATGAAACATACCACATATACCTGCCCTAATTATTTACAAGTTTCGGATGAGTCGAATACAAACTAGAGATCGAAGCAGAGTTTATATATTATATTTTTTTTGGATTTGAATTTAACGAATTGAGTTGTATTTACACATGGTGTAAAAAATAAAGTTTTGTATATTCAGTGAATAACTTTTTATTTTAATTTTAAGGTATGACATTAACAGATATTGCCACATTATGATTATAAAGTAATAATTGCCAATTATGAAAAAAACACACGTATACATTCAAAATGTCAGCTGTGAGAGAAACGCTCACGCGCGACCAACGACGCGAAACGAAACCTAGCGACTAATCCCGGGTTAAACAAATTTAGGCAAATGGTGCTAAGTGCTTAATACATAGGATACAACTGGACCCAACAGTGACCGTGGATGCAACGTCGGTCTTTGCAGTGAAAAGCAGGAAGAAAGGCTGCAACTAACCTAAACAAGCTAGGAACGAGACATAGCATCTTTGCCGAATTTTGTTATTTGCAAAAATTGTGTATTGCTATAAATTGAGAAACGTAAACAATTTTAATTTTTTCAGATCTCTTGCGGAATATCAGGACACAGGTGCTGATTAAGCTGATTAATCCTTACACGCGCATCTATATCCCTTATATTTCGACCGAGCTCAACATAGACATTACTGAAGTAGAGAATCTATTAGTTTCCTGCATACTAGACAAGTAAGTATAGCGTCGCATATTCAAAGTGGACACATCTTAAATATTAATTTTGTGTATACAGCACCATACGTGGTCGTATAGAGCAGGTAAATCAAGTCCTTCTTTTGGATCGTACCAGTGTAAATGCATCTCGGTACGACGCTCTAGATAAGTGGACAAACCAACTGACATCTTTACATTTCTCTATTATCAACAAGATGGCGTAGACCGCTGTGTTGTATGGCAAATGCAGGTATAGTTAGTGTTGTCCGTTTCTAAGAGACTGATTTGTTATAACGAGTCTAAGTAATGAAGAACAGCTTCTTCATTATGGTTAATCACAGATGTTTTAAACAGTTACATGAATAACAAATGAATTATTGTAATCTTCTCTGTTATTTTCTGTTCACGTTTGTAAAGCAACGCTATGTTTTAAATTGTAAAATTTGTTTGAGGAGCTGTGTAGATGGCTCGCCCGCTATAATTTTTTATATTTTTTGCAGGCATTAGCAACAAAGTAATGTAGTAATTTCGTTGTAACTAAATTGTGTTGCATTTGGAAAGTATATTATGCTGAAATTCTCTCACTGTTTTTGTTTTTCTAGACGTAAACATGGGAGCCGGCAATCCAATTAGATTCTATTTGAATCAAATCCGGTGATAGAAGTTTGGCAGTATGTTCATTAGTACATACCTTAAGTAAATTTGTGATAATTATGGTAACCTCTGAATTTGCCTAAGAAATCAGTGTAGTTCTACTTATGTTATATATAGTCTGTTCATTTTCTATATGATTCAGAGTAGGCTGGGAACATTCTTACCATTTTTGTAACAGTGTAGACTAGATCATTCCACTTTTGACATTTATAAATGACATTTGATTGGCATTTGTTAAACAAACGTGTTGATACACTTCAAAAATTTACAAAACTCAAAGCCTACTCGAGGGACACAGAAGATGAACGGGCTATATATATTTGAACATACTATAGAGTGAATATCAAAGAGTTGTTGGCATTTTGTTCTTTAAACAATGCAGTAAAGCTGCAATTTTAAATAATGAATTTGAAATATTTGTATTAGTGTATTAATGAATATCGAGTAGCAAAAATATTAAAACGGTATAAAATTCTCAAAGTGTATTTTTTATCGCACTATTGAAGCTCTACTGTATTTAGATACGTCGTATAATACTCCTACTATGAAAAATTTGTTGTTATCTACTGCGAAAGCTTGAACCGACTTAAATTTGATTTATATTTGTATTTTGTGGTTTGATGTTTCAATAGATTGTTTAAAATATACTGTGTTTAATTTATGTTTTGACAAGATAATGTTTCCATCATCATACTTGCGCCAGTGCTGTGCGGTACTCTAGTACAAGTACTCAGTATCTGTACTCTGAGTACTTTCAGTGTAGTCGGTACTCGGTCCACAACACATTTTTAAATGTACTTGTATTTGATGCATTTACATGTACTTTAGTACATATCTCTGTACTTCAATACATTTTCGGGTACTCTAATACATTTTCGGGTACTCGAATACATTTTCGGGTACTCGAATACATTTTCGGGTACTCGAATACATTTTCGGGTACTCGAGTACATTGCACTGCGCAATAACAACCTACATTTTTATCCAATTTCAGACAAGTGGCTGCCAGTCGCCATAAACAGCTTAATTGCAGTTTTGCAACCCTTGCAGTCTTGCAGTGTTCAGGTTTACGGTTAGTTCGTTAGTTGATTGTTTAATAAGTGACTGACTACAGTGATTACCGATTACTGACGTTAGTTATTAAAAATAATAGGTAAGTAAGCAGATACCTAAATTAATGATATACTCTTCATTACTAGAGCTTAGGTAGTAAAAGCATCATTAACAAAGTTCTGCGCCGTATTCAGATCAACTCGACCACTTAACCTGTGCGTTTATAAAAAGTATAGCATTGACATGTAGATGTTTTGTATAATGATAGAGATTAAATTACTTTTATTTTTTAATTTATGTTTTCTAACGTACCGTTTTCGATGTACAGGAAGAAAACGTGTTCTTTTTATGAAACAGTATAGAAAAGTTCTTTCATTTTATTACCCACATTTTTTAATTCTAGCCTTTTTTTTAAACTATTTGGTTTTGTCTCATACATTGAACAAACATATTTACAGGGTAGACATAAAATACATACTAACAGGGCCGTAACTAGGCAAAGTTTTATTGTAGGCAAGCCAACATTTTTGCTCCCCTCAGTACAAAAACGGTATATGTGACACAAAATACTAATGATACTGTATAACTTCTACATTTATCTCCGGATATATGATGCAATGTATTCAAACAAACAGGTAGGTATTCAAAAATAAATCCAACAGTTTGTATTCAAACATTTTAAAAATAAACAACTAAATGTTAAAATAAGAAAATACAACACAAATAAAATGAGAACAGAAAACAAGATTAGAAAACACAATTCTAATTTAAAAAAATCTGGTGTGATACACGCACACAACTTCTTTTTACAGTGATCTTATAATTAGCAAAAAATTTGATTTTAAATTTTTAAGCATTTGTCAAAAATTACAAATTTTACAAAAACAGTACAAAATAGAGTGTTAGTTCAAGAGACAAATTTTCTATAGAATTTTAAGCCAAATTTAAAAATGTAATAATATACCGGGTGTTCTATTTAAAATAGCAGTTAATAAAAAAAATAGAAAAAAAACCAAAAGAAACCCATTTTGGAAGTATTCAACTGTAAAGTTTAAAAAAAATCGTTAGAGCCTTTTTTGAAAAAATCGAAAAAAACTGAAAAATCACAAAAGTAAACACCTACTTCCGGTTATGCGATTTTCTTCAAAAGCTTGCTGTCTCATATACATAGTACACAAAACTTATACCGTGTGTCCACAGGAATACGCACCATAGGGATAACCAAATAGAATAGAAAGATCGGCTAACGCTGGAATCGCCGGCACGCTAAAACGTTGTTTTCTGGCTTCTGACTCGCCACTGTATGAAACAATATTGTTATAAATGGTACAAGAAAAGGGACGGTGGTCATAGCACTGGTTGATATTTATATTCTATTAGCATTATCTTATCCCTATGGTGCGTACTCCTGTGGACACACGGTATATGAAGTTTCAATACCATACCTCTTTTCGTTTTGGAGATATTCTGTTCACAGACAGACAGACAGACACACAGACAGACCAATGACAAAAAAAATGTTTTTTGGGATCAGGGGACTCTAAAACGTGAAGATCTGTTGAAAACTCAATTTCGAATTTTTGGGGTGAATCCAATACTTCCTTTATAGTAAAAGGAAGTAAAAATAAACTTGTATTCCTCTATCAAGGAGTCTGCATCATGTGATTGTTTTTAGTAATTTATTTTCGAGAACGTTTATGTATACTCCTTAAACTGCTGCCAAGGAGAGGAAGAGCAGTGATATAATAATTTTGATATGGATTTGTCAACGAGCAAGTATTACAAGGGCATCTTAGTATTTATGGTAGAACAGATAAGGGAGTTTTTTAGTGCATCTGCTTTCTGCTAAAACTGACTGTGGTATAATACAACAACATTACTGAACTAAACATACAATTTTAAAGGAGTTTTCCTCCCAGAAAATTTTAAAAATGGTTTTAATAAGTATCAGATTCAAGACAAGGTTAGTATTGTTATTTGTTTATTTAAGATAGTAAATAATTTAATATACAATTCATTTAGCTTAAATCACTTAAATATGTTACAATCTGCGCCTCCAACTGCATGTTGGCGAACTCACCGTTCGACTGCGTCATTTCATATCTGCTTTCCCACATCTTAGTATTCCTCTCTCAAAAATTAATGTACTCCTAGCCATAAGTTTCTTCATTGTACCAAAGCCGTGTATTGCATCTTGTTTGCAGAGCCAGCTAATATCTAAATTTAAAAAAAAAAAAGTATTCCTATGTAATATTTAGATAAGAGCTGGGACAACGGAAATATCAGCGGCTATTTTTGGATAGAAAAATAATTGATTGCGTACAAGGGCAGAGTTGTCTTTCTTGGTATGTGTCGCCTAGATGAATTAAATAATTAGTTGTCCATTTGACATTGTGAAAAATGGTGAATTTAGAGCGTTAAGAAAATTATACTGGTAGGTATTTACTGTTTATCGATTGGTAGTCAGCTGATTTCGCAGTAGATGAATCGGGATTGTTAAATTATAAAGCAACCGATCCAACATGGCATGTGCCGAGTAGATGTGTTCGTGAAGCAGAGCAAAGTGTTACTGTTGTTTAAAGTGCTAATGGTGATAAACTGCAATAAAGTGTGAAACATGTTGAAAACTCAATTTCGAATTTTTGGGGTGAATCCAATACTTCCTTTATTGGAAAAGGAAGTAAAAAACTACATATTGTTATGTAGTCAGTAGAACATTTTACAAATCCCTATACATCGGGTGACAATGAGACCAGGGCTATGCCTCTATCTCCGTTACTTATGAATTAATTTGAACGAAATTTGATAGAAGGATACTAGACATAATTTGGGATTGTCACACATGTATAATCAAAATGGCCGACTTCCGGCTTCACCTGAAATAACACTAACTTTGATTTTTTAAATAAATCATATATATTTTATGTTTTTCGCAATCTGCGACTCAAATTACATACAACAGTGCCGCCAAATTTGCATAAGTATTACACAGAAATAATACAAAATTAATTAATTAATTCTTAAATTTTAGATAAAGATAAGGTACCTAGTGTATGATGCATATCGTTAGAATGGCAAACAAATTTTCTGTTTAATGGCAAGATGGCCCTTGGTAGGTGCCGTTTAAAAAAGTGATTTTTTCTTAAAAAACGTGTTTAGCAAATTTTTTTCTTTTATTAAAGGTTTGTTAGTGACTTCACTGATAAAATAGCTATTATTATTAGTTGCTAGAGTCACAGCCATCTATCGTAAAAAATAAAAGTTAGAAAAAAAATGTCTGTTTGAAAAAATTAAATTTAGAGAGACTAGTTTAGGTATGTAATTTAACTTGTAGATTCCGAAAACCATAAAATATACAGTGTGATCTATTTAAAATTCAAAGTTGGTATCATTTCCGGTGAAACCGGAAGTCCATTATTTTGACTAAATCTATCTGCTAATCAGAAATTATCTCTAGTATCTTCATATAAAAGTTTATCTAAATCGATCCATAAATAAATAAGATATAAGTATGGCCCTAGTCTCATTGTTATCCGGTATAAACATATGGTGCACCCAAAATCGGAACGCCACTGCGTCATTTATAAAGCAACGATAACCATATGCATTTATCAGTGAAAACGGGTTCAAATCCCACTGGCTGCAATGTTTTTTTGTAATTTTCAAATTCTTACCTATCTTGTAGAGAATTTTGAAGACTTCAACCATAATTCGATCCAGCAAAAGTTGTTTTTCTTGCAGCGCGCTTTCTGTATTAAAGACGTTGAAAACATTTCCTTTTGTAACTTTTTTATTTTTAAAATGTAAAAATTATTTTAATTACGTAGAATAAGACCACCTATGTGGTGCGTTCAAAAGTTGGTAAAGACATATCAATATCTTAAAATAATACAATATAAACAAATAATTGCATATTATTACGCGTAGTAACATGTGAACGTAGAATAAAGTTCTGTTTTCGCAACCACACTGTCACACTGTTTTGTAATAATCAATATATTTAAAACGCGAAATTATTTTGGCGGCACATAGTATAAGTATAATTATAAATTGAACACATTCTACCAGGAAAGTGGTTGTAGCGAAAAATACCATAGTAGTGGAACAAGTAAGCTCTCAAAATCGGTCTGTGGTATTCTGCTGAATGTTGCAATGGACGACTGTATCAGCGATGAGCTCAAAGCAGTGAATGTATATGTAATATCAGTGGACCTGCTCCAACAGTTGTTAAAAATGTAAGCTAGTTTGTCGCCATTTTCATAATTAGAATAAGGCCACCTATGCGGTGGGCTAACAAGCTAATAATTCTAATGGTTTGATTGACATAAGTGAGCTCTATAAAATAAATCTGGTAGACGTATAATATTTCCTTTGGCAATTGTACAAGGCAGTGAATGTATCGACCAGATTGACGCAATTCGCACTATTATAATTAGCATTATTTGGACTTAAATCGTTAATATTACAAATTAAATTATTTGCAAAATTGGCCACTTGCTTATTTATTTTTTATTAGTACGAAACAATTTTTTTCAGTGCCATTTTGGCGCCCCTTACCGCTTGCGCCTGTAGGCGTGGGCCTACTCGGCCTATACCTAGTTACGGCCCGGCATACTAATATACATCGCCTGGCCTAAATAATACATTAAATATAGGGTCCAGCAAAAATAAAAGAGAGGAAGATATTTCTAAAACTATTAAGAGTTATATAACATTTGCTTGTATAAATGTTGTAGATACAAACATAGTGCACGTTATTAAAATATTTTTGATTATACGAGGTGACTGAAAAAAGTGTGGTGAACCTAACTTACTTATTTTAATAGAACGCCCTATATTTAGCTTGCTTAAAAGTACATATTAAGTCGACAGGCTAACGTTTTTAATATAAAAATGTATGTCTAAAGTTAACTATTTTTGAGATATTAACGATTTTATGCACAGAAATGTTGAATTTCAGGAGGCTGCTGTAACAGGAAACAATGGAATAAAAAACAAAAATTCGATTTTACTGAGTTACCTTTTGAGTACACAGAGAAAAAGATATATTTGGTATTAAGAAATGTATTTTTTTGGGAAATATTTTGTTGGATCTACTATGGCGCATTTGAATTAAACTTGAAACTCTTAATTGAAAAACTGATGTTTATTTCACTAAAATTTTGAATTTGTTTAACTTTTTTTTAGATTAAATAAATACTTATTTCATTTAAATAACGAAGATACAATATATTAAACACAAACGTATTAATATTTTTGTCAAACAAATGTGATACATTTTGAATCTAAAGCTGGGACTTCTTCAGGTTACTTTAGTAATCTCTTTGAGCGGAAAAAGGTTCAGCTTAATTACGAATTGAAAACAAATTAATTGTATTAGATGTAGCTGAACGGTTTGCTCCAAATAAATATTTTTTAGTTGTAACAGTGACATTACTTACGACAAACGAGGCTTTATTTGAATAACGCGCGATTGCGCGATATTGCATCATGTATCTTGCTTGCAACCATAAGGTTCGCGCGTTTTAATCGCCGCCGCTGCATTTTTGTGTTCTGTGATTTTTGTCACTTACAATTACACGAGAGCTTTTTTTGTCGAAGAAAACTTGACATTTTAATGAGAATTTCCTTGCTTGGCAATTTAACGAAAAAAACTGCATCTTCTTTAACTGACATTTGCTTTGTAAGTATTTGATGTAAGCGGTATAATTTTTGATCCTAATTATTATTTTCATTAACTTAAAAACAATTTGTTTAACTGTAATTTAGTATTCTATTGTTTTAAATAATTATCCTACATTAAACAAAAGACAGTGTATTTGTACCAAATACGAGCTTCTCTTTCCACTAAGAAGAAATATGTTTGCCGTAAACAGTATTATTTTTGAAACCATCAAATTTTGTATTTTGATTCAATAAGAGAAATGTTGGAATAAATGAAATTTGATGAATTCAAAGGGGACTCAACTACCAGTTAAATAAAGGAATTTTGTGTGCTTACTGTATAGAAAGTCGGCGTTTGCGCTCTAGTTTTATAGGAAACAAAACTGTCACTTTCCAACAAGCGGGGGCCAATTTTTATTAACTCCCGGTGGGAGCCAATTTCTTTTACCTCCCGCATTTGTGTTTATGTCACCATGGATATCACACCAAAGCTTTACAACGTTATGCTGATTTTGAAATTAGACACCATGGATATCACACCAGAGCTTTACAACGTTATGCTGATTTGGAAGTTAAACAAAATGTCACTACAGAAATCTAGCGTCACTATAATGATTTCCTAAAGCAAAATTTTTGAAATTTCGCGCTATAAAACATGCGTTCGAAGAAAATATCATATACAGTGTCCGCCAAAAAATCGGCATAATATGGGAAAAATCTTTATTTGTGATTGTGCTTGTCTAAACACCTATTTACCCCTATCATATATACCGAGTGATTTTTACTTATTTAGAAAATGGAGTTTTTCGAAATTGTAAAAATCCAGAAAGTGTTATTTTTCGGAAATTAAATAAGATTTCAATGAAATTTTTTTAGTGTGTTATCTTTAGCTAACTAAACAATCTTAACATCTATTTTTTTTTAATTTTAGCTCAAAATTATAATTTTTAAATTTTTTAAATAGTTTTTAAAATGTCACATACCAAGACTTAATATTAAAATTCATTTTTTTATGTGAAGGCTTTAAAGATTTATAATTGGAAATATAATATAAAATGTTAATTTGTTCATTAGATGTTTTATTATTTACCGAAAAGTAGTACTCGTATGTTTGCATAATTTTTACGTTTTTTATGCAAGGCGCTTTTTAGGAGAAATATTTTTCACTTCTAATTAATATCTATTCAAATGGCTTCTAGAAACTCCAATTTAGCCCTGTTAATGAATTACTGTTACAAAAACCCTGTAAATCTTCTTTTACAGTTGTCTAAATGAGGTGATTTTTTATAACATGTAAATTGGATAAAGAAAAATGCCCTCATTTAGACAACTGTAAAAGAACATTTACAAGATTTTTGTAACTGTAATTCATTAATAAGGGCAGATTCGAGTTTCTAGAAGCGACTTAAATGGATATTAATCAAAATTGAAACATATTTTGTTACGTGTCAAAAGCATTTGATATTAATACTAGTGTTGAATGAGGAATCTAGTGAGAGTGACGCGATAAAATTAATATCAGATTGGCTTTGTTCGTTGCTAGAGAAGATATAAAAACAACGTTTGTTTGTTTGAGAAAAAATTTGTATATAAGAGTTTTCGTGGGGTGTAAATGACAATCTCGCCATTTAATATGGTTTGGTGATAGTAAAGAATTGGGTTACTGGCCAACCGTTCCTGTAAGGGAGATCATTAAGCGGATGTCATTTTTCCAATGAATATTATATTCAAGCTGTGAAGCGATTTGGGAAACACGAATTCAACGATTGCGAAGTTTATTGCCTGTGAACAGGGTATCTAGTTTAATGTGGCATTTTCCTTTTGTTACCTGGAAATTCGATTTATAGCAACAACTATTAGGCGGAAAATCTTGGAAAGATAATCTACGGAGAATCAACCGCAGTCTTGGGGGTCGATGTGTAGCGAATGACAGCCGAGGTTGGGGCCTGTCAAGCTGACATGTGATAGAAGTAACGGGCGTATTAAATGTCTGCGAGTATATCGGCACAAAGATAAGTGTTTTAGCTAGAATCTGATGATATTTTTGCATATAAAAACTGTGTAACCATTAAACTTACGAGCGGTTTAAGTTAAGCCATTTGGGGTACCCTGCGTTAGGTTGTAATATTAAAGATGCTAATGTTCTAGTAGTAATAAAACTAGCTACAAGTATTGCTTCTTTCATTTTGATAGGGAGTTCAATAATCGTATTGTTATTAGTTGATAGAAAGTGAAGTTACAAGTTTCTTGGCATATATCAGTATATTTGAGTTTAACTTGTTGGCGCCAATTATCAACATCATAAACTAGAATCCGCGACGTCTTCACTGATGCTAGAGACGGGCCTCAAATATACTCTTATAGTGATCGATTGTTGACTAAGAGATATAGCGATGACCTAAAGGTAGGTAAAGGAAAATATAGATAAATATAGCTAACAATTTCTCCTAAAAAGCGCCTTGCATAAAAAACGTAAAAATTATACAAACATACTACTTTTCGGTAAATAATAAAGAATCTAAAGAAGTAATTAACATTTTATATTATTTTCCCAATTATAAATCTTTAAAGTCTTCACATAAAACAGTTTGAATTTTAATATTCAGTCTTGGTATGTGAAATTTTGAAAAATATTGAAAACATTGAAAAATTTATTTTTAGCTAAAGTTAAAAAAAAATTGTTGTTTTCTGGCCTTGACATTGTCCAGTTAGTTAAAGATAAGACACTCTAAAAAAACTTATTGAAATCTTACTTAATTTCCGAAAAATAGCACTTTTCGGATTTTAACAATTTCGAAAAACATTTTCTAAATATGTAAAAATCACTCGGTATATATGATAGAGGGTAAATAGGGTTTTAGACAAGCACAAACTATTGACATAAAAAGTTTTTTTGAAAAATCAAAAATATTTTTTTCTCATATTATGCCGACTTTTTGGCGGACACTGTATATATCACTGGAGCAAAGGTTCATTTTCTCTCTTGTGTGTTTAATACCCTCCGCTTACGCGTCGGGCTTTAAATTTACACGCGGGGGGAAATGAATATCTTTGCTCCCTAGATATATAAATAGCTATTTCCAGACTCCCAAAATAAATATCATTGCCACCCTCTGTTGAATCGACAAAAAGTAATTTTTTATTTATTTATTTAGAAAACTTAATCAAACGAAATTCACACAAAATGTTAAATTAATGTCACCTCGTAAAATGGTTTGTTTACGTAGCCAATTTTGCTTTTTCGTTAAATATCAGGATTAGATTTTAAATGGAAGTTCAATGTTGTAACTAAAATGTTTAGCTAAAAATTAATAAATTGAATAACTTTAATAATTAAAAACAAAATTAATAATCTAAATTGTTTCGACGTAGGTTCGATTCAATTGTCTTTAGCAATAAGGAGAAATATTTGAACATTTGTTTTTGTTTTTCACTGATTTCAGTTGATACTATCGTGTGTTCCAAAAAAGAACTCATTTAGGGTAGGCCTTGAAAAGAAAGATAAAAAATCTAGTCATGTCTTAAACTTAAGTCTGTAGTTGAATGTCAGATTGCATTTTGTTTATGAAAACATTTGTCACTGTCACAGGCAAAAGTTTACACTGCATTAAGTGTAATTGTATCACCCAAAAAGGAAAGTAAGATGGCATGTACACAACAACAACGAGTGTAATAATCATAACAATCAATAAAAATGGTTGTTGTTAAGCGTTTTGTATATTTTAGGAAAATAGTTCAAGGTCATTTGCTTCAATGGGTAGGTATCAAGTTACGGCAAACTTCAATTTGATCATGGCTTTCTGCGAATGAGTTTTTTGGAACACACGATATATGTAAGATTAATTTACTCCTGCGTTTTTTGTATTTTTGCGTTTGTTATTTTTTGCGTCAATAATAAGCTAGCTTTGTATTTTGCAAACCTTGTTTTTTGTTGCCTTCGGAGAGTTCAAGTGTTTAATTTATCGTTTTAACGGTGTTTGTTTGCTATCCCTTTAAATGTTAAGAGGCTATGTATTTTTTGTTCACACTTGATTATCTGAAAAAGGTTAAATTTAGGGGTTTGAAGTAAGATATTGCATTGCATTCCTCTGCACTCGGTACTCTGTACTTGTAAAGGTATTCGAATACGTTCATTGTGTACTTGTCCTTGGTACTCGATTACATTTTAAGAAAAGTATTTGTACTCGGTACTCGAGTACTTTTTGTCTGTACTCGGAACAGCTCTGGTTTGCCCTATAGAAATTCAAGGAGCGCTGCTATTACCTTATATTTCTTTCTGCATTCTTAGACTTATTAAGTAAACATATTAGCATGTTCCTGCCTTTATTTAACTACGCCAGTTGCATTGATAGTGATGGTTGTTGAAATTGTGTCAAAGTTACTTTGCAGTTAGATTAAGAAGAACATTTATTATTTCGTTATTTGTTATTTTCAATGTGCTTGTGCATGCTGTTTTATTACGTTCATATTGTCAATAGGATATAATATAAGTTACTTTGTTTGAAATCGGCAGTGAAGTACGCCGAAATCGTCATTAAATTACGAGAAATCGGCAGTGAAGTAATCCATTGTTTTACGACTTTTTTGTAGGTGGCGAGGCGACAGATAAACGTCAATCGAACGAACATAACCTACAAAAGTTGGTTAAAATGTTGTAATTTCACGATTTTTCGATTTCAAATAAAACATAGTGTACACCTCGGCACTGAAGTTCCTTTTTATCCCTCATGTGTATACAATAGTAGTTTGTATACCAAGGCACTGAAGTATAACTTTTTATCACGAATGTGGATTTAGTTGCCGAGGCCCGTAGGGCCAAGGCAAATAAACCACATGAGGGATAAAAAGAAACTTCAGTGCCGAGGTGTACACTATGTTTTATTTGAAATCGAGGAATCGTGAAATTACAACATTTTAACCAACTTTTGTAGGTTATGTTCGGTCGATTGACGTTTATCTGTCGCCTCGCCACCTACAAAAAAGTCGTAAAACAATGGATTACTTCACTGCCGATTTCTCGTATTTTAATGACGATTTCGGCGTACTTTACTGCCGATTTCAAATAAACTACCATTAGTTGTTATAAAACATGTTTATTAAAAAAGTCCATGGGACGGCTGTGGAAACTCATACATATGAATAATATGTTGGTGGCACTGTAAGTCTATGTCAAATTCGAGGTTAACAGGTTAGGTTTTGCATCAGTTTGTGTCAAAACTGACGGAAAACCTAACCTGCTAACCTCGAATTTAACATAGACTTACAGTGCCACCAACATATTTTTTTAATGAACATGCGGTATAATATTGTAACTAATAAAGGTACCGATAAGGAACCTTGTCTTTGTTGGAAATGCGATGAACATGTTTAGTATAAGACTTTTTGTGTCATATACTGCTGCATTTATAACAGTGAAGGTTCTTTAGTATCTTTATTAATAATGAATTAATAGCGAATAAAGTTATTTGCAAACACCTTGTGCAGCTTTATGATAACTTGTCCTGTTTTGTTATTAGTTCTTTTGTGATAATAGGAATCATTACTTAGGAACAAAAAGAAGCCGCGTGGCGCTGTTGGCTAAGCGCCAGGCTTGCATAAGTCCTCGGTTCGAATCCCGCGGGGGTAGGAATTTTTCTGTAGCCTTGGTGATTGGAATCGGACTCGGTGAGAACATTCACAGTTGGGCACCAATTTAACTGTGCTCTACTCAGAACCACAGACCTAAGAGATAGAGTAACAATCTCAACACATCACCAAGACACACACCTCACACATTGGTTGCTGCGCAACCACCAAAGGCGCGCTCCAACTCTGTATTCCGAATCCGGGGCAAGTTGAACATTGTACCGCCAGATGCCAGCGCATAAAGCACCAGCCTCTACACCGCAAGGTAAGTGAGGTTACAGATAACACATACATACATACATACTTAGGAACAATTTTGAAAAACATTTGAAAATGATGGAAGACTATTAAGTATCTTGTTAAATATTCTATAAAGTTTAATAAATAAACACAATTATTCCTATATGCTTTTGTCAGTTGATTTTTATGGTTAATGAATCATCTCTATAAAAGTCTTAGTCTAAAATATTTCAATGCAGCGACAAATGTATGTTTGTGATACTACAGTGCCTTCAGAAATGACCGAAAGCTGATTAATGACGTACTAGGGTTGTCCCAAATATAATGCACAGCTCTCTCTAGCTATCGTGCAGTGTAACATAAACAGCTGATCTTGTTTTCAGTTTGTAGCCTGAAGTCTAACAAACACATTGGTGCCCAGTGTTACTGGTTTTAGTGAAGTGTAATGATGCCCAGAGCCGGAGTAAGGATATGTGAGGCCCAGGGCTAATTTTTTTTAGAGGCCCCATTCCCATTTACGCAACGGGTACAAAGGGATCTAAATGATTAGAAACCGCACTATATTTTAACCTTCGAATCTTTTCGAGGCCCCCGAAATTCGGTGGCCCGGGGCTGCAGCCCCCTTAGCCCCCTCTTTAATCCGGCTCTGATGATGCCCGAGAGCGATGACGGTGAAAACAAATCCTTGGCTCACACTTTCAGATTAGAGCAACGCGCGTACATTATAAGATTGAATCAATTCGTGGTAAAACAGTGCCCAAAATTCATGCCGCGTTGTAACGTTTCGCCCTGCGCGAACGCGTTTTTAAATTAAAATTAATTAGCGCTTTCCCCCTCAGCGATTTTTGATGATCAGGGGCTGTAGATCTGGAACGCCCGTCCAGCGATAACGGCGCGTCATCAACGGATCCCCCGCTCCACGTTTGCGCATCTCTGCGCCGGTCCCCCTCTTAAACCCTCCGAGGAAGTTGTTCGCTGCACGAAGCCCGAAGGCGAACACTTATAAGCGGTTCCACGACCGCTCCTAAAAGCATTCATCCACTTGTACACCGACACCTTCACCAGCATCCATTCCCCTCCTAGATCCCGATCCCGTTCCGTCCTGGCTAGTTATTTACTTACCTTAGATTCATTTTTCTGACCTGACCCGTAGTCGGCGATAGGCGAAGACTTCTTCAAGAAGAAGGCCGCCTTCACGATTGCAACCTGAAACCTGTCCCATATCCTGTAGAATTGGTACGGGACGAAGTTCGCTTGAGAGCCGCTCCGCCGTTCTGCCCTTATTTTAAATTGTATCCCCGAGATCCAAATTAAGTAAAGGAATCCGAATTCGTTAATAATTTAATGTAACAAACCCTTGAGACGTGTTAGCCCGCGACGACTCCTTTTTTAGAGACCGCCAGGCCCGTCTATGTAAATTAATTTAAATAATTCCAAATCTGTTGATAATTTAATTTGACAAATCCTTAAGACGTGTTTGCCGGCGACGACTCTTCTTTTTTAGAGACCGCCAGGCCCGTCTATGTAAATTAATTTAAATAATTCCAAATCTGTTGATAATTTAATTTGACAAATCCTTAAGACGTGTTTGCCGGCGACGACTCTTCTTTTTTAGAGACCGCCAGGCCCGTCTATTGAAATAACTTGCTTAGCAAACAACCTAAATTTCATTTTGGAAATAATTATTTAACCCAAGTGCTGGCGATTAAGATATGACAATAGCGTCTCGTAATATCTAGTTCAAAAGCCCGTATAAAGACTAAATTGCTCCCCTCGAAAGAATTGGTTAATGTTTTTATTAGCTACAGAATTCTACTTACCAGAGAAGCCCGAGATCACCTCCTACGCACCAACAGCTAGGTCAAGGACGTTCACCAGGTGAATCTCTCCACCGAAGCCTCGTGGCACCGCTCCTTACACCAACATCACACCGCGAATTCTCCGACGAAGGGCCAATCCCTTAGGAAACCGCCGTCACGTAAGCAAGAATCTGATATTTAGTTAATTAACCTGACATTACAGCAACATGTGCCCGAAACTCTTTCGCTGAGGGCCAAGTGAAGAACGCGCGCCTATCTCGAAGTCGGTCCAGAAGTTACCAGAGGCGTCTCCACAAGAATTCCCGAGGGGGCTATCCAGAGACCACCGTTTACACGGCTGTACGACGGGTTGCAGCGACAAGGGGCAAGAAGCGAAGAAAGATAGATTACTTTTATTTTCGAAATAAATGTTCATTTTCAATTATACAATTATGATTACGTTTGTAAATAGTTCTGAGTACCAATATTAAATTGTTTAAAGCTATCCTGTGTTTAGTTTGCTACGCTTCTTATGTATATCTGGGAAATCTTGACCCTGTCTCCGACTCGATTAGCTACCAGAAAGTTAATTAGTAATTATCTTTATACCCTTAATGAGCACAAGGGTGGAATATTATAGCGTTAAATAAAGCGTGTGGTACGCATACAGTGGATCATAGTGCAGTACAAAGATGGCATCAGCGCTTTTCGTGAAGGTCGTACACGCATTGAAGACAATCCCCGTTCTGGCTGACCTTCTACCGTCACATAAGATAACACTAACGCGGCTATTGTCGCCACCCTAATTGATAAAGAGCGACGAATAACGGTGAGACAGATAAAAGAACAGATATTTCAAAAGTGCTCACCGCATTATAACTGAAATTCTACAAAAACAAAAGATCGCAGCACGTTGGATTTCTCATTTCCTGTCGCTTGAGCAGAAGGCTACACGCTACATCTGCCGGGAATTGCTCTCTCGCTATGAAAATAAAGGCGAAACGTTTTTCGACCAGATTTGAGTTCCCCAGACTTTGAAAACTCAAGGAACCGCTTCGAGGAGTCCGTTTTCCTGACTTAAATGCTTTGAATGGAAGAGTGAGCCAAGGATTTGTTTTCACTGTCATTATCGCTCTCGAACATCATTACACTTCATTAAAATCACTAACACTTAGCCCAACGTGTTCGTTAGACTTCTGGCTACAAACTGAGAACACGAGCAGCTGTTTATGTTACACTGCACAATAGCTAGAGGGCGTTGTGCATTATATTTGAGACTACCCTCGTATGTAGGCAACCCATTTAACAGGAATTGTTATTACTGTAAACATTTTCGTGGCAGTGACGTCCGAGTGGGTACTGGAAGTAAACACTTTATTATGCTATCATTTATTAATTTCTCATTCAATGAAAATAAATAACACTCAAATCAACCTAGCTCTTATGAGAACAGTCTTAATTATTCAAAATCATAAACTTTTACCTCGTAAGGAATAAGCTAAAGTACATCGGCATGATCTTATACAATACATTTTTTATTATAAATATTTTATTGATACAAAATTTGTTCAGGTGTCTTCATGTAAATTGGAAACTCCACTTTCAATCACATCAATTCAATTTTCAGTTTTAGGACAAAATAGTACATATCACTTAAGATAAGTAATTACCCTATTCTACCCTAATGCTGTTTAACGGACTACCCTGCTCCTTTCATCAACAAATAACGATAATAACTTAAAAATTAACTGGAAAACAGGAAACACATCTTATTGTACTGAAGTTATGATGAATTGATCTCTACTTAAAACACGCCACAATAAGGATACAGATATTGTCTATAAAAATTGTTGGAAATGTTGACCATTATTTTTATTTTTATTTATTTTATTCCGCACTCCGCCAACAGCCGTTAGGCCAATTATTGTGTAGATGTAGACTTAAATTAATCCGTCGTTTCATATTATCAAGTCCTCACTTATATTTTGTATTTCCTGCTGAACAGCTTGCTGTAATTCTTCTAGTGTGTGTAAACTGTTTCTTTTTACCCCATGGAGCAGTCATACAACAGAATTTCTGTTGTTTGCAGTAGATTCGCTAATGCAAATGCGCTTCGTTATTTATAACGGGTGTCCGCCGGCAAATTTCATTTTTAGACTTGAAATAAAATTTTTATTTCTTAAAATATGTTATTTAAAAAAATACAAAATAAACCTTAATATGAATCGGTTAAACAGAGCAATCAACAATGGAAGTTTGACTCGCCAAGCAGGCGGCAACAAACAAAGAACAAAACGCATCTGTTTAACAATACGCCACGATACTACACAAATTTCCAAATAAAAACCTCTGCCGAAAATAAAGCACTAAATTACGGATGCCAGTTTTTAAAAGTACACAAATAAAACTCTGCAAGAAAATAAAACCATAAATTGCAAACAGCCTGCCAGTTTATAAGATGCAGCAGCACATCCCCATAAAGCTCAGGGCAAGCCCCGAGCGGAAGCCTCTACAAACAGCCGAAACTCAAGCCGAATTAAAATCTAATTTTAATTAACTAAGGCACTCCTAATCAATAGTACGCCCAATAGAAACCACACATGCATAGGAAAAATTAGCCGCTACCTAATCAAATTATCCACGAATCGCTAACAAGCATACAGGCCGATTAAAAACGATTTTTTCCCCCAGCAGGCGAAATCATCGCAGTACGGCGTGCGGGCGAATTTTCCCAGAAATTCGAAACAAGCGGAGACCTAACCAAAGACGCACTCTGTAACGCCTAAAATCGGGACAAAGGAAAACAGCAGGCGAATGCACAAATATTACAAATTGAATTTTAATTAACGCCGGGAAGAATCAAACGCAGGGGTATTGGGTATCAAAAAGCAGATAAAATCAGAGCGCAAATAATAAAAACAAGGAGAACGTTTTAACACACTCAGTAACAATAATGAGTAAGCAATTTTATACGCAGAGCTCGAGAGAAACAAAACCTTACTTTGATTAAAGCTAACAAAACATAGCAAATGGAATATCATTAGAATCGGCATTTCGACGGCCATCCATTGAGACAACCCTCAACACGCTAATATGTCGCGCCGCGAAAAAAACCGCGGAATTATTAAATGGGAAGAAAATAAGCAGTCCTCCCTTCTCCTCGGACCAGTGAGCGGCCAAGAAGCTCAACACAAAGGACGGGGCTCCTTTAAATAGACAAGCCCAGGCCAGAAGAAAACACTCAACCCAGGAGAGTCCACCAGAAACCATCCAGCCTTCCAAGGACCAGCCTCTTCATGACCATCCAGTCTTCCAGGACAGTTCCAACACTCAACCCAGGAGAGTCCACCAGGAACCATCCAGCTTTCCAAGGATCAGCCTCTTCAGGACCATCCAGCCTTCCAAGGATCAGCCTCTTCAGGACCATCCAGCCTTCTAAGGATCAGCCTCTTCAGGACCATCCAGCCTTCTAAGGATCAGCCTCATCAGGACCACCCAGCCGCCTCCAGCCTTCTAGGAGTTCCAGGACTCCAGCCCGAAGAAAGCCACCAAGGGGCCGTTACTCAGCCCCGAGTCCAACTAGCCGCAGTCCGCTCCGCTTTAGGGACTTCGAACGCCGAGGAGGACGAGCTCGAAGCTCTGTGGCAAGCCACTTGCCCAGACAGCAGCTCACGTCGCGGCCCCCGCTGGCGACGGACCACCCGTCCCCGGACTCCCCTAGCGGAAGCCCGACCCCGTGCCTCAACAACGCCTCGCTCCAGCCGCCGTCCCCGAGAGGGTTACTCACGCCGCCGACGCCCCAAGAAAACCTCGCCGCCCCGCTCGACGCGCCACCTAGAGCGCCACCAGCACTCCCGACGAGCCGTGCCCCGCACCGTTCCCCGGGCGGATCGGACTGCGTCCAGGCCGCGTTTCCCGCCTCCGACAACCGGGAAAGGCCGCCCCATCACCTCCTGCGCCACCGGCGCCAGAGACTAGGCGCCTGCTTTGTACATATTTCTTTTCTTGTTTTTCTTTGTTTCCCTCTTGTATATGTACATATTTCTTTTCTTGTTTTTCTTTGTTTCCCTCTTGTATATATATAGTCATAAGTTTTGTATGTAGCATCCAAACCCATAGCAATAAACGTATTAAAAGATACACCAATTATTTAGCAGCCTCAGTAAGGGTAACGCCTACATCCCTCCTTCAGCTGACGCCATTGTAGAACCTACCGACTGAGCAAACCAGGCGTGTTAACCTTAATCTTTGGGAAATTATTTGTGAAACAGCACATCCGCCAAATGACGCCCCTCACGTCGTATCACTTCTTCCAAACGAACTTGAAAATTCTGCATCACACGCGTAAGCATAGCAGGTGTAATCGCAAGAATTTCTCGGGTGATGTTCTGCTTTAACACATCCAAAGTGGGTGGAACATTCTCGTAGACTTTTGATTTGAGATATCCCTACAAAAAAAGTGGGTGTTCAGTGGCAAATCTCCTACGAGAATGCACCACCCACTTTGGATGTGTTAAAGCAGAAAATCACCCCAGAAATTCGTGCGATTACACCTGCTATTCTTACGCGTGTGATGCAAAAATGAAAAAAATAGTAGTAAGCATTAAAGAACAAAGTTACGCTGGTTTTGTTAATGGTGCAAGAACCCTATTGTTCTGTTAAATCAAGTCATCTAGGAAATAAGTCAAACAAACGCTAATTTGGTATGACAGAGGGTGTTTCAAATTTGAAATATTGTTGTTTTCGAAGTTTGGTAATGCTGCAGAATTTTTCTGTAAGAGAATATGCAGAAATGCATTTTGTATATCGCAATTGCAGTGGGAATGCCCGTGCAGCTGTGGTAGAATATTGGAGGTGTCCTCAATGGCGACAGCCTGACCACCGAACATTTGAACGGTTGCATCGTAATTTGTGTGAAACAGATATGGTTAAACCACCTCATCATGTTGGAAGAAATTTTGACGACAGAAACGCAATCGAGTTACATCGACAGACCAGCTGTTTTGGTGTGCAGCTAAGTTCAGGTAGATGTGATTGACATTTTCCGTTCCTTCCAAACCATGAAATAAACTAACCATCATAACAAACTGTACACTTGGCAGTTTACCAACGTCAGTTTTTGAGTGCGTTATGGATTGTACCCGAGTTTCAAAATAAAAATTACACGAAAAGTAAGTTATCTATGCGTTTGACGTACGATAAAGCAAAGTGAAGTTGGTTAATCAAGATCGTTATCTTCTTCTAATGTACCATTCGCCTTCCTTCAATTATAACGAACTTGCTTGCGGATCGTAGAGTCCACTAAAACATAGTACGACAAAAACGCGATAGCTTGTAACACGGATCGATTTGTCACGATCGGATAGAGTTTCCATCCGATAGAGGCTCCGTACTCCATAATTTTTAAGTCAAATTCTCTGGACGGATAAATCGCAGTTCATACGCAACTGGCATAATATGCATACCTGGGAGTACGAAAACCCCCATACTACATGGAAAACTGTTTTTCAACAACGCTTCAGTGTTAACGTTTGGGCCGGTACTTATTGTAGGCGATTATGTTATCGAACCTTATATATTACAACATCGGTTTAATAGTGCCATGTATTTAGACTTCTTAGGTAATACCTTGCCGAAATTATTAGAAGATGTGCCTCTTGTCTTAATGTGCGAAGGTCAATGTGGTAACAGCATGACGGGACACTGTTGCACAATTCACTTCAGGTTAGAGATTGTCTAAATAATAGCTTTCCACAACACTGAGAGAAGGTCCAGCAGCATGGCCGGCTCGTTCACCTGATATTACTCCACAAAATTTTTACTTATGGGGTACATTAAAAGAAAAAGTCATGCAACGGAAATTCAAGACAGGGGTGACTTAGTTAATAGAATAAATGAAACTCAACGATCGAGGAATGTTCGAGATTCCCTGTGCCGGCGTTGTCAACCTCGTACACAAGTACAGTTGCGCCAAAAAAAAAATGGGACAGTTACGTCTATTTTCGCGATTATTCCAACTTTCTGCATTTATATGCGGCTAAATTACTTTGTCGTATTAATTTTAATTTGGAATTGTTTGACAGATGTCAAATATTCAATGTTGCTATATGACATATTTATAAAACAAATTCAAGCAGGTAGAATTGGACAAAAATCTGTTATAAGAGTTGTTCCATTTATTATTTGCCGCAACTCTACAAGGTGGACATTTTGAACATTTATGATTACTTTCAATTTTTCTTGTAATTGTATACGTTTTTTGTTAATAAATATCATAAATATTGTTATAACTAGAAAACAATTGTGACTCGGACACGACTTTATGACATTTTTAATTTATTTTGACAGCACCAATTACTCCTTTAGATTTGGACCACATCTTTTGAATCACCCTGTATATTGTATACTTTTTCGGCCTGATAGTTAACAATGAAGCATCATAATCATCATAATCATCATAACTCTATAATAAAGCAGAACACTTCCCAAGGTCAAACATGAATGCGCGTGGTCTATGTGTAGTTCGATTGTGGGCGTGGTCTTGATATTTTCTAAGAGCCAGTAATATGGAAGGAGAGAACAACTAATGTTCTTGTTAGGGTCTACACACATTTTTTTACACAACACATGAATGTTTGTACTATGTATACATAAATATTAAATCTGCAAATAACCTAAATTCGGAGCTTTGTACAAAAATATGGTTATAAACTTTTTGCAAGTGGACTTTACTACCTCTAGGAAGAACGGTGGTTACAACTTGTCAGAAGCAACAAACCAACCTGAAAATATCATTGCGTTTTTGTGTTTTCGTGCTTATAAGTTAGTTTTTGCGTTCTTTATCTACTTATATTTCTATTTATTATAAAACAGTTTTTTCAACGCTACAGAGCTACAGCATTTTATTGCAACTGTAAGTACAAGTGTCCAAGTTTAAGATTGAAAATTGTTTATAGGTTAGAATGAGCTGTACGACAAGTGCTAATTCAGAAAACAGACCACTTAATTATTGTGCATGCTGGCGGTAAAATAGGTTTTGTTCCGAATGGGCTAATTATTTTTAAATCGGGCCTTAAAACTGGCGACTACCATGACGATATGAATAACAAGCATTTTTCCAAGTGGTTACAAGAAAAATTCTTACCAAAAGTTAAAGAAAAGAAAGGCTACAGTGTAGAATAATGAGCAACGCTAAAAGGACTGTTCACAGCCAAGGTAATTTGTTGGTATTTTAGAATCACTGTGTGTTTTATTTAAATTTTATTTCAGAGTACATCGGCAGTAGCTGATTGGGCATTTATAGTGGATATTTTGAAAGCAACTACCTAATATTTATTAAAAACTGGCAAATTTAATCAAAGCCTAAGGTACACAACCCAGTAAACACAGTTACGTAAGATAGAGATAACCGATATGAAACATCTGATCTATAGAATATGTCAGACTCGTAACATGTGAATTCCATGTATGTTTCATGAAACGTTCAATGTCCTCATCAAGTACACACCAGCGTTACATCTCAAATACGTTGCTATTTTACTCTACAGATACGTCACCTGTGTAACATCTCAAATACGTTGCTATTTTACTCTACAGATACGTCACCTGTGTAACATCTCAGATACGTTACTACTTTATTATACAGATATGTTAACCATGTAACATCTCCTACATGTTACTCTTGTGACCATTTTGAAGCACTTTTTATTTTACACTGGATAAATCCAAACAAAAACCAAAATAAATTCAATAATTTTATTAAATTATAAAATACAAGTGAATTATTAAAAATAAACTTATTGAAAGAATTCCAGTTGGCCTATAACACGAATACATATTCAATATCATTAAATTCACAAATAGGATATAGTTGATACAGAAGTTTGCACTCTGCAATAAATCTTATTGAGTTTTTACAACCAAATCAATCTCATGTGGCTTTTTAAACTGGAATTGATTATTTAGAGAACTCAAATTTGGTAAATGCACTATACATTGTAACTATATTATTTAACAAGTTATATACCTATAGAGTGATACATATAGCAAAAACAAAATTATTATTTATAACAAGAAAAAATATTGTATTTTATTCTTTGTTTTGTTTTGAAATTTCTCTTGAATATCGCAGTTTAGCCTGCCTAAACCATTCACTAATCACAATGTCAAAATTTGCTTCTTTGAAATCTTTGAACTGGGACATAACTACACCTAAAATATACTTGATAATGCATAATTTCATTAAATAAATGTATTATAAAATACTAACGTTTAATTATTGTAGTAATTTTCAAATCACATTTTTTTATATTGTTTCGCTGTCCAAGCCAGCTGCATTTAGTAGCCATTTTATTAGTAAACACTCTTTTAAAAATTCGTTGACAAAAATCCTTGCCGTCTCTGCCACTTATTGAACTCACAAATATTTTCTAAAATAAATATAAGTTCATTATAACATGTGATCATTTAAATTTCCAGTTATAGAGTAGGCCATAACCGTAAAATTACATAGGACCGTTTATTGGTTTATACCATTTATGTGTTACATTGAGGTTGGGTTACGATAACATAAATGTTACTTCCTCATTCATCACTTTCGTAGCTACGTTTAAGGTACTGGCCAAAATTTTGTAATCGACATAGCCTTCTCTAATTGGAAAGTTAAGAGATCACATGATATTTTCTAATACACTACCCTCCAAAAAAACAGATAATTTTTTTAAATGTTATTTTTATACAACAGATCATTTTTAAATGTCTGAATATGCATTTTATATTTATGTAAGTATTGCTTAATGACAGTAAACATAATAATACAAATTAGTAATTTTTTTATTAAAAAGATCAGGAAAATGAAAAGATATGTAATATGAAAAACTAGAATTTAATTTCAAAAAATCAAAAACTGATCCGGTTTTTTGGAGGGGAGTGTATAAAACAAAAATTTACTCACAAACAAATTTTTATGTGCCCCATCTTCTATAAATACTCCAAAGTTGTTTAATTCTTCATTTGAATTAATTGGTATTAAGTCTTCAAACTTGCTGAAATCATAAATTTCATTTCTTGCTGAGTTGCAACTATTTTCTTCTATTTTTCTTAATCTTGCATCAATGTTATGCAATGCTAATTTGATGTATGAACACAGGTGGAAAAATTTATTAGCTGAAAAATGACACATGAAAAGTTACTGATTTATATGTAACTTAAGGAATAATTATTATTTACTATATACTTACTTAGTACACTATCTTCATTCGATGTAGTTGCATACCTGATAGTATTTGATGTACGACATACAAAATATCCAACAATCATTTTTGAAGTGTAAAAATCTACTTACTTGATCTTGATGTGGGAGTGGATACCATAGCTGTCGACGACGAAGAAGCTTCATTTTGCATATTTACTTGATTATCATCAAGGAACACCACTGGAGCAGAAGCAATAAGTGCATTAACAAAATCAACATTTTGAGATGATAAATCCACAATTTCTTGTAATTGCTGGGGATTAGTTTCTGATTCATTAATGTTATTATCATTAATGAGCATTTCAGGCGGTTTTTCATTATTTGGAAGTTTTGGGGTATTTTTAATCCTTGGTATTTTTGGCGGTGGAGAATAACCTAGAATAAAATAAACAATTCTCTTTGATTTACTGTTCTTAATATTAAACTTACTTCTATCTGATTGTTCATCTTCACTGCTGTTGTCTTGTACTAACACAGACTTTTTCTTCTTACGTTTTCCACGGCATTTATTCTCTTCATTATCTGTTGTTGTATTATCTGCAGCATATTTTCTTGCAACGTATAAGCTAGCTAAAAATGTTAACTATAGTAAATAAAATTTAATATAAAATTTGTGCTATACCTACTATAAAAAGGCGGTAAAAGGCAAAACAATCAAATAAAAAAGTGATGTTAGGCAAGAGTCAACTTACTGAAGTTGTGATCTAATAACGTATTTTACATAGCTAATTGGTAGCTCCAGAGAGTTATTCACACACAACTTGAATGAGCTGTTTTACAATTATTGTTTTCTTTAATAAGTACTTACCATAAGCAATAAATTAACACCCCAAGGATAATCAAACACGCACAAAGACAAAGAGTAAACAAATACCCTCTATCCTCATAAACCCGCACTATCCGGACTTGTGGTTAATGGCGCGTATTTTAAATCGTAATTAAAGAATGTGATAAATAGTATTATATAGTATTAATTCCTTAGACTATATATTTACACTCGGTATATGTATAAAAATTAACCTAATAAAAAACAGTTTTTTAAATGTTCATATGACTTTTGTACATGTAGATTATAAGGGTATTATTTGCTTTTTAGTAATTTTTGTTTTTACAATAACTTATAAAGAGCTTAAAAAATGTAGGTAAATAATTTGTGTCTCAATTAACAAACCCAACAAATTTTGGGGTTTATATATTAAGAATAGAAAATATTATATTATTACATTTAAATGTATCAAATAAGTTTGTAGATTTTATTTTTGACACGTATCGGTGACGTATACGGCGCACATATCCAAGCTTATTTTTAATAAATTTAAATGTGTCAAGTAAGTAACTTGGTTTTATGTTAGACACATGTCGGTCACGTATTCACCGTAACATATCCAAGTTTGTATCAAGGTAGTACCAAGAAAGTTTCATAGATATTACTTGTACAGAACAAAAGTTACATATCACTGTTCTCTCTATGATCCTTTACAGATACGTAACAGGATCATTGTGTTCACTGGGAAAGAATCATTGAAAATGAACAGGGCTATGCAACAAACATTGCAGTAGTTCATATACGTTTTCTGAATTTCCCTTGTCTCTAAAGCAGAATCGTGTTGTCCTAACTCTCTCCTCATCGTAATAATAAAATAACGTTGCACGCAATTGCAAAACGTCGGTTAAGTCAATTTGACATGCATAACCCTGTTCATTTTCAATGATCGTAAGTGTACATGTCCAATGTAACTATCCGGGAAGCATCAGATTTTGTTTGTAAGTTATTTAGTGGAATTTCATTATGTGTGTGCTTATTTTTTGTGTGTTAACAGATAAAAATGTAAGTTTGGGACTCGATATCATGTTTTAATTTGTGTTACGATTGAATTATACTTTAAATCCCAATGGCACATATGAAGCAATTACATACAGTGTGTCCCAGATCGACTGGGATTGCATGGGTAACTTTATTATCATTGAAGATGGAGATTTGGTTAAATGGCCAATGTTTTCCAGTTTCATATGCTGATTTAATATCTGTTTGAAAAAGTTCAGAATGTCGAACCAGTCAAAAGTTATTAGTAAAAAACTAAAAACTGTCATTTTCTTGTATGTCAAATATCTTTGTAAGTATAAGAGATACGAAAAAGTAATATTTGATTTTTAAGTTACTGAATAGAATTTTTATTCTCTTTTCAACGATGTAAGATAACGTATGATTGAATAAAAAATACCAGTAAAATTAATTGTTTTTACATTTTAATCAAGTAAGCTTACATGGATCAAAACAAAATTAGTTGAAATTTATTTTAGAAAACCTTTGTATGTAATTCCTATAATACTTAGTAACATGTTAATTCAGTACTAAGTACTTGAACCACAAAAACCATCGTGATATTGCTTTTTAAATGTATAATCAAGTAGGTAACCAGCTATGATGAAAAACAATAAGAAAGTTTGCGTAAAGTAACCCGTCGTGTCGTCAAATGGTGTCAACTATGTTTCGCTAACAATCGCCAGCATTTTGATTATTTCATGTGATTATCAGGATTATGTTTTGTTTTTAAATAAATGTTTGTTTTTGTTTTGATCCATGTAAGCCTACTTGATTAAAATGTAAAAACAATTAATTTTACTGGTATTTTTTATTCAATCATACGTTATCTTACATCGTTGAAAAGATAATGAAAAATTCTATTCAGTAACCTAAAAATCAAATATGGCGCCCATATAACTTATAGAAGTTGATACGAGTACCTCAAAAGCAGCCATCTTGAATTTTAAATTGGTCTCATCGAAAACAGCGACTTTTATATAAAACTTTTTTTCGTATCTCTTATACTTACAAAGATATTTGACATACAAGAAAATGACAGTTTTTAGTTTTTTTTAAATAACTTAACTGGTTCGACATTGCCAATTTAACCAAATCTCCATCTTCAATGATAAAAAAGTTACCTATGCAATCCCACTCGATCTAGGACACACTGTATATATACACTTACTGGTCACATTCATATATGGTAAGAAAATCGTTTTAATTTAATTTTTATTTGTGTGGTGCCAGTAACTTTTCCAAGCAAAACGCAAGAGGACTTTAAGCCCAATAAGTCGAAAGTTCTTAGCCGCGACGAAGTTTTGAGGTGCATTCGTACTTCACCGGACGAGAAGTATTTATTTGCAAAGGTTAGCATTATTGATCCATTTGTTTCCTTTTAATTGTAAAAGTACATTGCAGACTATACTTATGGGTATTGCTGGCGGTTGTCGCATTGGAGAACTGGTCAAAATGAAAATTGACGACGTGGACGTCGTTTTGTTAATTTAGTTGTAATGTACTTATGTTAATTTTTTGATAAATTATTGATTTATTTTGGTTGACATTTATTTGACATTTTTAAAGCGCTAGCGCAATAAAAAATTTTAAATCACTAGCGGAATACAAATTTTAAATGACTGTTTATAAAACACCAACTTTCATGGGCAGGCCAGAAACCAACTGATTTACAGTTATCAATTGAAAAAAAAATTGCAATAATACTAGCTCTTTTTTAAATCTCGTAGGTACTTAGAATATGTTCAGGAAATTTTTTGACAAATATAAATGTGTAATAACATTAGTTAAGCCAATTACGTATTTTTTTGTAGAAAAAGTAGGTAATATGATGGACATTTTACTTACCATGTTGATTAGGGTGACCACCTTTTGGAAAAGCTAACTCGGAACATTTGACACCTATTTATTTATATTGACCATAGCTACTAACGAATAGAAAAAAATCTGGTGTGATACACGCACACAACTTCCTTTTACAGTGATCTTATAATTAGCCAAAAATTTCATTTTTAATTTTTAAGCATTATTTGTCCGACATTTTCAAAAATTACAATTGCTAAAGAAACCCTACAAAATGGAGCGTTAGTTCAAGAGACAAATTTTTTAAGCTGAATTCAAAAATTAATAATATACCGGATGTTCTATTTAAAATAGGAGTTCATAAAAAATAGGAAAAAAACAAACGAAACTTTTTTTGGTGGTATTCAACTGGAAAATCACCTATCTTTCATCAATATAAATTAAAAATGTAATAAACATGTAAAGTTTGAAAAAAAATCGTTTTAAGAGTTGTTTTTGAAAAATGTTCTTCAAAAGCTTGCTGTCGCATCTAGATAGTACACAAAACTTATTTATGAAGTTTCAACGCCATACCTCTTTTCGTTTTTGAGATATTCTGTTCACAGACAGACAGACACACATACACAGACAGAATGACAGACCAATGAACAAAAATATGTATTTTGGGTTCAGGGGACTTTAAATCTGTGGAAAACTCAATTTAGAATTTTTGGGGTAAACCCAATACTTCCTTTCGTAAGAGGAAGTAAAAATCTTAAAATCTTGGACAATGTGCAGCTAAGAGTTTACCATTTTTGAGAGATAGTATTTTAAAGACGGAGTTCTGTTTTCCAAAATTTACGGCTGCATTATCTGCAGACAATGCTGATATTCTATTACTTGGAAGATTGTGCTTTTTCAAAGAGCTAAAAAATTTTGTCAGCTATTGCTTTTGCTGACGAAATGAAGTCGTAATACATGAAATAAAGGGGAGAAATAAATTCACCCTCTATCGGGAAATGTTATGTCCCGGGCGATACCAACTCGGGACCGGAACATTGGTCATCAAACACGGGACTGTCCCGGGTAAATCGGGACGGGTGGTCGCCCTAATGTTGATTCACACACCACTTATAAGAACAAGACACCAAGTCAAATAAACAATATGTATACCAAGACAAAATTACAAAAGCGACTGAACACCAAGAACTTTAAGCAATAATGTTGCTGATATCAGGTTGTTTTACAAGTGGGGTTGATTACCTGAGTTTTTGGAATAGGAATTGGACACTTAAATACGTATACAAATTATACATCATAACAATAAAACATAATATTTCCTTTATATTTGGGATATTCCAAAAGCAGATAAGTACTTAATTGTCCCTATTTTCAGAAAATTGTAGGTTTGTCTAAATATAGTGCTTTTAGAGATCAGCAAATTCCAGGAATTTAGTTTTTAGAAACTGTCCCAGTGACATTTCCACTAACTGGATTTATAGCATTGTAACAATAATTAGCATTTAATACTGAACAGAAAAAAGAAGACACTATTCAATTCAGCAGTATCGGTGTATCCAATATGTAGGAGGAAAGTGGCCTGGAGGCTATCCAAATATTTCCAATCTGTAACGTGCTTTTAAAACTTTCTTTAGTGCAACAAAAGTTATTAGATTCGTCGTATATTTTAAATACGGCATATGCCGCGGGTTTCAGCTAGTTGCTAAGTAATTCGCTACTAACAATGCAGCCACCATGATAGATAATTGCGTATTCTGTAGAGAAATTGCAGTATCGGAAAACCCTGCACAATGCATAAGTTGCCATCGTTATGTTCATGTACGACGTTTATTATCTAATAGATTTTGGCTGTTGGTTTCCCACTGCTGTAACATAATGCCTGGAATCATGCAGCCATTACATAAAATGCCTAGGCAGCGATTTTGTCGGTACTATGTTTAATGTCAACAAACATGAGATAAACAGACAAGCATTTTATACAATTTATGAAATCACAGAAAATGCCTAGCCATTACATAAAATGACTGACCAGTATTAGTGTAACATACATGATGGTCGTAAAAGTTGAGGACATATTTTACCAGCATTAACTACATCAAAAATATTGAAGATTTTTAAGAGCTAAATTAATAAAGTTACGGTCCTGTAAAGTTAAATAAAAATTTATTTTTTTTCAATACGTTAAAACCCATCAGAGATTAGTAATAAGAAAGCTTTAATTTAATCGGTGTTGTATTATGAAAGTAAAATTAATATTACGTAAAAAAATTCTCTAAACATTTTTAGCTCAACATAATCAGTTTGCAGCTTTTCTTAAATAACATGACGCATTGTACAATCAGCAATATCTCGAAAACGACTATGCTGAGCTAAAAATGTCTAGAGAATTATTTTACATAAAATTAATGTTTCTTTCATAATTTGGCTCTTTTGGAAAAAATGCAATTTGAAAGATCTTCATTTGTTTTGATGTAGTTAATGTTGGTAAATATTAGAGTCCCCTATACAGTAAGAATTTTTTAACTTGGAACACACACTTGCATGTCAGTGTAATGATGTCGAGTTATTTAAAATGGAACACAGGTAAATCATGCGCAGGGCTGTTGTTAATGTTGTTATGGAAATGTTCAAGTAAATTATTGTCTAATGCTAATGACATGCTTATTTTATTACCTAGTTATTATTATTATTATTAAAGGAAAATTCTTTGTATGTACATAAAGTTCTGTAATTTGCAATTAAATACAGCTACTAAATAAACAACTACAGCAATTATTTAAGTGCGTAAATTATATTAAATTTTCAAAAATTCGACCGTTAACGGCAGAGCAGTAGCCTAAACGGCCATAAAAATTGTTTACTGCATTTCTAATTTGATGTGGGGCGATTTCTTGTGAAGCTGTACTGATTCTATTTCTAAGTTCGTCCAAGTTCAAAATTTCTACAGCATTATACACTTTTGACTTAAGGTAGCCCCAGTAAAAATAGTCAAGTGGCGTCAAATCGGGTGACCGTGCCGGCCACCTTACTGGTCCTCCACGGCCTATCGAATGGCATCCAAAAGTAGTAGTCAGATATTCTCTTACTTCACGGGAATAATGCACTGGGGCGCCATCATGTTGGAAGGTAATTTGCCCTAAGTTCAACTCTGTAATTGCTGGTATGACTCTTTCCCGTAATAGTTCTAAATAGGTAGTGTCTGTTAAGATTCCATCTAAGAAAAAAGGACCCATAATGTGATTTCCAATTATACCTGCCCAAGTGTTAACTTTCATTGGATATTGAGTTATTGTTGCGTTAAATAAATGATGGTTCTCTCTTGCCCAGTACCTACAAATCTGTGAATTTACCTCACCATTACAGATGAATGTAGCCTCATCCGTAAAACAAATTTTATTTAAAAAGTCTTCATCGTTATTTATTTTTTCCAAAATAAGTTCACAAAATTGCATCCTTTGTTCTGGATCGTTGTTTAACACCTCCTGATGGTTTTGAAATTTGTAACATTTGTATTTTGCCTTCCTTAGTACTTTAACAACGGATGATTGACTTACTTCAATGTTCAGCTGCTAGCTTGCGATTGGAAAGTCGAGAATTATTTTCAACTGAAGCCAAAATATTAATACTTTTATTTTCGTCCACTTTGTGTGGTGCTCTGACACGTTTCTCATGGGCAGTCCTTAAACATCCAGTATTTCTAAATTTGCTTACCATCCTTGGGATAGTGGAAATGCTTGGTACCGGACGATCTGGAAATTCCGCAGCAAATGCAGCAGATACTTGCCTTAAACTAGATCCGCTACGGTAGGCGTCATAAAGCAGAACTTTTTCTTGCTTCGAATACATTTTTTATTAATAGATATCTAATTACAATTTTCTACCTTTAAGCGAATGAAAGTTTTTAATGACAACCCATTTAAATAATCTCATTTTCGGGGCAACCATACACATCTCCATAGCAGCAACCCTGCATGTACAGCTGGGGAAATAAAAAACGGGACACAACAATTTTGCCGAAATTAAATTGTCTGAATAAATTCATTTTCGATGCTATCCCAAGCTTCTTGTACTGCATTAACATGTTCGTCTTTGTTCATTGACACATGATAGAAAGCATTTCATAAAAAATCAGGAAGGCAACATTACAACGTTCGAATAGTAAAAAATGACCCTACAGAACTTGTCCCGGTTTATGTTTCCGCAACTGTACGTCCATGTGTTCCATTTTAAAAAACTCATTTTTAATCCATTGAGATGCACAATTTTCCGTTCCGCCTTAAAAAAACTCTTACGGTATATAAAGAGTTGGGACATTGGATCCACAAATCAAGGATCAGATGATTCAGCAATAATATAATTTTTTTATATTTGAAAGATGTAAGACAAACAAAATGACATTAATTGACATGTCAAATCACAGAATTCAATCATTTAGAAATCTGAGGCAACGTGCAAGAAAAATAATATTGATGTGGAATTATCAAAACTTGAACAATTTGCCGACTAAATTTAGTTACTTTTTTAGTCCTAGTGTGTTTTCAGGTTATGGTAAAAAGTATTTCTGATGACTTCAGTGAACTGCGGTTAGAAATAAACAGGTATTGAAATCTTGTGTTATGAAAAACCTCTACTTATAATCTTAGGTGTGGGGTAGGATGTTTAGTGACAGCTGTAAATCTGGTATGAATACGAATGTAATGCTCAACAACTAACGTTAGAGAATTTGAGGCGACGTAATTCAACTTCTCCAGAGGAAAATTATCTTTTTGTACTGCTTAACACTGGCCTGAATAATCTGCCGTTTGATGCTTTCAACATCGATTAGTTCGTTTTCTTCTATTTCAGAATTTTCACATATAATCTCATAAGAGCATCAATTCTTTCCGGAAATTTTTTTGAGTGCGGTCCAACAACGTCGTATTAATTTGCACGAGCGGGACGCGAAGGCAAATTAGAACGTTGTTGGAATGCACGAAAATAATTTCCGGATATGAATTAATGCTCGAATGCAGATTCGGTAAGAAAATCGTAACGCCACAAACCCTCACAGTTAGGTTGGTCTACCTACAAAAAATTTCCAAGAAATTTTTTTATTGTCTTGGTTACGGCTCGTGAACTAATTTTTCTATTGGTCATTAATGAGTGTCGTACGATTTTCACATTTATTTAAATCTGGTTACCAAAAATTGAAAAATGTTGGAATAGCACTGTATTGCAGTCTCGTTTTTCCACGTTTAATCAACCACTGATCATCCGCAAAATGTTTATTACCTAAACGGCGGCAGTGGAAAAAGTCCGATAAAACATATCATAATAGACCACTGCCAAAAAATGACATTCAGAGAATAAACGGCTTGTTGACTTAAAATCCTTAATTTTGCTGTTATTTACCCAGATACGCTTTATTTTCTCATTCCTTAGAAAAAGATGCAAATAATATACCAGATCTGTTCGATTTTTACAATTAATCGCTGAACCACCAGTCATTGCACAAAAATTTTCAAATTAAAAATATTTGTTAAGTATTTGTCACAACTGCCACAAAATGTGATTCTAATTTGTAATGGTTGCCAAACTGTTGTCCATAGATATGCATGATCTGCATAAAATTCAAATTCAACAAAAATCAAGTACTCCATGATTTGTGGATCCAAAATGAGTCGCCTACATGTCCCAACTCTTTATATATAGGGACTCTAGTAAATATGTCCCCAACTTTCATGACCACCTTGTATATATACGACATTTCATAGGAATTTTTTCAAGAGTACAGGAGTTATATAGGTGTCTTCATACTTTTGCCCAACACTGTATAATGATATAATAAGCTCTTATTATATAGCATGTTCTCGCTTGACACACACACAAATCCAACTTTCGGTTATAATTTAAATTATCCAATAAATCAAGTGCCTTATCATCACCAGCAGCCACCAGCTGGAAGACAAATATTTCCATCGAATTTCTGCTACCCCCTGCAGCACAGTCCCGAAATTCCATACAACAAACTTATTCAGCGTATAATCGTACAACTTCATCTTATCATTCAACTTAATTAAATTTAAACCGACAAGCTGGCCCAAATGATAACACAACACAATGAAGCATTACCACGGATGCAGGGAAGGAACGAGTGATCAAGAATCGTCAACATAAGACAAAAATACATGGCAAGTTAAAACACTTAAAAAATGAGGGAGAACCAGCTCCGCACCAGAAACTAACAAATTCTTATTAACCAACACTTAAAACAGATTTGATGCTCTGTCTCAGCCAGAAAATAATAGTAATGCTCAAGAAAGCTACTCTGTTCAACAACAACCTAAAACACCCAAATCGCGGCGCCGCCCATCTTATACATGGAATATATAACTATGAGGAAATGATCATCAGTTTAACAAAAGTAATAGAAAAAGAACAACTTTACACTAAAGCATTTACAAATAATACAGTTACAATTAATGTTCAAAATCCAGACTCTTATAGCAAATTAAAAAACCACCTCACAAAAGATAAAATACTCCATCACACCTACCAACTTAAAGAAGACCGGGTATACAGAGTTGCAATCAGAAATCTCCACTATTCCATACCAACAACCAACAGAAGATATTAAAGCTGAACTGGCCACCCTAGGGCACAATGTCAGCAATATAATCAACATACGTCATCAGCTGACAAGGGATCCACTACTATTATTCCTGGTAAACCTCAAACCTAAAGAAAATAACAAAACATATACGAAAAAAATACTCAAGCAACATCAAAGTTTCAATTTTGAAGCACCTAGAAAGAAAAACACCATACCTCAATGTGCGCGATGCCAGGACTACTGATACTTCAAATCTTATTGAGCTAGGCCATACGTATCTGTTAAATGTGGTGAAAATCACAACACTGCTGCTTGTCAAAAACCTCCAAATACCCCTGCCAAATGTGCATTATGCGATCAAAATCATACAGCCAAAGACCAGTTTCGACCAAAAGAATAACCAATACATGTCAACAATAGATCCCGCCAGACTTAACCGACTTCCCTCTGCTAAAAAATCAACCAATATTTCAACCCGCGACACCACCAACATTACCACGGAACAGAATACCCTATGCGCAAGTAGCTACTGGTAGAAATAACAAATACTAACAGCGAAAAACAAATACACATTGGAGATCAACTGTCAGAATTCCTTGCAGAATTTAAAAACATGTTTGCACAGCCAATTAATCAAAAGAGCATGGTGTTAAACATGCTGTCCACCGTTATATCTAAATTTATTATCTAAATCAATAAATATCAAAATACCATCTAGTGTTATACCACGTTGAACTTCTACTTGTAAACAGTGTGTTGCAGCTCCAAAGAACGAATGTGAGCGCTCCAGTGCATATACAGCCAAAACCACGTAAAGAATAAGGCCGAAGATCTTCGGCATGACGTCAGTACAGAAAGGTCGTCCATCTGTAGAATTTAGTGTTAAGGCGCAGAGGGTTTACATGTATTTATAACTTAAAAAATAAGGCTGTCTTATGGAAATTGGGTTACCAATCATGAATGATCCCCTGGTCAAACCCTATTCCCCATTTTTGTAATGGAAAACGAAATTTTAAAGCAATAACCGACATTTTGAATACAAAACTTTAGTATAGGTAGCGCAATGTTATTCTCAAAATTAAATTAAAGCCAATATGGACAACTTTGGGGGTTATATAAAACCCTCAAACACGGTTCTAGTTCAAAACCTTTCGTATAACAGCAAACGCTTCTTGGTAAGTTAATAACGAAACCCTCAACGAAGGGAGATTCATAATATGTGTGTCAATCGAAATTCTAAGATTCGCAACTGCCTATCATTATACTCTGTTGGGACACGACAATGATCTTGTAAATCAACTAGTTCAGGAACTAGTTACACCAAGAAGACTGAAATGCCAGTGGCCACAAGACCTCATAACTCAGCAGAACTGCCCAATCATGATTAAGCCTTTTATTCGAGAGCAACATCAATGGATGGATCTCTTTCAAGTCACTAGCATTCTCACACGATTTACTTATTACTCGTTTATGTTTATGTAAGAGTAGATTATAAATATGCTCATGTGTTAATTATAATAAAAAATCTAGTGTGATACACGCACACAACTTCCTTTTACAGTGATCTTACGATTAGCCAAAAATTTGATTTTTAATTTTTAGCTTTTGTAAAAATTTTAAAAAATTAGAAATTCTACAGAAACAGTACAAAATAGAGAGTTAGTTGAGAAGACAAATTTTTTTGGGTGTTCTATTTAAAATAGGAGTTACTAAAAAAAGAAAAAAAAAACAAAAGAAACCCATTTCAGAGCTATTTAACTACCTCACATCAATGCACATTAAAAATGTAATAAATATGTGAAGTTTGAAAAAATCTTTAACGCCGTTTTTGAAAAAAATTTAAAAAAACTGAAAAATCACTAGAGTAAACATCATACCTCCGGTTATGCAATTTTCTTCAAAAACTTGCTGTCACATCTAGATAGTACACAAAACTTATAATATATGCAGTTTCAACATAATACCTCTTTTCATTTTTGAGATATTCTGTCCACACAGACTAACTGACAGACAAACCAATGAACAAAAACATGTTTTTGGAGTTCAGGCGACTCTAAAACGTGAAGATCTGTTGAAAATGCAATTTTGAATGTTTGGGGTGAATCCAATACTTCCTTTATTGTAAAAAGAAGGAAACATGATAGCATTATGATATACAAATATACAGTCCATTTTTTTAAAATCACCTGTCAGTGTCAATACTTTACAAAACACCACACTGTGTTAGGTACCCTAAATTCTGCACTTACCGACCAACTGTATAACAGTTTCCCCCTGTCAAAATTGAGGTTATGTCTGTCTAACGCAATTGAAATGTTGAACGTGCATGCCTTTAGCTACAGTGACTTTATATGAGACAGTGACGAAAATAGAGTGTTTTTTTTATTGGTTGCTCGAATCGGCCGCCATTAAGAGGCAAAATTTGTTGATACTTTTGTTTGTTTATACCAAATCGAGGTTAGCAGGTTAGGTTTTGCGTCAGTTTGTGTCAAAACTGACGCAAAACCTAACCTGATAACCTCGAATTTGACATAGACTTATAGTGCCACCAACATATTATTTATACGTTGTGTAACCATGACCATTCAAAAACGTTCAATTTATTAAAGTTAATAGGCCATTGGCCGCCATTTTGTGGCAAATTCTGCCTATTGTCGCCACTGTCTCTATCAAGATACTATACCTTAGACGGCTCGACGCTGCCAACCTACATTGTGAAATGCACTATTTGCAACTTTCAATTCCTCATACCAACTTGACAACACTGTGACAGCTGACTTAAAAAAATAGACATTAGGTAAGGTTTGGTAATCTTGTAAAGTCTACACATTACCGTTTTTCTGTGACGTCAGAAATAACAAAACCTAGCGTTAAAAACGTATGTCTTATATGAAACTATACATAAGTACAAAATAAATTGACATTTGATATGCGCATTGTCAAATCGGCGGTAAGTTGGTACTACTTCTATTTCTCACTAAGTAATTTTTAGTTTATCGTATTGGTGCTACTTGTACGCTCTTATCTGTCACATATTTCAATTTATTTACAAAGGTTTCTTGTAATATATGTAGAAGAGTGGAGATGCACAACACTTACAATTGAACTTACTTGATTGTCTGATTTGCTCACTATTTTGATTTGAACAAATATTTAAACCATAACCTTAAAATTTTCTTCTTTGACATTTTTGTAACTTAGCTGCTGTAGCTATAGTCTGAAAACACGTTATTTTACAGTACAGTCAAGAACTACTTACTTAACTAACTCAACGAATTAATATCGAATACGTCTGATGAATCGTCGTCATAGTACTTATGTGGTCAATATTAGAAGCGTCGCAAACTTTCATACTACCTATCCCACGCTTCTCCAATTGCTTTTCTAACATGATTGACATAGTTCCTCCAGTGGTCAATACTAACCTCAGTAAGTACACTATTCCACAGGCGAATAGTTAATTCTGGTTTTTGAACTTGCGAAAGTTATTAACTAATCATATTTTGGGTGAAAATTCAGTATTTTTCTCTAAAAAAATGCATCAAGATCTGACAACTAACGGTAACCTGAACCGCCTAGAGCTCAACAACATTCCTTTAAACATTACAAGACGATAGCGACACCCACAACATTTTTACATACTCCGCTCTCAGCGCATGCGCAATAGACCGGACCGTATACTGAATTTGACCCATATTTTGGTTTGCACTACGAGCAAACCATTTCTACGAGTATTGTTGTAAATAGGACATCATTCATACCAAGACATGCTTGACCAATCCGACGTTTCTCCTCTGCGAAAAAGTACCCTAACATTTTTAAGATAAGATTTTGGCCGTACTTATTATAGCGCGGCATTTTTAGTGTAATTTTGCACAAATGTCACATTGACAGCATTATAAAATAAATGCTATTTAAAGCCGACCTGAGCAAAACCTGTCGATTTTTTGTTTCGCCCAGTTCCTTATAGTTAAATAAAGATAGAACATTATTACGTCACAGAAAACGAGTGATTTGTCGACTGTAGTGTAAGTTGCCCACTTTCAACTACCGATCCTAGAGCCAGTAATATGGTAAGGAGAGATATATTAACCTTCTTGTTACGGTCTGCACACATTTTTTACATCACAAAGTAATGTTTGCAAGTACAACAAATTTTAAACTACAGCTAACCTAAATTCGTATCTACATTGGTACGAATAATATTATTGACAAATTTAACTCCCACGTGCATTACTAGCTCTAGGAACGGTAATTCAAAGTAGGCGACCAGTGTTGCCGATCGTCACATAATTATCAGATTCTAACATAATTTTTTCGCCATCTGGTAAAAAATTATAAAGTAACATAATTATCAATTTTAACATAATTTTATTGTCATGGATATTTATTCTCTATTATCGTATCGTCGGCTTTCTGTAATTTCTAATATTTAATTGCACCAACTCGTATCGTCATTGTCAAATTTTGTGTGCATATTTTGAAACCTATTTAGCACCCTTGGTTGCTTCACAATAAAGGGCCCTGACAGCGGCGACGTCCTAGAGATCCTGTATATAGTTTACTAACCTATATACAATTATACAGGGACTCTACGACGTACGACCTCCTAGAGTACCTGTATGTAATGTAAGATTATACAGGTACTCTAGGAAGTATATGGTCACTAGATTAATACACTAAGTGTAAGGTACCGCCATTCCATTCCTCGTGTGAGAATGTGAGAAAATTGTCAGATAAAGATAACAAATACACATTTCCCAAGTGCAATAAGGACACTAGTTTTTGGGGATTTTCTTTTTGGTGTAATGGCACTGCATCCCAGTTGGAGAAAATTGTGCGACAAGGATGGATATAAAAAAATCACTAATGGCGGTACCTTACGCTTTAGTGTGTTGATCTAGTTTGGCGACATCTATTATCATAAAACCACAATTTATTTCGCTACGTTAATTTCAATTAAATGGCGGATGAACCGAAAAAATTGCGTGTTAACATAATTTACAGCAAAATCTGATAATTTTGTCTCGGCGATCCCATAATTTTAAATCGTACAAACGGCAACACTGTAGGCGACGTACACTACAAGATAACCCAGTTAATAAATTAGGAATCGTTATTTTTATTGCAATGGAGATGCAACTTGAATTGGTTGATCATAATTTGTGCAACGCAATGACGAGCATGATACACGAACCACTGGGGAAACTAGATGAAAATAAAGTAGTTGGAGACTTACATGTAAAGGAAGAGAATGTGGAAGTCACTCCCGACAACACGGTTTACCATGGGTTTGCTATTAAACAGGAAGAAATTAATGTAAAAGATGAAGTCCTTGTTTCGTGTGGAGCGAGTGGAAGCTTCTCAGAAGAACCATTTGTCTCTAAGGTTTGTGAATATGGAGCCGATGATGAGCATAATTCCCTGAAAAATATGAAAACTAATAGGAGACAGATCATTCATGTTCAATCTGCCAGTATAAAACAATAAGCAAATATAATTTAGTTACACATATTAGAACACATTCAGGAGAAAAACCTTATTCATGTTCTATTTGTGAGTATAAAGCAGCACAGAAGAGCGACTTAGTTACACATATGAGAATACATACAGGAGACAAGCCGTATTCCTGTTCTATTTGTGGGTATAAAACAGCAAAGAAGGGTCACTTAGTTACACATATGAGGACACATACTGGAGAAAAACCTTATTATTGTTCTGTTTGCAAGTTCAAAACGGCAAGAAGGGATAAGTTAGTTCTACATATGAAGATACATACAGGAGAAAAACCTTATTCATGTTCTGTTTGTGAATATAAAGCAGCAGCGAAGCATTTGTTAGGTACGCATATGAGAACTCATACAGGAGAAAAACCCTTTTCATGTTTTATTTGCCAGTATAAAGCAGCAGCGAAGGGTACCTTAGTTCAACATATGAGGACTCATACAGGAAATAAACCTTATTCATGTTCTATTTGTGAGTATACAACAGCAGAGAAGGATAAATTAGTTGAACATATTAGGACCCATACAGGAGAAAAACCTTATTCATGTGATATTTGCCAATATAAAGCAACACAAAAAGGTACATTAGTTCGACATATGAAGACGCATACAGCAGAAAAACCTTATTCATGTTCTATTTGCAAGTATACAGCAACAGAGAAGAGTAGCTTAGTTAAACATATTAGGACTCATACAGGAGAAAAACCTTATTCGTGTTCTATTTGCCAGTATAAAACAGCAGAAAAGGGTAACTTAGTTAAACATAGAGGACCCATACAGGGGAAAAACCTTATTCATGTTCAATTTGCGAGTATACAGCAGCTGAGAAGGGTAGATTACTTCGACATATGAAGACGCATACAGCAGAAAAACTTTATTCATGTTTTATATAGTACCAGGAAATGGTATGTCAGTTAAGATATTAGGACCCATACAGCAGAAAAATCTTATTCATGTGCTATATACCAGTATAAACCAACGGAAAAGTGTAAATTAGTTAGACATAAGAGGACGAATACAGAAGAAAAAGCTTATCAATTTGCAGTTATAAAGCTGTAGAGAAACATATCTTACTTGAACATATGCAGACATACTAGCAAAAACCCTTAAAAGTTTATGTGCCAACTTCTTTGGAAGTTATCAAACAACAGTAGTACCTACAGTAAAACCCCCATATCTTTTGTTTCAGTAACTGCAGTCCGAAAAATACAGGAAAATGTTAGCATCTACATTGGACGCCTTTCTGCATAATGTCATGAATCTTGGGTTCTCCATGGGACATTAATTATTCTTCTATTATTAGTTGTTTTTATGTGTGCGCCGAATATATGAAATAAAACTATTATAGTTTTGTACAATTGTAAGCAATTGAAAGTAAATGGTATTGAAGATAGCATGCTTGTTTTTTCATATTTTGGTTGTATAATAGTAGTTTGTATACCAAGGCACTGAAGTATAACTTTTTATCACGAATGTGGATTTAGTTGCCGAGGCCCGTAGGGCCAAGGCAAATAAACCACATGAGGGATAAAAACGAACTTCAGTGCCGAGGTGTACACTATGTTTGATTTGAAATCGAGGAATCGTGAAATTACAACATTTTAACCAACTTTTGTAGGTTATGTTCGGTCGATTGACGTTTATCTGTCGCCTCGCCACCTACAAAAAAGTCTTAAAACAATGGATTACTTCACTGCCGATTTCTCGTATTTTAATGACGATTTCGGCGTACTTCACTGCCGATTTCAAATAAATTGAGTTTTCCGTCAATCGTTTATATATCGACTCATTAATGCATGATTTCGTCTAAAAAATCATGCATTAATAGACCCGTTTTCGCAATGATTTTATATAGGCAACCATACATACTAAACGTCAAATGTATCTGAAATGTCAAAACTAAAGGTTAAATTATTCCGTGGATTTATTAATATAAATATTTACATTAGAAAACGCGTCGCTCAATATCTTTGTGGCAGTTTGTATTTTATACCTATCGAGTTCTCAATGTATCCTTCGGCAACAGAGGTGGATTTCCAACCGCCAAGTATTTTAATTGCCGCAAAATTGCTCCGGCATTGGCAACCATACGTACTAAACGTCAAATGTATCTGAAATGTCAAAACGAATAAATATTTTTGATGGATTTTAATAAACGTACGATTGACGGAAAAGTCTTGTAACCAACTCTTATGTTAATCGGTGATTAATAATCTCGCTCATTAACGCGTTCGCTCGCTCCACTCGCTCACGCGTTAAAATCTCTCGATTATTAATCACCTTTATTAACACACTTGTTGGTTAAATAACCATTATCTACTAGCAACATGATATTGTACATTTTCGTCATAGAAACAAAATATGAAAAGCTACTCATAACTCCCAAGGGACTTGTCAAATTATTTCTCCCTCAAACTCATGATAACAATGCAACTACAATTAACGTCCTAGCAACCATACAATGAGGCAATCCTTGATGTTACTTACATATTCTAATTTTAAATGTCATTATGACATTTTGAAATTTCATACTATTTTACGAATATGGTAGTAGATAAAATATTGTATGCACCACGGGAGATATTCATGTTCTTTACCTACGGCCAGAGGCCCTCGGTCTGTAACACATGTCAACCTCAGGGAAAAAACATATTCATATCTCCCTTAATGCATAAATATCTATTTTACATATTAAGTACTACTTGCCTAAACCAGTATTTAACCAGTTGAAAATGCTAGCATTTAAAATTTTGGTCTTTCATATTCAAGTGCTGATGATAGTAGACTTGTATACAGGGTGGTGACTTGCGTGGCGCAGCATAGGGATTTCAATGGTAAATTTTTAATGTTTGATTATTGGCTTACCTTTTTAAAAAATTAAAGTAAATAAGTTCATTTGTAGAGAAAATAATACTGCATCTTTACATACTATTGTTTACAATTTTCCATTTTCCGAAATCGTAGAAATCAACGAAATAAAAATGCAATTTTTTAAAAAATCACTCATGGCTTGAAATTGTGTAAACAAACAACATGTACATTTACTTTTGTCGTCCGGAACCGGAAAAATCAAAGAATTTAGTATCTATAGGATGCAGAATTTAATTAAATACCATAACAAAACATAGTTATGTACCATCGAAGTCATAGAAAACCGAGACAGGAAAAATAGGGACCTGGACATATCGCCGAATGGACAAAACGTCGAATCGTATTTTAATGCCCAAAACGCCGAATCGTGCCCAAAACGCCGAATTCGTTTGAGTGGACAAATCGCCGAAAATGCCCAAAACGCCGAATGCTGTCGGTGGACATATCGCCGAAAATGGACAAATCGCCGAATTAGTTGGTGTGGACAAAACGCCGAAAATGCCCAAAACGCCGAATTCTCTCGGTGGACATATCGCCGAAAATGGACAAATCGCCGAATTAGTTATCGTGGACAAAACGCCGAAAATTCCCAAAACGCCGAATTCTGTCTGTGGACATATCGCCGAAAATGGACAAATCACCGAACCGTGTAAAGTGACCCCACATGGATCGGAAAGTTGGCATCGCTCGATTTTGTTCAAAACCCCCGTTTGTGTCGGTGGACATATCGCCGAAAATGGACAAATCGCCGAATTAGTTGGTGTGGACAAAACGCCGAAAATGCCCAAAACGCCGAATTCTGTCTGTGGACACATCGCCGAAAATGGACAAATCGCCGAATTAGTTAGCGTGGACAAAACGCCGAAAATGCCCAAAACGCCGAATGCTGCCGGTGGACACATCGCCGAAAATGGACAAATCGCCGAATTAGTTACCGTGGACAAAACGCCGAAAATGCCCAAAACGCCGAATTCTGTCGGTGGACATATCGCCGAAAATGGACAAATCGCCGAATTAGTTACCGTGGACAAAACGCCGAAAATGCCCAAAACGCCGAATTCTGTCGGTGGCCATATCGCCGAAAATGGACAAATCGCCGAATTAGTTACCGTGGACAAAACACCGAATCCTGTGAGTGGACATATCGCCGAAAATGTCCAAAACGTCGAATTAGTGGGCGTGTACCAAACGTCAAAGATGTCGAAATCACCAATTCCTGTTAGTGGGTATGGTACAAATTAAGGATGCAGAATATTTTACGGCCAAACAAATAGCGAGAATTGTTTTCAAGTTGTTATTTCTAAGTTACAACAATAATAAATTCAACTAGCAATTGCTTCCAGCATAAACAACACCTGTATACTAATAGTTGATATTCTAACTACAATTGTTGATGTCCCGTGTGCATTTTTGTGATTGAGTATTGAGGGTGGTGTCATTTTGTTCCTTATGCTGGAACCCGCGACTGGGATGAGCGAGGGGGCTATTTGGGGATAAGTTATTATTTTAAAATATAAATAAAGTAAATATGTTTCAAAAACCAGAATATCTATTTCATATTCTATATCGCGCATATACTGCAACTTATAATCTAAGAAAATAAAGTGATAATTGACCGTCATTGAATCCAAAATGGCGAACTTTAATTTTTTTATTTAAAAAACTCTTTGAATATAAAACAACAGAAAGGAGCATTTACCAGATGAGGTTGCGTCGAGAATGGAGGTTGCATATGGCGGATAGTTGTTTCCGTTTGACACTGGCGTACTGTCTGTAAAGGATATATTATGGGTTTATTATACAGGGTGTTAATTAAGTACGTAGACAAACTTTAAGAGGTGATTCCTTGATCAATTCTAAGATAAAAAGTTCATACAAACATGGGGCCTAAACGGCTTCGTTTTCGAGATACAGGGTGTTGAAGTTTAAACAAAAACAGTTTTTTTCAAAAATTTGGAAAACGGATAGAGGTATTCTAATGAAACTTGGTGTAGGTTAGTATTTCAGAAAGTGGCATTGTTCAGTCAAAATAAATTTAATTTATTTCCACCAGTGGCGTGCATCGGGGCGATCTCAGTTACATTATTTTAGAAAAATCTGATACGCCACTGTTTTGTAGAAAAAAGTTTTGTAGCTATTGTAAGATTGTGTTTTATTAAATAACATTTTTTAAAAGCTTCCTTAAACTGTATTTTGAAAACGAAGCCGTTTAGGTCCCATTAACGTCCAATGTACGAAATTGCTGTTACAGATTTTTCCATTTTTCTCGCAAAATGTTTATTCTATCAAAAAAATAAAAGATACATCTTTTGAATAGTTTCAATGGATAAAGCTAAAAAACTTGTCGTATTGACTAAAAAACAGTGGCGTACCAGATTTTTTTGAAATAAGGTAGCTGCGGTGGCCCCGATGCACGCCACTGGTGGAAATAAATTACATTTATTTTGACCAAACAATGCCACTTTATGAAATACTAATATACAACAAGTTTCATTACAATACCTCTAGGCGTTTTCCAGATTTTTGAAAAAAAAGTAATTTTTGTTTAAATTTCAACACCCTGTTCTTGAAAAGGAAGCCGTTTAGGCCCCATGTTTGTATGAACTTTTTATCTTAGAATTGATCAAAGAATCGCCTCTTAAAGTTTGTCTACGTACTTAATTATCACCCTGTATATCAACGATCAACATTTTATGTATTTCTACACACTTATATCGGGTGATTATAAATGTTTTTCCATCAAGCTACTTATGAAATATTTGTTATATGAATAATATGTGGGTGGCACTGTAAGTCTATGTCAAATTCGAAGTTAGCAGGTTAGGTTTTGCGTCAGTCTTGATTATAAAATCACCCGGTATATTAATGCCTAGACAAGCTATTAGGTTAGCTTATTGGAATGTATACAGGGTGTAGAAATGCTTTACGCAGCAAAGGGATTTCAATGGTAATTTTTTCATATGACAATATTTGCTTCCCTAATTATTTTAGAGCAAACTTGTATGGAAGTTTTTTGTAGAGAAAAAAAATCTGTATCCATTTGTGCCAGCATTTGTCATTTTACATTTTGGAAAACCGCAAATTTAAAGAAATAAAATTGCCATTTTTAGTTTGCTGTTTATTTGTTTGCATCTATCAAATGTAGCTGCAACCATGGCACTTATTGCACCTGATCTGCTTCCAGCATACCATCACTTCACAATTTGCACTGATTTTTGAAAAAATGATAATTCTAGTTTATTTCATTATTAGGTTTTCTGACTTAAAATGAGAAAAATGATGGCATCAATGGATGCAGAATTGTTTGCTCTACAAAAAACCTATTTACAAGTTTGCTCTAAAATAATTAGGGAAGCAAATATTGTCATATGAAAAAATTACCATTAAAATTCCTATGGTGCGTAAAGCATTTCTACACCCTGTATATATGAATTAAATAAATTATTATTTATTATTATTATATTATAACTGTTTTACTGAGTTTAAAAATTTTTATTTGTATTAAACACATTTTAATAAAAAAACATTATGTAAATTAATTCACATTAACATTAATTTAACGAGTTTCTGCTACAATCGCAAAATTTATAGGGTGATAAATATAGAATAAGTTGGAGTTTTAACAAATTTATTTATTTTAATTTTTCTTAAATTTATTTATTTCCAACAGACAGGAAGCCCAATTATAGAAAGTCTACAATTTCATATTTAGGACTAACTCAAACATAATTTCTATTATACAGTCGAAAACCAACCTAAGATTACAATAAACTTACAGTATACAACAAATTATTATTATTATTATTGAAATTAGGACAGGCAGCAACAAGCTGATGTGCCCTATACAAGTTTGACAAGAGATACTTAACATTAAACTAAAACTAAAAATTATAATTAAGTGAATAAGAAATTAACATACATTTTTTTTTTTTTTTTTTTTTGCCAAAGCTGAATATGAATAGCATATGTGTTTTATACATATTAAATGAAGCCGAATATACTATTCATTACGCATAGGAATTTCAGTACCTAAGCTACACAGAAATGGCGTCATATGTGTTTTTAAACGTGTTAACTGAAGCCGCATTTACAACACTGTCGGGGAGAGAGTTCCACTGGTCACAAACACGAATACTGAAAATATTTTGACGAGGTAGTTTTTTAAATCGTTCTTTATATAACTTGTACACATGTCCCCTTCGGCCAGTCCCAGTATTAAGATTAAATAGTTCATGTAAACTGCGTTGGTACATGTTTTTATGCAAAATTTTGTAGGTCTCTATTAAATCACCTCGCTGTCGTCTGTCCGAAAGTGTAGTCAGCTGTAGTCTTTGCAATCGCTCCTCATATGGTAGGTGTTTTAGACTGTTGGGTAATTTACTTAATCTCCGTTGTACATTTTCAATTAAAGTTACATCTTTTACGAAGTAGGGAGACCAAACTACAACAGCAAATTCTAATATGGGACGTACATAGGCTTTAAAAATTTTTAATATCAGATCTATGGAAGTGTTTGTAAAAGCTTTCTTGATCAGGAATATTAAACTATTAGCTTTCTTGGTGACTTTTATTACTTGAGAGTCCCACTTTAAGTCGTTTGTGATAGTAACACCAAGATCAACTTGGGAATTAGTAGGCAGTAATGGAGCACCATTTAGAAAGTACACATTACGCGGGTTGTTTGTTCCCATATGAAGCACTACGCACTTGGACATATTTAAGGATAACAACCACGTATTACACCAAACAGATATAGCAGCTAGGTCTTCTTCTATGGTGGTTTTGTTTGTTATTGGGTTGTTGTACAGCTTGGTGTCGTCCGCGTAGCAGCACGAAGGTGAGGCGATGGTTTCGAGAAGATCGTTTATATAAATTAAGAATAGCACCGGGCCAAGCACGGAGCCTTGCGGTACGCCACTCAGCACGGGCAACTCTTCAGATAGGGCGTCACCAACACGAACACGAAACTTAGAAAAACCTTTCAAGTCACAGTGGAATATGTCAATTTGATTATTAATAAGAATGTATGATGCAGTGCTTGCAAAAAGTGATGAATTTTTATAGGAATTTGTCCTAGGACAAGTATTAACAAATGTGAGACCATTTCTCGTTCTTATATCAGGTATATGAAAGTTAAGTCTTGCCGGCAGTTCAGGACAGTCAATATTTTAATTTTAATTACCAACCAGCTTGTAAATAAACATTATCTGAAAATAAGTACGCATTGACTAAGGCTTTATACAATTAAAATGCAAAAATTATACCTCTATGATCACGTTATTTGACAACTACCATGAATAAACTACCACAAATGAGTCATACTTGGAGGTTGCATATGGCGATTTCAGTCGCACTTTTAAGTACGGCCAATAAAAGACCAGACTCCTTCCTGTCGTTTTATATTCAAAGAAAAAACTAAACATGAACTTGTTGGGTATCAAATTAAAGGTAAACGATTATACAAAACAAATAGCAAACTTATAAAATGTTTAAGTGCCATAAAAAATAAAAGAGGTAGTGGCGGTATTTATGGCCCAGTGTGCTTACATTTCTAAAACATTTCCGGAAACAATTTACACACTGTTCTGGTTCTTTCCAAAGGGTGCTAAACAAAAAGGTCGACTATGATTGTTGATGTTCCGTCATTATCTAACAGAAGTTGCAACGTAAGACATCATATGGTTGCTAGGCGAAATTGTTAATTTAAGTCAGACTTATAGTTCCAATCAAGTGCTAATAACTCTGTCTACCCACAATTCTATGGTATATGATAGCAGACACAAAATACACATATCTGTTTTGCCATTACTCCTGCATCACCAAACTGGAAAAGTTAGTTCTGACTGTAAACCGTCGACTACAACGGCCTTTGATACATCTAAAGATGGCATTTTTTAACCGAAAATTGGGTGATCATTCCATGAGAATTGCACATAATAATAGCTGTACTCAAATCTATTGGAAGTTAATATTGGATCAACTGGCATTCCTGAGTTGTGGAGCGTGGCCTTTTTTATAAATTTATAAGAAGAAAAACATGTAACGCTCATACCACAACTTTGCCTATGTTATATAGTACTGCGCTTGCTAATGAATTTTTCAAGGAAAAATGCCAAGTTATTCAAATAATTCTTTGGGTAATATGGCAGAAAAAGTACTCCAAATCCATGATTGACAACAAAGTTTGTTCACGAAAATAAGTTTGTACCGCTTAGTAAAAGAAACAATAGTTAGGTACCTATTGTATGTAACAGAATGTTGAGAATTTGTTAATTCTTCTAATGTCCCATGTACCTATGACGTTTTCGGCATTTCCACCGCATTGGGCTTTTCGTCCGAATTTTAATGCCCGCATTGTTCTCTCGCAAGAGGCGCGTTCGGTTGAAATCTTTGACTATATAGTCAAAGGTTGAAATCACAAAATTAGTTTTGACGAATTGGTTAACACAAGAAACACGCTGTTGACTGGGCCAATTATTCATTTTGGATAAATGATTGCACATTATTTAAGCAATATAATCTGTATATATAAAAATCACTCACCGTGTGTTAGTAATGCAAAAACTCGAGAACGACTGAACCGATTTGGATGATTTTTTTTTGTTTTGTTCGCCTTACTCCCGAGGTGGTTTAACAAAAAAAGACAATTCAGAAAAATCCAAAGGGACAGTCGGAAAATTGGAAAATATCCAGAGTGTGTTTTTCTATACACTGTACGACTTTCTATTTGCAGTCATACTTTTATCATTCTGTGCTTAATGGTTTGAAAGGTTTTCCCAATCATGTCATAATCCAAAACAACGTTTGCCGGGTCAGCTAGTATATAATATATAGTGTCTAGACTGAATGCAGTAAACACATTATAAACTTGCATTTCTAGGATTTCTGTTAGATGTTTGTGCGTTGACCAATGACGAAATAACAACCGATTAACAAAATCTATTCAGACAATCTTGTGAAACAACACATACAAATAAAAAAGTGCAGTCAATATAGAAAAGCTTAGAACAATTCTAGTAAAATTTAAGGTACTGTAGAAAAAGGCCAAGCACAAGAATGTTTCCTTATGTCGTTTATTTACTACTTTTATTAAAAATGGATACCTAAGTCAATTTATAATTTATTTTTAAAAATACATATATTAGAAATATTTATATTTGTCTGTTGGAAATAAATAAATTTAAGAGAAATTAAAATAAATAAATTTGTTAAAACTCCAACTTATTCTATATTTATCACCATATAAATTTTGCGATTATAGCAGAAACTCGTTAAATTAATGTTAATGTGAATTAATTTACATAATGTTTTTTTATTAAAATTTGTTTAATACAAATAACGACAATTTTTAAACTCAGTAAAACAATTATAATATAATAATAAATAATAATTTATTTAATTCATATACAGTCTGTTCAACAAAAAAGGCCCCGTCTTCTAGCTACTTTATTATTTATTTTAGACCCAATAAACCTGATATCAAATCAAATGGCACATAAAAGCCTACATTTTAACACTATCAAAAAAAATTTATCTTTAATTGTTTCAGAGTGGTGACGTTACATGCAATTTTTTTAAATGACTGTATATATTTTTTTACATTTTCTGGTAGAGGTTTTTTTTTCTCTTTTCAACAATATAAATATTTCACCACTCTGAAACAATTGAAGATACAAATTTCTTGATTGTGTTAAAATATAGGTTTTTATGTGTCATTTGATTTTATATCAGGTTTATTGGGTCTAAAATAAATAATAAAGTAGCTAGAAGGCGGGGCCTTTTTTGTTGAACAGACTGTATATACATTCCAATAAGCAAACCTAATAGCTTGTCTAGGCATTAATATACCGGGTGATTTTATAATCAAGACTGACGCAAAACCTAACCTGCTAACTTCGAATTTGACATAGACTTACAGTGCCACCTACATATTATTCATATAACAAATATTTCATAGTAGCTTGATGGAAAAACATTTATAATCACCCGATATAAATGTGTAGAAATACATAAAATGTTCATCCTTGACATATAATAAACCCATAATAAACTCCTGGACAAAATTAACGCACCACTTTATTAAACTTTTATAATTACAATATTATAGTTAAAATTATAATGAAAATTACATGAATGCTTATAAATTAGGTTTGTGTAATCATTTGCGAAAGAAATCAGCCAAACATGACCTTATTTTAAATCATTTTTGATTTAAGAACTTTTTTTGTTGAAAACGCGTGAAATGTGAAAACATAAAAAAATCGAAAACAATAGAATTAATGGATTCAATGCGACATTAATACCGTGTATGCCCTCCTCTACTTCTAATTACGGCATTCATGCGCCTTGGCATGCTGGAGATTAGATTTTCAATAATTTCTTGGGGAATATTCTCCCATTCTGCAATTACTGCATCTACCAGTTCATTGTGGTTGGCAGGTGGGGGTGTACGACTTCGGACCTTTTTTTTTAGAGCGTCCCATATATGCTCTATGGGATTTAAATCGGGGCTGTTAGGTGGCCAATCCATTAACGGAATATCAACAGTATTCAAGTAGTCGATAACATGTCTAGCCACGTGGATACGAGCATTATCTTGCATGAATAAAAAATTGGGTCCCACGAAGGGAGCAAATGGCATTACATGTTGAACTATGATGTTTTCCAGATAATAATCCGCATTCATAGACCTTACACGTATAGGGACCAACTCTGTGCGACCGTTGAAGCAGATTCCCCCCCAAAACATTACAGATCCACCACCAAAACGGACCCTTGGAGTGATATTGCAACTTGCAAATCTCTCTCCTTCCCTTCGCCAGACACGCTCGCGTCCATCAGGAGATGTGAGGCTAACCCTCGTTTCATCTGAGAATAAAACCTTCTTCCAATCATTAACAATCCAGTGTTGATGATTTCTGGCAAAACGCAATCTTTGAATTTTGTGATCTCTGGTGAGTAATAGTTTTTTTGCTGGTCTTCTGCTGCTTAATCCAGCTTCATTTAAACGTCTTCTGACTGTTCGAGACGATATTACAAGATTGCGAACAGCTGCAAGCTCATTCCTTAACACAGTACTAGTGATTCTCCTGTTTCTTAGAGCGGATTGCCTAAGAAAACGCTCATCCCTTGGATTGGTTCGTCGTTTTCGCCTTGCCCTGGTCTTCGAATAAGAGATCCTGTCTCGTTAAATCGTGTAACCATGCGACTTATGCTGGAATGATGCCTTCCTATCAAATTTGCAACAAAACGCATCGAGTATCCTTCATCCAGCAAAGTTGATACCCTTACTGCCTCTTCCACGGATAAATTTCTTGGGCGATTCATTTTTCAAGTTTAAAACACTCGTAACTGATACAATCGATAACAAAAACAAACTTGATGACTAAAGATAACTTGTCTTAATAAGCAGTTTCCGATCAGATTTTAAATCAATTTTTGGTAAAAGTGACTTTAATTGACAATTGTAATCTTAAAACAAAACATTTCTTGACAGCATTTGTTTGAAACATCAGCGGAGGTCCAAAGGCTACTTGCAAGACAGTTAGTAAACTAAAAGTTATCAATTTCTCGGAATTAAAAAGAAATATAATAGTGGTGCGTTAATTTTGTCCAGGAGTTTATATCCTTTACAGACAGTACGCCAGTGTCAAACGGAAACAACTATCCGCCATATGCAACCTCCATTCTCGACGCAACCTCATGTGGTAAATGCTCCTTCCTGTTGTTTTATATTCAAAGAGTTTTTTAAATAAAAAAATTAAAGTTCGCCATTTTGGATTCAATGGCGGTCAATTATCACGTTATTTTATTAGATTATAAGTTGCAGTATATGCGCGATATAGAATATGAAATAAATATTCTGGTTTTTAAAACATATTTACTTTATTTATATTTTAAAATAATAACTTATCCCCAAATAGCCCCCTCGCTCATCCCAGTCGCGGGTCCCAGCATAAGGAACAAAATGACACCACCCTCAATACTCAATCACAAAAATGCACACGGGATATCAAAAATTTTAGTTAGAATATCAGCTATTAGTTTACAGGTGTTGTTTATGCTGGCAGCAATTGCTAGTTGAATTTATTATTGTTGTAACTTAGAAATAACAACTTGAAAACAATTCTCGCTATTTGTTTGGCCGTAAAATATTCTGCATCCTTAATTTGTCCATACCCACTAACAGGAATTGGTGATTTCGACATCTTTGACGTTTTGGACATTTTCGGCGATATGTCCACTCACAGGATTCGGCGTTTTGTCCACGGTAACTAATTCGGCGATTTGTCCATTTTCGGCGATATGTCCACCGACAGAATTCGGCGTTTTGGGCATTTTCGGCGTTTTGTCCACGGTAACTAATTCGGCGATTTGTCCATTTTCGGCGATGTGTCCATCGGCAGCATTCGGCGTTTTGGGCATTTTCGGCGTTTTGTCCACGCTAACTAATTCGGCGATTTGTCCATTTTCGGCGATATGTCCACCGACACAAACGGGGGTTTTGAACAAAATCGAGCGATGCCAACTTTCCGATCCATGTGGGGTCATTTTACACGGTTCGGCGATTTGTCCATTTTCGGCGATATGTCCACGGACAGAATTCGGCGTTTTGGGCATTTTCGGCGTTTTGTCCACGCCAACTAATTCGGCGATTTGTCCATTTTCGGCGATATGTCCACCGAGAGAATTCGGCGTTTTGGGCATTTTCGGCGTTTTGTCCACGCCAACTAATTCGGCGATATGTCCACCGACAGCATTCGGCGTTTTGGGCATTTTCGGCGATTTGTCCACTCAAACGAATTCGGCGTTTTGGGCACGATTCGGAGTTTTGGGCATTAAAATACGATTCGGCGTTTTGTCCATTCGGCGATATGTCCACTCACAGGATTCGGCGTTTTGTCCACGGTAACTAATTCGGCGATTTGTCCATTTTCGGCGATATGTCCACCGACAGAATTCGGCGTTTTGGGCATTTTCGGCGTTTTGTCCACGGTAACTAATTCGGCGATTTGTCCATTTTCGGCGATGTGTCCATCGGCAGCATTCGGCGTTTTGGGCATTTTCGGCGTTTTGTCCACGCTAACTAATTCGGCGATTTGTCCATTTTCGGCGATATGTCCACCGACACAAACGGGGGTTTTGAACAAAATCGAGCGATGCCAACTTTCCGATCCATGTGGGGTCATTTTACACGGTTCGGCGATTTGTCCATTTTCGGCGATATGTCCACGGACAGAATTCGGCGTTTTGGGCATTTTCGGCGTTTTGTCCACGCCAACTAATTCGGCGATTTGTCCATTTTCGGCGATATGTCCACCGAGAGAATTCGGCGTTTTGGCCATTTTCGGCGTTTTGTCCACGCCAACTAATTCGGCGATTTGTCCATTTTCGGCGATATGTCCACCGACAGCATTCGGCGTTTTGGGCATTTTCGGCGATTTGTCCACTCAAACGAATTCGGCGTTTTGGGCACGATTCGGAGTTTTGGGCATTAAAATACGATTCGGCGTTTTGTCCATTCGGCGATATGTCCACTCACAGGATTCGGCGTTTTGTCCACGGTAACTAATTCGGCGATTTGTCCATTTTCGGCGATATGTCCACCGACAGACTTCGGCGTTTTGGGCATTTTCGGAGTTTTGTCCACGGTAACTAATTCGGCGATTTGTCCATTTTCGGCGATGTGTCCACCGGCAGCATTCGGCGTTTTGGGCATTTTCGGCGTTTTGTCCACGCTAACTAATTCGGCGATTTGTCCATTTTCGGCGATATGTCCACCGACACAAACGGGGGTTTTGAACAAAATCGAGCGATGCCAACTTTCCGATCCATGTGGGGTCATTTTACACGGTTCGGCGATTTGTCCATTTTCGGCGATATGTCCACGGACAGAATTCGGCGTTTTGGGCATTTTCGGCGTTTTGTCCACGCCAACTAATTCGGCGATTTGTCCATTTTCGGCGATATGTCCACCGAGAGAATTCGGCGTTTTGGGCATTTTCGGCGTTTTGTCCACGCCAACTAATTCGGCGATTTGTCCATTTTCGGCGATATGTCCACCGACAGAATTCGGCGTTTTGGGCATTTTTGGCGTTTTGTCCACGGTAAGTAATTCGGCGATTTGTCCATTTTCGGCGATGTGTCCATCGGCAGCATTCGGCGTTTTGGGCATTTTCGGCGTTTTGTCCACGCTAACTAATTCGGCGATTTGTCCATTTTCGGCGATATGTCCACCGACACAAACGGGGGTTTTGAACAAAATCGAGCGATGCCAACTTTCCGATCCATGTGGGGTCATTTTACACGGTTCGGCGATTTGTCCATTTTCGGCGATATGTCCACGGACAGAATTCGGCGTTTTGGGCATTTTCGGAGTTTTGTCCACGCCAACTAATTCGGCGATTTGTCCATTTTCGGCGATATGTCCACCGAGAGAATTCGGCGTTTTGGGCATTTTCGGCGTTTTGTCCACGCCAACTAATTCGGCGATTTGTCCATTTTTGGCGATATGTCCACCGACAGCATTCGGCGTTTTGGGCATTTTCGGCGATTTGTCCACTCAAACGAATTCGGCGTTTTGGGCACGATTCGGAGTTTTGGGCATTAAAATACGATTCGGCGTTTTGTCCATTCGGCGATATGTCCACTCACAGGATTCGGCGTTTTGTCCACGGTAACTAATTCGGCGATTTGTCCATTTTCGGCGATATGTCCACCGACAGAATTCGGCGTTTTGGGCATTTTCGGCGTTTTGTCCACGGTAACTAATTCGGCGATTTGTCCATTTTCGGCGATGTGTCCACCGGCAGCATTTGGCGTTTTGGGCATTTTCGGCGTTTTGTCCACGCTAACTAATTCGGCGATTTGTCCATTTTCGGCGATATGTCCACCGACACAAACGGGGGTTTTGAACAAAATCGAGCGATGCCAACTTTCCGATCCATGTGGGGTCATTTTACACGGTTCGGCGATTTGTCCATTTTCGGCGATATGTCCACGGACAGAATTCGGCGTTTTGGGCATTTTCGGCGTTTTGTCCACGCCAACTAATTCGGCGATTTGTCCATTTTCGGCGATTGTCCACCGAGAGAATTCGGCGTTTTGGGCATTTTCGGCGTTTTGTCCACGCCAACTAATTCGGCGATTTGTCCATTTTCGGCGATATGTCCACCGACAGCATTCGGCGTTTTGGGCATTTTCGGCGATTTGTCCACTCAAACGAATTCGGCGTTTTGGGCACGATTCGGCGTTTTGGGCATTAAAATACGATTCGGCGTTTTGTCCATTCGGCGATATGTCCTAGACCCGAAAAATACGTAGATACCCTTGTTTCCGGAAAGTGTAGTTTAGATGTGGCATTTTGACTGAACATTATTAAAGGTGGGCCTTTAATAACGTTCAGTTCAGTCAAAATGTTGCATCAAAACTACACTTTTCGAAAAATAAGGTAACTGCGTAATTTTCCTGTTCCAGTTTTTTATGACTTCGATGGTACGAATAATCATAATACAAAACCACAAACAATAAATTATAACAAATGTTCAAACAAAGCACCATTAACTACTAAATAATGACCCAAACTGTCGTAAAATTGCCGTCTAACATTTATGATATTGTGATATTTTATCGCATTGGGGTTAAACGCAATATTATAGCTCTTCAATAGTTTGAAAGATTCTTCCAGAGTAAATTTGCGATTTTAAATGTCCCCAAAAGAAAAAAATCGTTGGGCGAAAGATCGGGGGACCTAGCAGGCCAGTTAATTAAATAACTTGGACCAATCACCTTATTGGAAAAACTGTAGTTTACAAAGTCTTGCACTTCACAACTGTTGTGTGCGGGGAACCCATCCATCTGAAGCCAAATCTCTTGATAGTCTCTAGCAACTTCAGTCACCGCCGGAGCTATATCCTCTTCTAACAACTGCAAAAAGCGCTCTCCTGCGAGGTTTTCACTTAAGAAATATGGTCCTATAATATGATGATCTAGTATTCCCTCCCAAACATTAACTTTTTGGGGATATTGGGTCAGTAGCCCATACTCTGCAATTTTGCACATTTGGTTCATTATGCAGTGTGAATGTACATTCATCCGTAAACAAACCGTTATTCAAAAGCTCCCTGTCTTCGTTACATTTTTCCATAATTTGGAAGCAAAATGCACTTCTTTTCTCCATATCACATTCAAGCAACTCTTAATGACACTGTTATTTGTAAGAGCGAATCTTGTGTCTTTTTCAAAATTCGCAGGACTCGGCTGTGATGCAAGCCAATATCTTGCGCTATTTGCCTTAAACTTACACTGGGATTTGCAGCTAATCCTGCCAAAACATTCAAGGTGTTGTCATTTTCCTCATGTTGCTGAACTTTTTCAGCGTAATTGTTACATTTACAATTATTTAATACTGTGCCTGTAGTTTCAAATTTACGTATTAATCTATCAATAATCTTTGAACTACTTGGAATTTGCCGATTCGGATATTTCACACTAAACAAGGCACTTACTTGACGAGTACTATTTATTTCCAGCATAAAACCATTTTATCATTTATACTTTTTACTGGAAGAATATTTAATGATCTGTTATAAACGTCAAACAGCAATGACAAAAGTAAATATCCATGTTGTTTGTTTACATATTTCCAAAGCACCACTGATTTTTGTCAAAAATAGCATTTTTATTTCTTTAATTTATAGGGTTCTGGAAATTGGAAAATTATAAACAATAGTATCTACAGATGCAGTATTTTTTTCTCTACAAAAAACTTCTGTACACTTTAGCTCTAAAATAATTAGGGAAGCCAATAATCACACATTAAAAATTTACCATTGAAATCCTTATGCTGCGTCGCTCAAGTCGCCACCCTGTATGTCACAGGCAATTTGTATAATTCAGTCATTCTATATGACTAGGCATTTTATGTAATTTCATAAATTGCCTAAAACTCCAGTCCGTTTATGTAATTCAAAGTTTTAAGGTGGAGATTTACTCCAGAAATGTAACCTACAAATTGCAGTTATCATGACTTCACTTGAGAGCTGACGCTACAATTAATACTGTACCAAATGAAAACTACAATATACGATAATAAGCAGAGATTCAATGAAGGGCACAACCGTATTTAAAATTTAGTTTATAAATGACGGTTTTGATTAAAATAAAGTGCGTTTTTGAATTTATTCTGTAAGAAATACTCCCCAAACAGTAAAACAAAACATAGTAAAAGTTCAAATAATTTGAACCAGAAGTTTAGTAGATGACTAAATACTTGTACTCACCATGGGTAAGTTCCGTGTTGGCAATTCAAGCTTTGATACGTGTTTCTCTGCTAAAAATAGTTCAACCTCTGTTACGTAGGTGGCACTCAGTACAATAATAACTTAGAGACCCTAGAAATGAGAGACTGGCCATTTACCGGAAGTAACTAGATTCCCCTAGCGAAATGTTGGCGGCAGTGGTCCCGAAAATGGCGACCGTGTCAACTCAGCTGTTTTACAAGATTTGAGCTTTTCAATTATAGTCCATTTACTTGACATCTGCACTGTCAAACTGACATTATGTTGGCACCACTGCTATTTTTCGCATTTTAACAATTAAATTACTGTACAGTCTAATAAAAAACACATTATTTTTGAGGTATAGTCAAGAATTTTTTTTAAATTTTGACACTGACAGTGCAGATGTCAAGTAAATGGATTATAGGTATTGTTTTGTGATTTCAATCAATGTAAGTTATGTGAGTAACTACTTACTAAACAATAATAATTTGTATTTGTACTGGATATGGACAACATGGTTCATTTCTAAGAACCGCTCGCTCACTAGAATGAACTAGTTCTTTTTTTATAGCTCACCAGCTTTCCTGCACCTCTTTGGAATTTTTCACTGCGATTCTGTATCCCGCTCCCGCATACTGAGTCTCGCATACAATATTCACGTTTGAAAGGGGCCTAACAGAAGATATATTAAAAATTACAGATTTCCTAACCTTACTCCAAATAGTAAATAAACAAGTTAGTACTCACATTTAGCTGGAAAATTGTAAATAACAGTAAATCTGTAATGTGAAAGTAATCAATAATTCACGTTTGTATTTTAGAAAATGCCACCTTGCTACTGAGCTGGTTAAATTAAATAAATTAGATAGCATAAATAAAAACAGCAGTCTAAAGGGGGATATAGCAATAAAAAGACGCCGCAACGTGGAGCTATAACAATATTAATTTGTAGTCAAGTTACTCCAATACCATGCACAGTATCCCCCTCAAAAGCAATAACAGCGTTGGAACAGAGAATTGAAGCATTTTGAATAATTATTCAATGTAGAATGATTGCCGTTGATACTATTGGACTATTTGTACTCTTAGGTCAATGGCTCACAACGGTTGAGGTTGAGTGAACCGTGACCTTTACGGCATATCTTACAAAATTATATTTAAAATTAGAGGCCCTGCATACCTTATAGATAGGTATTAAGAAATGCCATAGTAGTAAACAGAAAATGAAGTGTACCAGTCTGCTCTGATTGATAAAACCATTTAAATGGGTAAAATATAATTCTCATTACCCCAGAAGAATTTAAAGTATGAAAAATTCATGCAGAGATACGCACATTTATATGAATCAACACACAATTTCGATTTTACCAAAACCGTCAACGCCAGATCTTTTCCTTGCTACGGCCGCTAAACTACTCTCTAATGTTCGTTATGAATCTCCAGTTGCAGTTATTGCAGTAAACATTCAAGTAATGTATTAAAGATAACTGATTAATATGCAGTTTGCAGTGATTTGGATTAGTATAATTGGTATAATTGAACGCGTTAAGTGGGAAGTCGTCCAAAGTATGTGGAAGTATCTCACTAATGTAACTACGAAGATAGACAATGAGCAAGCACCATGCGATAGCATCCCACCATATAGCAGGTCCTTGCTGAGGTCGACTATAATCAACTAATCCTTTGAGGAGAAACTTTACTCCATAATAGCGTTGTTTGATGACAACCAGGGATATAATAAAGTGTGGCATGATAGTCTCCCATACTACATTCCTCTCAAATCGTACCTAGAAGAACCGCACTTCCATATGAAACTCGATCAACTGCAAAGAAAACACAGCTTTAGCTGTTATCAATAATGTACCATTGTTAGAAGTGGAAAAAGTTAAATATCTCGATATAAAGTTGAACAAGGACTCAAGGTCTCAAGTGGAAAACAGATATATGGTGTAAAAGGAAAAAACGTGTTACAAACTGTCCATTCCAGTAGCAACAACGTAGGCTTCCCAGTTGGACCAGCTCAAAACTTTGGCGAATCTCACCTGTATCCACCTGCAATGGCTTTGGCCATGGCACATTCGAAGAACGAAGAACTACATGCGGTACTTTCTGTTGCTTTCTTCTGCAATTCTTGTATTTGGCTGGTTACCAACTGCATTTTTTGCATCTGTAGAGCTAAGAATTGTTCCAAACCTTCCATCTCGAATTATGTAAACTACGTACAATTTTAACCTAATTTTGCAAGTGTATTTAACCTCTAAATTCGGTTGTCGGAAATTTCAAGTTTCTACAGCCTTCACACAAGTATTTTTGTTGAATATAAAATTTTGTTTAGTCAATACAAATTTTGTCTATGTAACTTTGCAAGCGTGATGTCTCAATTTATGAAAAAATTCATGTAAATCTACCAAAGGATGTCTGCCAAATTTCGACCATTTGATATGTACTTATCTGCCTCGCAAGCTCGGCAGATAACCCGTCCAGCCTCGCCACATAAAGTATAACTTTTGCTCCTAATAACATAATATACTATTTTAAGAGTCACTTCCTTTATACATTTAAGTTTGAAATTCCCGCCATATTTGAGAGCACACCATTGGTGCCGCCATTTTAGGGACAAGGTTCGCGTCAACCAATCAGGCCAGCGACGGCCAATGGCCAGACTCTCATTTCTAGGGTCTCTATAATAACTTTACCGGCTACTAATGACGTAGCTCAAACTGGAATTGGGATATTCAAAAACATGTAACATGAATATTTTTAAACGACCACAATACAGGGTTCAGCAACGATGGACGGGTAGAAGATATTTCTAAAACTACGAGAGTTACATAAATATTGCTTATATAAAAGTTGTAGCTACAAAAGTGGTGCACATTACTAAAATATTTTGATTATACAGGGCTTCTCAAAAAAGTGTGGCAAATCAAACGTGCTTTTTTTATGGAATTCCTTACATTTAGGCCGTTTGAAAGTTTTGAGTTGAAATACTAATCATTTTGATATAAAGTCGCATTGGTCTAACGTCACCTGTTTTATGACAGTAGGAGGGAATTAAAATTATGAAACCTTCCCCTTAAAATGTTTTAGCCCCATTTTGAGCGTGGATTTATATATTGATACTTTTGCATACCGAATTAATTTATAACAGTTATAGCACAAATTGATTATAATGATTAAATAATTCATTAAAAATGGTCGCTTAATTTCCAATGTGTTAATATTTGAATAATAATTTATTGTTGAACTAATTTTAGTGATAAAAATTCAACCTTTAAAATAAGTGCATTTAAGTTTAAATATCATTCATCTCCGGCAACAGCAGATTGATGAGCAAAAGGTAAAATCTGATATGGTTTAGTGGCTAGGATAACTACCTGGCTTTCACCCAGGAGGCTCGGGTTCGATTCCCAGTACCGGCAACTTTTTTAATATTTAATTGTAGTTTATATCTTCACACTTATTACACTTATCACTAACAATACTGTAACAGGGTTATTTTTTACGTAATATGTACTTTCTTGCTTAAGGTTGACGTTTGACTTATGCTGAAAGAATAGGGACACACTTAGTATCAAGTTTCAGGTGTTGTGTTATGTAAAAAAGCGATAATCTTTTTGAGGATGAATGTTTCAACTCAATCCAATCTCTTGAATCGTGAATAGATATGAGTTATGTAAAAAATCGATATCCTTTTAGAGTATGCATGTTTAAACACAATCCAATCTATTGAATCGTGAATAGATGGAAGAGGTGTAAAAATATCGAAATTGTTTTAGAAAATGAATGTTTAAACTCAATCCAATGTCTTGAATCGTGAATAAACGTAGGAGTTATGTAATATATCGTAATTGTTTCAGATAATGCATGTTTCATCTCAATCCAATCTATTGAATCGTGAATACATATATAGAAGAGATGTAAACATATCGAAATTGTTTTAGAGACCCCTTGTTTTAAACTGAATCAAATCCATTAAATCATGAATAGATGGAATAGTTATATAAAAAATTGTTTTTGAGGATGCATGGGTAATAGCTATTAACAAATCTAGGAATGTTATGAGTATCATAACTGCCGCAGATGTTTTGAAATCCGAGCTCGTAGAGCGAGGCTTTTAAAACATCTGAGGCTGTTATGATTCATAACATCCGTGATTTGTTCAATAGTTTATCGGTTGCTGTGTGGTTATGGTTGTCATGTAGGGTAATATTCCTTTACCCTACAGATAAGTTATGACCTAGTTACCAGCCTACTTTTGTATATGTAAACAAAGTGAATAGATGGAAGAGATGTAAAAATATCGAAATTGTTTTAGAGAATGCACGTTTAAACTCAATCCAATCTATTGAATCGGAACAAGAACAGGAAATAATACAACTGGAAAATAATGGAAGAAAAACTATACAGCCGATATCTGAAGAGGAAGTTACACATCAGATATGTTGAAAGATATGAGAGATGAAGCAAAGAGTCTTTAAAAATTGTCTAAATAATGTTATTAAAACAACAGAAATACCACAATACTGGAGTATACCAGGAAAAGTTTTCACCAGAATAATAGAAAATAGACTGAGAGAAAGAAATAGAACGATAGGAGAGCCACAACATGGGTTTAGAAGGGGTAGAAGTACCCAAGACCTAATATTCACACTAAGACAAATAGGAGAAAAATGAATAAGTAAAGGAAAAGAAATTCAAATTATATTCATAAACCTGAAGGAAGCTTCCGATAAGATAAAGAGAAACGATGTTTGGGAATGCTTAAGGAAAAGAAGAGTAGAAAAGGAGTTGATAAAAAGTAATCAATTCCCTAGACAAGAATAACATAAATAAAGTAAAAACACAAAACTACGAATCTAAAGAATTAAAACAAAGGTGTGTACTCAGGCCATTGCTATATTCAATGGTTGTAGATGAAGCCATAAAAATGCAAAAAAGATGTAAAAATATGAAAACAGGATCTTGGAAGGTAGAATCAATACATCTACAGGAAAAATTGCGGCCGACATGGTGATTGTGGCGGATTCCGAAGAAAAATTACAACATAATTTAAACGAATACCAAAGAGAACTAATATTAATATTGAAGTTACATAAGTTACATTCAAATTATTGTTTTATTATGTTTAGTTTTTTGATAAGTTGGTAATACCTCCCACTTTTTCTGTTGTTTAATGTACTACTTCCTGTTAACTAACTTCACTAGTGTGTGAACCTTAAGCTGTAGATGGTTGTGTTTTAAATTATACTTTTTGAACATTGAACCGTATTTGTTTAAACTTATCAGGTTATGTGCCCACGCCGCTTATAACTGTTTTTTTGTTTTCTGCAAGTACGGAACTGATCACGTGCACGTATTGTTAAAGTGAGACTCGTGTGAAGTGTTCGATAGTATCGCGTTCGGTGACGCGCTGAATATCTACATTTACATCGTTATTAAATAAAAAGAAACGACGGGAAATGGGAGATTTCAAGACACAGATAGATAAGCTAGAAGGCGCTAGTAATTGGAGCAGGTGGCGACGACAGGTTGAGTTATTGTTGAGGCATAACGATGTTCTGGAAGTCGTAAGGGGTACACGTATTCATCCAATAGAGCCAGCAGAAGATGGAGCAGATCGTGCAGTTTACACAACGGAGTCGAAGGCTTTTATGAAAAGCGACGCTTTGGCTCAATTGATAATTGTAAGTGCGATGAACGATGCTAACGTCGACCTGACTGCCACGTGTGAAACTTCAAAACAAATGTGGGACAAATTGGTATCTGTATACGAACAAAGCTCAGGCCAGCGTCTTGACAGACTCATGGAGCAGTTTTTTAGCAGCGAGCAGGATCCAACGGAGGACATCACAACTCATATATCCCGCCTTCAGAGGAACTTCAGTGAACTAAACAACGAGCTAAAGAAACTAGTCCAAACACAGCTACCAGATCTTTTGCTAATGAGCCGTATTATGTCAACGCTGTCCCGTGAGTATTTTGAATTTAAGAGCGTTTGGGAGTCGGTTCCACTGGATGAGAGAACCGTAAATAAATTAACAGAACGACTTCGCCTCATAGAAATGCGGTTGCCTGAAAAAGGAGGTAGTTCGACAGCCCTGGTGGCGAAATCCGGTAAGAAAGATGAAAAACACAAGAAAGGGCCGAAATGTTTCAAATGCAGGAAATACGGCCATTTTGCAAAACAGTGCAATACGAAGCCGCCAGAGGGCGCCACCAATTCAAGAAGTAAGCATTTTAAACCAGCTGGTGACGCATTTGTAAGCAGGGCTGTAGGGGGCGCAAAAGAATAGGATGCGTGGTTAGCGGATTCTGGTGCAACAGCGCACATGACATCAAGGAAGGATTATTTTTCAAGTTTTGAAGAATTTCAAACACCACAGCAAATTCAGGTGGGAAATTCTGAAATTATCTACGCGAATGGTCAAGGTACTGTAAATGTAGAAATGAAAGTAAACGGCAGTTGGAAACGCAACTATCTTCAGGATGTGTGGTATGTACCCAATATTGGCAGAAATCTGTTTTCGATTGGTCAAACCGTCAACAAGGGATTCGAGTTCCGAGCCACAGGAAAAGCGTGCGAATTTCTGAAGAACGGTGAAGTGCGGTTAACTGGTAAAAAGACTTCTAAGAGGTTGTACGAATTAAATATGCGTGTAAGCGGGCCTGGTATTCTACAGGAAGTTTTTGTTGCTGCAAAAACAAACACACTGCAATTGTGGCACGAACGGTTGGCGCATCAAAACAAACGCCACGTGAAGAAGTGTTTAGAAAAGCATGGAATTTCAGTCGAAGTTGACGAAGAGTTCTGCGATGGTTGCGCCCTTGGTAAGCAACACCGAACGCACTTCGGACTACGCAAGGATCGAGCAACAGTGGTTGGCGAACGCACTCACGCTGACGTTTGCGGCCCAATGCAGCAATGTTCGATTGGCGGTGCGAGATATTTTTTGTGCTTCAAGGACGAATACACCAAATTTAGACGGGTGTTTTTTCTAAAACAAAAATCGGAAGTGCCGGAATGCGTAAAAACCTTTATTAATGAACTTTCGACAGCGGGACACATCGCGAAAGAACTTGTGTGTGATGGAGGGACAGAATTTAATAACGCCAGTGTAAAAGTGTTTTTAAATTCCAAGGGCATTAATCTGCGAACAACAATGCCGTACTCGCCAGAGCAGAACGGGGCTGCAGAAAGGGAAAATCGAACGCTTGTTGAAAGCGCTCGATCTATGATTCATACAAAGAACTTGCAATTAAACTTTGGGCTGAGGCTGTAAATACTGCTGCATATATCCTGAACCGAACGGGGCCCACTCCTGAGGACAACAAGACACCGTATGAATTATGGTATAAGAAAGAAGCTGTAAAACCGAATCACTTTAACATTTTTGGAACCGAGTGTTTTGTTCACCTGCCAAAGCAACATCGGCAGAAATGGGACATGAAAAGTGTTGCGGGTCATTTTGTGGGCTACTGTGGGGAAAAAGACGGGTTCAGAATATGGATAAACCAAAAGAATAAAGTCGTGACCAGTCACGATGTGGTTTTTAAACCAGAAAACGTTATAGGTAAGAAATGCCCACTAGTTTCACCTGACATGCAGCAAGAAAAAGAAGTAGAAGCTACACAAATGCAGATTGTAATTTCCAGCAGCGAAGAAATTCATAAAAAGCAGCAGCAACAGATTCGAGAGGATGAGCATGTTCTGGAGGAAGCTTTTGAAGAAGCAGAAGAGCCGGAGGCATCAGTCGAACCTGTTGCAGCAGAAAATGTGGCGGAAGGTGGTGAGGAAGCTGCGACATTGCTTTCCAAACGAACCACAAAGAAGCCGGTTTATTTGAAGGACTATGTGATGTTTGCAGAACACCTCCCGATCCTGACGTATGCTGAGGCAATGCATTCAGACGAGAAGCAGAATTGGACGAGTGCAATGCACGAAGAGTTGGCTTCGCTGGAAGAAAACAATACGTGGGACTTGGTGGACTTGCCACAGGGTCAAAAATTAATAGGAAACCGTTGGGTGTTGCGGGTGAAGATAAAACCCGATGGATCATTGGAGCGGTTCAAGGCAAGACTGGTAGCAAAAGGCTACGCACAAACGCATGGTATAGATTACGAGGAAACGTTCAGTCCAGTGGCACGTTTTGACACAGTGAGAACGGTACTTAGTGTGGCAGCATCTGAAAAACTTGGTCTGGTGCAGTTTGACGTGAAGACAGCATTTTTATATGGGGATCTGGAAGAACAAGTATTCATGAAGCAACCCGAGGGCTTCGATGATGGATCTGGGCGAGTTTGCAAGCTGAATAAAAGTTTGTATGGGCTGAAGCAAGCACCTCGGTGCTGGAACAAGCGTCTGGTTAATTTTATGATCAAGAAGCAGAACTTTATGCAAAGTGATGCTGATCCGTGTTTGTTCGTTAGAAAAACCTGTAAAAACAAAATTATAGTGGCAGTTTATGTTGACGATGGACTGGTAACGGGAAATAACAGTATCGAAATAGAACATTTTATAAGTGAATTAAAAACAGATTTTAAAATTACCACGAATGCACTAGATTGTTTTCTAGGCATACAACTTTTGAAATCCCCTAATGGCAATATTTTTATAGGTCAACAGGCATACATTCGGAGGATCCTAGAACGCTTCAACATGGCCGATTCCCATGCTGTGACTACTCCTTGTGATGGATATGTGCAGCAGGACGAAGCAGATCCTGATCTTGGTACGAAAGTGCCATTCCGAGAAGCAGTGGGCAGCCTAATGTATTTGTCGGTAGCAACAAGGCCGGACATCACATTTGCTGTCAGCTTGGTGTCAGAATCTCTGGCACATCCCAAGGCTTCAAGTTGGCAAGCAGTCAAGCGCATCTTCCGATATTTAAAAGGTACACCAGATTTTGGGTTGTTTTTCCAACCCAACCATAAGATAGACGAATTGGAAGCGTACAGTGATGCAGACTACGCAGGGGATGTAAATACAAGACGCTCAAGAACTGGCGTTGTCTGCAAATATTCTGGTGCAGCTGTCAGCTGGATGAGTCAAAAACAGAGAAGTGTTGTTCTTTCAACCACAGAAGCCGAGTATATCGCAGCCAGTGAAGGCGCCAAGGAAGTTGTGTGGCTGAAACGTTTGCTTAGTAACGTAAGTGAGCTACAACTGATTCCAGCACTTCAAATGGACAATGCGAGTGCCCTCAAACTAGTGAAAAACCCAGCGTTCCACAAGAGATCTAAACACATCGAAATAAAGTTCCATTTTGTGCGAGAAAAATATAATGAAGGAGAAATTGACGTGCAGCATGTAGATGGGGTAAATCAAGTGGCAGACATTTTTACCAAACCCATACAGCCGTGAGATTTGAGAAGATCCGTGAGATGCTAGGTTTAATATCATATGAACAATATTTTGGGAGGAAGTATTGAAGTTACATAAGTTACATTCAAATTATTGTTTTATTATGTTTAGTTTTTTGATAAGTTGGTAATACCTCCCACTTTTTCTGTTGTTTAATGTACTACTTCCTGTTAACTAACTTCACTAGTGTGTGAACCTTAAGCTGTAGATGGTTGTGTTTTAAATTATACTTTTTGAACATTGAACCGTATTTGTTTAAACTTATCAATTAATAAACAGAAATAAATATAAAGACAATCAAGACGATGATAACGGCCAATAAAGAAATAAAACACGAAAGAGAAATAAATATACAAACACTAAAACAAATCAAAGTCTATAATTACCCGGAAACAATGATGGAATGCAACGGAAAAGTAGACAAAGAAATAGTGTAGCCTACCCCGTGTGTGGGTCGATCTACATATGTGAGAAGATCCGAGTCGAGTAGCTAAGGCAGGTTTACAAGTGGTAAAGGCCGTAGTTCGCCGATCTCACACACTCAGTTCGTTCTTACGCCTAATTAAACTAACTTAATTATAATAAGTCTGGGGGGCCCGTTGCCGCTAAGGCAAAACACGCACATAGGACAACTCACAACAGTTTGGCACTCACGAGCAGGGGAAAACACAACCACACCCGTAGGACTGTTAACACTAACTGGGGTGAAAGTTTGTCCCTTAAGGGCGCCATGCGCAAATGCCTAAGTACAGATAATTGCGTCAATAGTCAATAGAGGGCGCTACACACTCCCCCTTTAATATTGACCGGCGTTCCTACGTCAATCTTAATTCACTTTGCGCGGATGTCCGCGCTTCCGTATGGGCACTACCGGTGTGCTGTTCCCGTCTGGTCCCATATACGGTGTTAGGGCCGACACATGGTGTTTTCCAAGTGCACTATCAGACTAATCCGTGCTGGCAACTTCGTAGTTCGTGGAGGAAAATTTTCGTAGAATTACGTAAGGGCCATCCCTACGACGGTCCAGCTTGGAGGATCGCATTCCTGCCAGACGCTTCGTTTTAAATCAGCGTATTCCTTGCGGCGTTGCTGCTCACGTTCTATCGTGTCTCGTGCATCCCGTAAGCTATCTACCATTCGTGTTAGGTACGGAGTGATTTGATGCGCAAAATTCTCTGTTCCGATTATTGCCCTCATATCTCTGTTGACATCATCCGGCGTCCTTAGTTCAAGGCCAAAATTCAGGTAGCACGGCGTCTGTCCAGTGGTCTGACATTTGGCTGTATTCATAGCGAAGCGGATTGAGGATAGTTGTTCGGGCCAAGAAGCATGCTTAGCCCCACGAAGATAGATAATTGTGCTTTTAGGTCGCTATTCCTCCGCTCGACGGGATTTGCTTCAGGATGATAGTAAGGCGTCAAGGTTTGATGTAGGTACATACACGATCATTGAAAATGAACAGGGTTATGCAACACATGTTACACATTTTGATAGAATGTTTTTAGAAGGCTACTATAATCGTGTTATCTAAAAAGAATGTTATCTAATGCACACGGGTTCATAAAAGTAGACCGATATATCTGGGCCATAATGTTGGTTGTACGGCCCTGTTCATTTTCAATGATTCTTTGTGTACTCCTAAACAGTACATTGCGTGCTGCATGACAGCGCCCACAAATTGAGGTCCGTTGTCGCTGATTACCTTTCGGCACAACCCATACCTCAAGAACACCTTGCTAATTTGCGTTTTAGAGCATTCTTCAGCTGTTGCTTGTTTTAGAGGAAAAAGTTCAACCCAGTGTGTGAGCATGGCTTCGATAATAAATACCCATCGCTGACCTTGTTCAGTGGCAGGCAAAGGCCGGAAAAGATCTATTGACAGGGTTTCAAATCGTTGGCAGACCGCTGGCTTGTGATTCTGGAATTGGTATCGTTGACATTTTCCACATTCGCGGATATATTTGGAAATAAAACGTCGCATCCCCGGTCAGTAGTAACGTGAAGTAATTCTGGCCAACGTCTTTTGTAAGTCATAGTGGCAGGCTGTAGGGGCATCGTGATATTCGCGTGATACATTCACCCTTTCGTGAGTCGGGACCACTTGTTGCGCATTGTCATCGTCCTGCTCAGGGAAACACCTATATAGTACGCCATCGTTCACTAAGTATCCCTTTTCCACCCAAGAATTAGGCGCTTCCAGGTCCTCGAAAGCATATACAGTTTTAGCAAAGTCCTCGTTAAGTTGCTCGCTGCGAACGTCACTTGTACTGTGACCAGGGAGGTCAACGACCGCAGTACAGAGGGTGGAATTTTCTTCAGTTGCCGTATCGCACGGCCACCTATTTAACCTTGCCTGGGGTGTACTCGATGCACAGGTTATAGGGTTGCAGTAATAATGCCCACCTCGCTAAGCGTCCGCTGGGCGATTTTAAATTCATCAGCCAATGAAGTGGTTGATGATCGATGCCGATGATAACTTTCGTGTTTTCAATGTATCCACGGAATTTCTCAACGGCACACACAATTGCAAGAGCTTCGCGTTCCGTGGTTGTGTAGTTTCTTTCAGCTGCCGTTAATAACCTACTCGCATATTCTACCGGGCGTTCGTCGGTACTTTCTCCTTGGCACAATACAGCACCTAGTGCATGCGATGACGCATCTGTCAGCAAGGTAAAAGGGTGGCATTCGTCCGCTCGGTGTAGAATAGGTAGCGACGACAACAGGGTTTTCAGCCGTTGGAATGCGAATTTCTGCCTTTCAGTCCAGGTCCAGGTGGCGTCCTTCTTCAGGAGATCGGCAATTTCCGCGACCCCATCAATGAACCTCCTATACCACGAGCACGTCTTTAAGAATGTTTGTAGGTGTTTCACGTTCCGCGGGGTTGGCATTTTCATTATCGCGTCGGTTCACGCGTATCCACAGATATTCCGCTAGGAGTTAATAGATGTCCTAAGTACTTAACTTCCTTACAAGCAAATCGGCACTTCTCGCGATTTACGGAAAGTTTATAATGCCTTAACCTTTCGAGAACTGCGTTTAGATGCGACATATGACTATTGAAGTACCGGTATAGCACAATGAAGTCATCAAGATAGGCGAATAAGCCTATCTTGCTAAGACCGGCTTTAACATGTTCAATCAAACGCTGAAACGTAACCGGGCCGTCCCAAAGACCGAAACTCATACGTTTACAGCTATATCATCCAAACGGGGTTATAAAAGTCGTTTTATCGCGATCGCAGGACCGAACACTGCCAATAGCCCGCTTTAAGGTCCAGCGTTGACATAAACGGCGCATATCTTGCAGAATGCAAAAGATCGTCGATTCGTAGTAACGAATAGTGATCGGGCACGGTTATCGCGTTTAACTGCCGATAATCTACGCAGACACGTAGCGTTCCGTCCTTTTTCAGCTCTTAAACTACCGGGGAGCACTGCTCAGACTTCTCACTCTTCGATAACATCACTCGCTAGCATCTTATTCAATTCTTCTCGCACCCTTTCGCGTCTCTGGGAAGACAACCTATATGGAGGTGCACTTACCGAACCGTGTTCGCCAGTATCGATGCAGTGTTCAGCAAAAGGGGTAGGCCCTCCCCTTGGTTCGAAGATAGCTTTCTCATCCTTCAGACCCTCGTTGAACCGCTGCCGTTCTGCTGCTGTCAATGCGATTCCTTCATCGTCCCGCAACTCCATCTCGATGGTGGTGACTGCCATCCCGAGTGTGGAGGGGTCCGGTGCAAAAGCGAATGTCGCATCTTCGGTAACTTCAAAGGCCCACTGCCTGCGACGTAAGTTTAACACCAGGCCTGCAGTTCTAATGAAGTAGCAACCTAACAAAGTTTTCCTATGGGACTCACCCACCAACACTATGAACGATGTTGGAACTTCCCGCGTATGATTTTTTACTTCAATCGAGGCAGTTAGCACGTCGCGTCGCTGGAGTTATCCATCAGTAAGGGTGCTTTTCCGTGAAAAGTTCACAACACGTGCCACTAACCTTTGATATACTTCATGTCCTGCGATGCTCTTCCGCGCACCCGTGTCCAAACCCGCGATTCCTCGCAGCCCAAGCACCTCAAGAAAGACGTGGGGCCGGCCGCCGGAAATGGTTTCGTTGAGATGATAGAAATCCAACTCCAGGCTGTTGGTTTCCGTTGTCGTCTGCCTGTTTGCGTAGCAATTTGGGCAGTTGCTTGTGATATAGTCTTCTTCACCATACCGATAGCAACTCAAAGACTGCCTTGCAGCAGGGGAGGGCCCTGGTTGTGCTATGTTAGCCGATGCCGTCGTCTGTTTACTGCTGCTTAGAACATTCTTGAAACACTTTAGGTTGGAAATTCTTCGGTGCGTTTCCTGATGTGGAACCGATTAACCTTTCCTGACCGACCTCGGGCAGGGTTTCCTCCGCCAGCCGGGCCTGTTCCAGCAGCTTGTTAGGCCTTTTTAATTTAGATTCTGGGCGATCTTTCAAAGCAGCATAAAAATTAGGTACACTTGGGTGTAAATGCCGGCCGCCAGCTCATTGATTGCAGGCCGTGTAGTTCTTAAGAACGAAAATGAATCGGTAGAGCATTAATTATTAAAAGCCCAGAGCGCCAACAATTTTTAAGATAACGTGCAAATGCACCCCGGTAAAGTAATGAAAAATTGTAAACTCTATACCCAGCTAAAACACACTCCCTGAAAGATAGCTTGCTGTAAGAGGGAAAAAGAAGGTTCTAGTAGAACACGCAAGGACAGGCTTCCTAACGCGAAATAGCTACTCACCCCAGGTGATTTTTGTTCACAAAAAGAACAGCTCGAGCGTGCAATCACTGACAAATCCGCCAAAGCGAAGAAAACATCGTCCTTAAATAAGTTCGAGGTCTTTTTTTTTTTTTTTTTTTTTTAATTTACTTAATTTACCAGATCAACAATTACAATTGTTTTACATGGTAGTGTTACAGAATTTAAAATAAAGAATGTCGTAGGGGCACTTCTTCACCCGTAGAGAACACTGTGGTTTAAAAATTTAATATTGTTACAAGTCATTCATTATCACTTTCACTATCACCACTGATAATGTAAACGTCTTGTGGTAATTTCCTCTTTAACCTGGAGTGAATTTTTCTTCTTCCTAGTTGATAGAAGTCTGCATTCTCACAGTGTTTGATATTGTTGTGAAAATTTGTGGTACATTTTTTAATGAACTCTTCAATAGTATCGATTCCCAATTCATTGTGTAGCTGTCTGTTTGCGACAAACCAAGGGGCATCCACTGCGATCCTAAGCACTTTATTTTGTAGTACTTGTATTTTATTTAGATTATTCTTGGACGAGTTACCCCAGATCATGCATGCATACGTCACTTGTGGTCGGATTAAGGATTTGTAAAGAAGAAGGGTGCAATCGATTTTTAGGGAGGATTTTCGGTTAATTAAGGGATATAATTGTTTTAACCTAGCATATCCTTGGTTGAGTTTCTGGAGGATGTGGTATTTCCAGGTCAGCCGGGTATCCAGGTGGACTCCTAAGTATTTCGCTGGTTCGTCTTTTGCATTCCACTGGATCATGTTGCCATTGATGATAATTGGAGTCGGATTGATTATTTTCCTAAGTGTAAATATTTTTGCAATACACTTAGAGGTATTTATTTTAAGATTCCATTTCATAAACCATTTCATGATTTTATCTGTGGCACTCTGGAGCTGATCTACTGCTATGTGCAGGTGTTGGTGTTGAGTTAGCAAGGCTGTGTCATCTGCGAACATTGCCAAGTTAGCTTGGGTTTTTACGATGTCATGCATGTATATGTTAAATAATAATGGGCCCAGAACACTACCCTGCGGCACACCTGCGCGAATATTCTTTTCAACTGAGAGAGCTCTATGGACTTTTACTACAAATGTACGATTTTCTAGAAAAGAGAAAAGTATTGCTTTGAGATAATCTGGTATGTTTACATGTAGAAGTTTATATTTTAGACCATGAATCCATACTCGGTCAAATGCCTGTGAAATATCTAGAAATAGTGCCGCCGTATACTTTTTCTCTTCGAATCCAGTTTCGATGTGGTCGATAAGTCTCTGGAGCTGATGACAAGTGGAATGACCCCGTCTAAATCCAAACTGAAATGGTGGTATGATGTTTAGATCGTTGATTTCATCATTCAGCCTGGTCCAAACTAACTTTTCCAACAGTTTAGATAACGTCGTTAGCAAACTAATTGGCCTATAGCTTGTGATATCGCCCTTATGCTTCCCTGGTTTGTGAAACATTAAAATGTGGGCATGCTTCCACGTTAGGGGAAAATATCCCAGTCTCAGACAACCATTAAATAGACTTGATAGATAAGCTAGGTATTTATTTGGTAGGTGTTTCAGCATGGCATTGGTTATTTGGTCGGAGCCTGGCGATTTGTTTGTTGGTAGTGTTTTTATTATTTGGGTTAGTTCATTAGGACTGGTTGGTTTGATCTTGCTTGTTGGGATTGGTACGTTGGTTTCGCTGTAATTTATTATATAGTTCGTAAAATGAGGTGGACTATGATATAATGGCGTTCGAGGTCTTAAATCCACGAAGACGTGAGAGTTTACATAACTTCATTACTTCAAGCCAAACAAAAACTATACAAGCATCCCCGAACTTGTAAATTACACCTTTTATGAACTGCTCGCCTCCACTTGCTAGCGAAGAAAGAGCGTGTCAAGGCCCGCCATCGGTTTTCCCCAGATAAAAGCATATCGCAATTGCCACGGCCAAAAGCCGGTGCGCAGTGCGCGGGAAAAATAATATTCGAATTCGAAATTACGACAGGCGGCGCATTTTACACGTAACAAGCTTGGCGAACGTGGTTCTGGATCCTCGTGGTACTTCTTTACAAATTTTATAATGTAGCAGCACATAAACCGTATCCAGGTGCACTTCTTCGTCCAGGGGTTTTACGAGCTGCTCGAACAAGGCGCGCTTTTCACATATAAATATGTCTGTAGCGACTCTCTCCCCCTGTTCGGAAGCAAAGATTTCTTTGAAAATTCGAAAACCCGGTTTCCGCGGGCCAAAAGTTTGGCGGAGCAAGTTGAGGGTTGATTACCAATCCGCACCGTCGCCTTGACGCCCTCCCACCACATTGCGGCAAAATCCTCCAACATGATGGCCAATCCGGTCAGCGCATTAGCGTCCGATACATTCGAGTAGCTCTTGTAAACGAAAATGGTGGAAATAAATGCCGCGACGTCCGACCCTGGTGTCCGCGTAAAGTTTCCTTGCGGTTGAATTTCGCTAGGTGTCGTCATTCGGGTTGGTGGGGTTTCCATCTGCGCCTGCCACATATTTTGCAAGCTTCCCACCAGAGTTTGAAATTGCCTCGCGGACATCTGGATAGGAGCGGCCATGTTGAAGCGAAAGTAGACGTCTGCGCCTGCGCGAATTTCTGCTTCACGACGCGACGCTAAACAAAATAAAATTTTTTAAAATGGTCATCCCAGCTTTCATTTTTAACAGCTAGTGGCGAGTAAACTGTCAAAATTAATGGAAACAAGAGATCATCCAAGTAAAGCCAGGTATTACGGTATCAAACGGTTCTTACGACGCCTGCCGATGGGCAGGCACCGATCGCTAGACGAATCCGAGAAATGTGGCGCGCTCACCCTGGAAAATCTATAAAACAGGCTAAAGGCCCCAGCTGAAATGCGCTCAGGGAGATGGGCGGGGGTAACACCGATACGCCACAGGGCGAGCGTCACTTAATGCGTGTTGAAGGTTATCAAAGAATGGGCGCCACCAGCTCTGACTCGGGATCCCCACGTCCTGCCGAAACTGGACGGCGGAACGGGGCGGGGTTACAATCAAGTACTACTTCGAGTAGCACCTGAATAGCTATTTCGAGAAAATACGCGAATAACTATTTCGAGAAAATACGCGAATAACTATTTCGAAAAAATACGCTAATAACTATTTCCAGAAAATACGCGAATAACTATTTCGAGAAAATACGCGAATAACTATGTCAAGAAAATCGCCGTACAATGCCAGTCGCAACCACCTACCTGGAAGGCCTACCCTCCGCGTCTGGTCCTCGCCTCACAGCTGAAGTGGCACAACGACACAGTCGCCCTGTAATATGTATACACTAGCACGATAGTGTCAAGAAGAAACAAAACGGTGATAATATTATAACTATTTCGAGAAGATACGCGAATAACTATTTCGAGAAAATCCGCGAATAACTATTGCGAGAAAATAGGCGAATAACTATTTCGAGAAAATGAACGAATAACTATTTCGAGAAAATACGCTAATAACTATTTCGAGAAAATACGCGAATAACTATTTCGAAAAAATACGCGAATAACTATGTCGAGAAAATACGCGAATAACTATTTCGAGAAAATGCGCGAATGACTATTTCGTGAAAATCGCCGTACAATGCCAGCCGCAACCACCTACCTAGAAGGCCTACCCTCCGCGTCTGATCCTCGCCTCACAGCTGTAGTGGCACAGCGACACAGTCGCCCTGTAATATGTATACCCCAACACAATAGTGTCAAGAAGAAACAAAACGGCGATAATATTAATACGTCTATTGGATCCCTGGGGGTGATCTAAATACATACATATATATACACAGGTTACAAAACATCATGGTTTTAAAAGGGAACTTAATGGTTAAGCCCAGCTGGGGAAAAGCGCTTAATGCCTAAGGGGTTGGCGTACAGTCGAGTCGGGTACCTCATCCAGGCCAGGTGTAATGGGTAAACGTGGGCTTAAACCCAACGGCCGGTCGCCGTTACGCGTGCAAACAAAACCTGAATTCGGGCCCGAAACCTCTGAACACCCTGTACTAGGTCGTGATAAAATTACCGGGCGGCACAAACCAACGATAGTTAATATTAAATTTAGGCGCTGACGGCGCTATCGATTAAGTGGGCTAACGGCGCTCGAGCTGACGCATACCACTGAATTTTCCAGCAGGGTGTACTTTCACAGCACTCTTTCACACAAAGTGTTCCGCCCACAACGTGCGATTATGATTCGAGACAGCGTGGGCACGCCACAGTAAGCCTCACCATGGGGTTACTTCGCTCTGGCACCGCACTGCAGCAGCTCGCAAGCGAGCAACGGCACACATAAAGTTAGTTGAACAAAACAAGCGTCAGTACGCACAAACGCTATTTTTACAAGGAGTGTACCACGCTCTGGCTTCGCTCTGCAGCAATTTGTATGCGAGAAGCGGTACTCACAAAATTAGTTGAACAAAGCAAGCGTCAGTACGCACAAATGCTATTCTTACAAGGAGTGTGCCACGCTCTGGCTTCGCATTGCAGCAATTGGTATGCGAGAAGCGGTACTCACGAAATTAGTTGAACAAAGCAAGCGTCAGTATGCACAAATGCTATTCTTACAAGGAGTGTACCACGCTCTGGCTTCGCAATGCAGCAATTGGTACGCGAGAGGCGGCACTAACAGAATTAGTTGAACAAAGCAAGCGTCAATACGCATAAGGGTTATTTTACAAGCGTCACCTGGCTGGCTCTGCCATCTTGCAGATGGGGAAACTTCCCTGGCAGCAAATGGTATGCGGGACTTGGCATTGAGGCGAAGCTCAAACGATGCGGAAGGCGAAAATGGCTGGCTTACTCACGAGTCCCCTTGTCGGGAGAAGTCTGCGACGACCTACCTAGGTTATGCAGAACTTGAGGACGTCGCCGTTGCAATAAATGGACACAGCGATTATTATCCCGCACGCTTACTCAAAGAACTGCAGTTATTAAGCTAATAAATCGGCATGTTGCTGTATTCCTGCGACGACTCGTTGCACCGAGAGCACCAACCGTTTACGTGTAGACTGTATAGCAAGCCCCTGCCGACTGCCGCGATAATCGCGTGCGTCCGGTGCCCCTGAGCTTCATCGGAAAAACGCTCCAGCCAATCCTAACACAGAATTTCCTAGACACGCGACTTTTGGCGCGAGAATGGGCACTACCCCTCCTTGTCGCACTAGCAGCGTAATTTCTAGAAGATTCGAAATATTGCGAGCGTTTACACACGGCTATCAAAGCACCAACAAAGGGGTGCCCCAGATGACGAAAAATACTGCGCTTGGAGGCCAGAGATGTCCAAAATCGTTATTATGGAATTATGCGATGAAGCCAAATAAGTAACTAAAAGGGTTTAACATACGGGCATGCTGCCCTAAAGCCTAAGTGGCTAATTAAATTACGGTTGGGTGCCAAAATGACCTGACAAAGTTGATGATGGTTTCTCGAAAACGAAACGTCGGATAAAAAAATTTGATAACGTAATCATTAAGTCAATTGAATGTTGCTATAAAGAGGTTTAATAAGTTTCGCTCTAACTTTAATATTAACATCAGAAAAAAATTAAATAGAAAATCCAAAAATTCGGTTTTTTTAGATAATTTAAAAACGAAAAATCATATCAACGATTTCTAGGCGGCATTTTGTTATTCCTTTAATAGCGCAACTTTCTTCCCATTTAACCAAATTTGTATCTCTTACAATTACCGAGATCCCCATACTGGCCCTCCTTATCTTGGACTCACTGTATATTTCGTATAACACATATTACATTAAACAAACTTACTAGGTAACATTCTTTAAGTTAACTGAAAATTAATGATAAAATAACTATACCTATACCTAAACCTATAGTAATGACAGCAGATGCGTCACCCTATGGTGTAGGTGCAGTGATGGGTCACATTACAAATGAGGTTAAACATCCAATTATATTTGCATCGAGTACACTTGCTCCAAATGAAAAAAAAAAAATACCGCAGTTACACAAGGAAGCGATAGCGATAATATTTGCAGTGCGGAAATTCCTCAAATTTATATACACGAAGTTCATATTAGTTACTGACCACCAACCACTAAAAACTATACTGAATCCTAAGACCAACATGCTGATGTCGAATTGCATCTAGCATGCATTTATCGCCCCCAAAGTAGTAATCACGAGCAAACTTCTGCACTCATAAACAGCATTCAAAGTGCCAGTGACAGTCTTAGTAAATTTCTGATTTTTGGAGACTTTAATTTTCCTGAGCTCTCGTGGAATCGACCTTCGCCTCAAGAAGGCAATTCTCAGGCGGCTAATTAGATAAATGCAATCCTTGGAAGCAACTTAACTCAGTATGTCAAATTTTTTACTCGATATAGAAATGATAATACTCCGTCTCTCCTAGACTTGATATTTGCTTCAGATCCTAATGCAATATCTATTTTACAATCGCTTCCTCGCATCGGTATAAGCGATCATATAGTTATCCACGCTAAATGTCAGCTAACTATCAATGCATCTAAGTGCACACGAAGAATAACCAGAAGAAACTATAACGCAGCCGATCTTAACGCATTGAGTGTTTACTTTGATGGTTTGAACTGGTCTAGCAACGACATCAACAGGATGTGGAATACATTTATAATGAATGTCAGAAGCGGCGAAGAGAACTACGTATCTTTAATCACCATCAATAACTTCGATAAACCTTGAATTTCTCAAGGGATTAAGCGTCAAATCAATAGAAAGAGAAAAGTGTGGCATACATATCGTAGCTCCCTAACACAAAGCAATTATATGGCTTACAGAAAGAGTTGTAATGAGCTCACTGCAACTATTCGAAACGCAAAATCCAGGTACGAGAGCAAACCGGTATTAAGCGGTAGTAGTAAATATTTTTACAAATATATTAAGAAATCTCTAAACTCAAGAGTTCACTGGCTGGTATTAAGAGATGCCACGAATGGAATTACAACCAAGCCCCAAGAAGTGGCAAACTTGTTTGTTAGTGGTTTTTCAAGTAGATTTGTTGACGAGCGGTTGGATGTTTTTCCAAATTTCTCGGAGAGTGAGCGCAATAATAACAGCATTGAGTTCGTTGAAATCACTGACGATAAAGTCAGTGCAATATTAGAAACCATGAAGATAGATGCATCACCAGGTCCTGATGAGCTGCACCCAACATTATTTAAGAACTGTTCCACGACCTTGGATAAACCTATAACGAGACTAATGTTAAAATCTCTGGAAGAGGGAAAAGTGCCCACTGCATGGAAAGAAGCTCTCATTCCGATTTACAAGAAAGGCGATAAATTCGATGCAAAAAATTACAGACAGGTATCGCTGACATCGTTAATATGTAAGAGTATGGAGAGAATTATAGCGAAGGAATTGACCTTGAGAACAACGTTCTCAACACTAACACTTTCTGGAGAGGTTGTGAAAATGTAAGATTCGAGGGGGCGAAAATACGGGGGTTAAAACGATTTTTTGGACACGAAAGCGTTCGGTGCTGTTACATCGCATACTTTCTGAAAGATTCAAATATGATTTGGGGCTAGTTGTAAAGAGGATAAACCAACGCTCATCGTACTGGCTGGTTTTTAGGGTTTATGATGCACGGGGGCGAAGCTACAGGGGTAGAAAGCTGACGTGCATTTGTAGCAAATTGGATGTTCAGGGGGAAAGAGAAAAATGTCGAATTTTGTTTTTGGCAGTATGTGGATGAATCTGTGGGTTTTTAAGAATTTTGCGGCTCAGGTTAATTTAGTGTTGTAAAATGGGGAAACCGTTATAATTATCAGAAAAAGTGTAAAATTAATATTTGTATGAAATGTGCTGTTTGTATAATAAACAATAATAATACAGATGTGAACAATTTTAAAACGTTTTCTATCCCTTGTATTTTTTCTGATTTTGGAAATTTTATGCCAGACTTGAAAATTAGCAAAATTCATTTTCAATGCATTAACGAAGGTTGGTAAATATCAACTACTGTAAATTTTATCTAACCGTACGAGCAGTCTTAGAGTAGATGGTCAATTATCACGCAAATTTTCTGTCAAAAGTGGTGTCCCCCAAGGATCTGTATTTGGACCTTTACTCTTCAATGTATTTATTAGTGATCTTGCAACGAAATTTAAAACAAGCGTATTTGCCGACGACACCAAATTTTTTGCCAACCCTACAACCAACGCGAATAATCTGCGGGCGGACATATTATTAGTGCAGAACTGGTGCGAAGAATGGTGTTTACCACTGAACGAAGATAAATACACTGTGTTGCATATTGGTTCTAATAATCCCAACAGCGATTATGTGCTTAACAATAGTGTCATACCCGCAGTGTCTTATCAAAAAGATCTAGGTGTAGTAATAATAAGGGATTTAAAATCGCATCTTCACATAGGCAGCTTAATTAAAAAAGTGAACTCCGTGGTGTATTTAATATCAATTACATTCAAACATGTGTCACCTTTCTTACTAACCAAGATTTACAAAACTTTTATTCGTCCCCAACTTGAATATGCAGTACCAATTTGGAATCCCTTAATTCCTACTTAGCTAAGGATATTCATGCTCTTGAACAAGTGCAGAGAAGAGTAACCCGGTTATGTCCTGTCATACGCCATTTACCATACGAACGACTGAGTGTTCTGGGTCTCCAGACATTGTGCACTAGAAGACTGCGAGGTGACCTAATCGAGACTTATAAAATTTTGCATGGGTATTATTCTGTGCAAATTAACATTTTTCTAATTAATAATGATGAGAGATTGCGTGGACATAATTTCAAGTTGGTGCGAGAAAAATTTCGTAAATTGTGTCGACAGCACTTTTTAACAAATAGGGTTTTTTCTGTACGGAACGGTCTCATCTGCAATACTGTGAACTCGTCTTCAGTTAATTGTTTCAAAAACGCATACGATGAACAGAATGCTATCTAATCATCTAATCTGAGTGTACATTAGTAAAAAAATTTGTTTTTGTAATTTTTTGAATATTTAGAATATTTTTGAATCCAGTATATACGTAGATTATTAATTTATGTTATGATTTTTAAGGTTTATTTATGTGTACCTATTGCTTTATGCAGTTAATCGGCTTTGCCGTCTATCTGTAATATAAATAATAATAATAATAATAATAATAACATACCCACTCTAGCAGCAACACGGCTACAATGTTGGGCACTTGAATTCTCAACCTTTGATTACGATATTCAGTACCAGAAGGATCAGGAACTTGCAAATGCAATTCCTTGAGTTGTTTACCATCAAGACATTTTAGAAGAACCCATGTTTATTTTCAAACCATTACGAAGTAGGTACCAATCAACCTGATTAATATAGCTAAAAATTCAAAGAAAGATAAGGTTATTGTAAAAGTGTTAGAACTTACTGGAATCGGTTGGCCAGATAAAAATACTGATTCGGCCTTAAATCATATTTTGACAAACGACTAAAACTCTCGTTAGATGATAATTGCCAGTGGTGGGACAACCGGTTAATACCAACTGAGCTGAGAAATTGCTACACGATCAACATATCGGCGTGGTCAGAATGAAGCTAGTAGCTAGGAGTGAATTTTGGTGGCCAAATATAGATATGGATATTGAAGAATTTGTGAAGAGATGTGAACTATGTCAATTACAACAAAACAAACCAGTATCTGTTCCATATACGCCATGGCCCAAAACTTCACGGTGCTGGAAAAGAGTCCACGTAGATTTTTTGCAATTTAAAGAGTATCATCTGTTATTACTTGTGGATAGTTATAGCAAATGCCTAGACGTGTACATCAGGCGCAGCGGAATAAATGCGGAAAAGAGTATAGAAAAATTACGCCAAAGTTTTGTATGTTTCGGTATCCCAGAAGAAATAGTTTCAGACAACCGTCCATCGTTTTTTGGAGCTGAATATGAACAATTTTGTAAATCAAATGGGATAAAATGTACGTCTGCACCACCAGTACATCAATGTTCAAACGGAATGGCAGAAGAGCAAGTACAAACTATAAAGAAGTGTCTGATGAAGGGACTACATGGGGGTCAGAAAATTGATAGTCAGAAGAATTTGCAACTAGATAATTTTCTATTGAATTATCGAAAAACACCCAACTCAATAACAGGCGTTAGTCCAGTATCACTAATGTCAAAACAAGTCCTAAGAACCAGAATAACATTGTTGAAAAAGAAACCAGTAGAGGAAAAGAAAGACAGTCAACACCGGATAAAATGAAATGAAGATAAAACAGAGGAAGAATGAGAACCTTTGTCGGTGAAGATGTGTTGGTGTATACGCAGAGGAAAAAACTGCAATTGGAGAAGAAGGAAAGTTATGAAGAGATTTAGTTCCGTAACTTACTTGATGCTGAGGGATGGCAAGTAAAACTCACATACGCTGATGGGTTAAAAAAAGTTATCTCCAGAGCGACATCGCTGAAAAGGGAGTCCCAATGTCATATCCAACTATAAGTCTTGATATCAATGAGGATATAACCGAAAATCCCTTGGAGCCAACACCTGAGGAAATAGAGAATCCCAATAGTGAGTTGCCTACAGAGAACCCTCAAGCAAACGATGAAATGCCTAAGCCCAATCCTTCATCTCCATTACTTAGACGTCGGAGTTCTAGGGTAGTTACGTCACCACAGCAGCTAAACCTTTAACAAGTAGTAGATAAGCAATCTAAAAAGGGATATATGCTATGTATGTATGTTGTAGTATAAGTAACGTATGTACAGGATTTGGAGTTATATAAAATAAGTACACCACGAGAGTGCGCCGAAATAAGGCGTTGCTTGTACGAAAGTTATGTAGTTAACTGAATAAAGTAGTTCATATTTAGTAGCGTATTAATCGAGTCAACCCAACCCAGTAACGATACAGAATATGTAATTGTGTAGCCAAAATTTTCACTCGCGTTATGTAACACTTCAACTTTATTTCTAGTTACTCATAGGTCTTCCCTGATCTCCCAGCCCGACCGATACAAAGTCGATTTTAAGACACCTCGGGGTGGGAGAGTGTCATTAAAACCTATCACGTCCGCGAAATGTCACTACTTGCCCTAAAATACTCACGAATAGGCTAAAAACCTTGGCTGAAACGCTCAGTGAGATGGGCGGGGTCCTTAGGGACAAGCGTGACGACGTATACAGGGTGTTGAATAATAAAGGGGGCGCCACGAATTTCAAGTATGGACAAAACCCACGTTTGACAGAAACTCGAATGGCCAATCGGGACTGAAGGGTGTGTAGCTTCGGAGCTCCCTGAAGTCGGCAGCCAGAACGTTGGAACCTACCTTGTCGCTCACAAGATTCGGCCAGGATCCGCTTCACACAAATCATACACAAAATGTCACATGGGCAACAGCATAACACAGTACTACAATTATCTAAATCGAAACACAGCATAAAGAAAACACATCGGCAACATTTAACAAATGGGGTCTATTGGTCCTTAAACACACAAATATCAGTGAAATTTACAGTTATAGGTGCATCTTAACTGTTCAAACAAAAGGGGGGTTAGTAAACTGTGATGCATAACCATTTCCAAACTCGCTGCGAACTAGCAGAGCGCGCTGGTACTTTGACGCAGAAAATGGGCTAAGCCCTACAACTTTAAACTACGCGTGAGCCCGCCAAAGAGGCAACATTTACAAGCTAAATAACAATATGAAATGCAAACAGATTTAAGCTAAACAAATACCTGACCAAACGCATGAGCTACAAACAACTCATCTTCACGCCACCACTGGTATGCAAAACTGCAGCGACGGGAGTTCAGTTCACAAACACGCAAGGCGCGAGGCCTTGATAGCGCGCACTAGATCGACATGAGCTTAGGTATATTAATAATAAGATCAATTTGTTACAAAGTACAGTACTTCGGTTCTTAGCTTCCCCTGGGGCGAAATTCCAAGCGACTCCAGCTGTCGGGCGGAAGTCCTCCAAAGCTACGAAAATGGGGGTTGTAATTGGTTGCAGGAATGTCGCTTCATGCAACACAGACAGAAATGGACTCGAAACTTCGGCGATTATAGTGTCCAATAGATTCCTCGTTAAGAGCGAAGGCGTATCCGGATGCACTGACAGAACACGCCGAATTACACGTAGTTTGCCCAGAGATTATGTCGTCCTCCGTTAGATTATCCGCACAGAGCGACTAAAGGGACTAAAGGGGCCAAAGGCCTAATTCAGAACGATAAGGAGGAACGCCTGGCTTCATGAGGGGCTACGACTAAAGCACGAACACTAACACATAACAACCTGCACTTCTGACGTTCGAGGCAACTCCGAAAAGCAACGCCACGCTACCTCACGCCACCGCTGCGGGGCGGGGAGCGACTTCTTCGGGCTCGCATAAAAAAGTGTCTGATAACATTCGAAGGCTGCCGAGGCAGCGTTTTACTCAAGGGAATGAGTGAATTCAAACTTGCTGGACTACTTCCACTCGCAGCGTATCTCTTTCTAGGCGTTTATTGAGACCTCGCTCGCGGAAGCCGGATTTGGGGCACATCTCCTCTTGAAATTTGCCAAGTTCGCACCCGCTTGAGAATGCGACATATACAGCGCACGTCAAAATTAAAAGACAACGCTGGCTTTCTCGACTGACCGTAACATAATTTCTCGCAAGAACATTTCTTACAACCGTCTTCAAAGACGTTACTTTTAATATCAAAGGCTGTCGTTGGAATTGACGTTTTCCTTACTGATACGAGTATAAGAAGGTATGTGTTGCTAGACAACACTTTTAATTCCTAAGTGTAAAAGTACTTTTACGTCCGAGGAACTAAAAGCAAGTTCCATTCGGTCGCCTATAGACGCAGACACGCAATTGATTGTAGATACAACATTCACAACACAACACAGATGCGAAGCTCCGTCACTGCAGGCTGCCACACAGTTGTACAATGACCTCCTGCTCCAGCTCTAGATCTTCCACATGGGTGGGCAGCGGGGGACCGGGGAATTCTGCAGTCTTTTATTCGGTACTAAATATTTACCGTGAAATTAACGTGGTGAATCGCGCCTTGGAAATTATTGCTTGCGTTTATGCCTTGATTTTCGAATATTACTCACGTTCACGACGGGACCCGCTGTGACACGACTGTTTTCACGTCACGCACCCATCCCTACCTTAGCCAATTAGTATTTTTCTTACCAACGCGGTCGAATTTACCAATGTCGACATTTGTGATAGCGGGACCCAAGATATTATTGAAAATGTGTAGCGCTGTTTCCTCCACTTCTTCGCTGTGTTCTTTTGTCACAAAAATATGCAGATTGTTTCTACGGGTGTACTATTCTAAGTTATTGAGACCGCTTCGAAGTTCTTCATTCTCTGTTTCTAACCTCCTCACATTTTTTACCAGTGGCAAACTTCTTAAATAACAGTTTTTCTTCGATTTTGCTGGTGACAATTGCAGATACAACACTTGTTCGTTTTTAAAGGTAATCATCAACTTCTAAACATTCTTTCGCAGTCTTTTTTGTGATGTCAATTGTCATTTTTTAGCCCTGGGTAGAAATTAAAGTTAGTGAATATCACGAAGCACAAGACTCTTGAAAACGGTGTTTTATTAGAGCAGCAACAACGCACATCTATTCACTACGAGGTTGTAATAACCTGAATTTCTCTAATTATTTACTTATTTTCGTGCCATAAATAATTACCATTGTTAAGGAAATTTTCAACATATAATTTTTCAGCCAGGTAACAGATGCCAGGGTTCAGTCTGGTTAACTCAAATATACAATCAAGTACAATTCAAACAAAGCGGTTTATTTTGTATACCTATTTACATTGTAATATAACAAAAATATTTCCCGTATTTTGTACAAAAATAATAGGATTTCTTCTATGGTCTCTCTTGTACGCCTGGCAGGTAGACAACCCCTTCTGCTTCACGAGCTGGACGGGTTGCGGATCGTTAAGATAGCGCACGTACCGCTGTGGTGGCTTACGTAAACACCCTCCAACGGCCAAGACTGTAAACAGAACAATTCGAGGTTATCGTTACTTATATTGGTCGAACATTACAAACTCGGGTGCAACCTTGTTTATTTCGGGGGCCGTGACTACAAATAAACGTGGGGCGAAGGCCTGACTTGTCCCAACCTAATCCGTGGTGCCGAATAGCTCCTATTGACAAGTGAAATGACAGTGTATCAAATTCGTTTAGAAACGGCAATAACCTTCAAAGTTACTAATTAAACCACGGAGATTTTAATTGTTAAATTAAAGCACTACGGATCGGCTCAGGACGTTTATGGAACAGGACCCCTCCAGGTGAGCAACACTCTGAGTTCTTATAGCAAAACTGTTTTTGCGGCGAACTTCGCCGGTGTCGTGACCTTGAAGTCAAGGGAAGTTTACGTGAATAATTTCGGGTCCGGAATTTTTACTTGGATGCAAAAGCACTCACAGGGGTTGCATGAAATTAATTACCAACTTTCTGAGGGGCGAGTGGAGCTCTCTTAGGTTAACACGAGTAAGTTTCGTGTTTTGGCTCAATAAGGCTTTTGAAATTTTTGCCAGAATAAAGAGTGGTGAGCTTCTCCTTGGGGGCTTTAAAATCGGGTAAAGACAGGTCTGTATCATAGGAACCGTTTCTACAGGTTGAGTGAAGCTCTGAATCTTTACGGCTACGTTAATTACGTGAGTTTCGTGCGGGCACTTAACCTCGCAATTCTTGTTCAAGTTTATGCAGGGACCTGGAGGACCTCGCTTTTAAAATGTTTTCTAACTGAATTACGTGAACGTTGTCGGGAAGCGGTTTTGAGGAGGTCTAAGACTCTTATCAGGCGTATATGTACAACGAACCACGTACGAGTTTTAGACCACACCGGTTTCGAGGAGTAAACGTATATAAATTCTAGACAGGCATATATAAACAATGATCCACGTCTGAATTTTAGACAAGATAACTCCTGAATAGGCTCGACGGAGATCACAGGCATTGAAAATCAATGGGCCACTTTGATCTTTCGGGGATTTCTGGGAAAGATTGGTTCTAGGACTAAAAGTCAAAAGGTTCTTCGGACGGGACCAGGATTTGGGTCCCAGCGGGCCCCAGGCAGGAAGCTGGTCCGGATTGCTGGATGCAAGTCAAGTCCTCCTAACAACGTACGATACCTCTTATTTATACATTACCATACGCCGTAATTTGTGAAGGATTTTAGGCAGGGATGCGCTGGAAGACGACGGCGCCGGCGGCTCGTAACTTCTGCGCACCTCGATTGTTTCTTCGTGCCTCGGCGATGTTTTCGGACAATTTGTGACGAAGTTTTGGCGGCGGTCAAATTCGAACGTATTCCAATACGTAAAAATACGATTTCGGCCGGCGCTAACGTCACACAAACCCCTTCCTATGGAGGAAACAGCCGGTGGGTGGACGTCCTCTTCATGGAAGTACCCCTTTCGGCTTGGAAAACACCTGGGGATCCTGGAATTCTCGGCACACAACTCGGACAACATACATTCTAGGGAACGCGGAAGTTATGGAAGTAACCGGCGTTTCTTCTGGCCGTGTCTACTAGGTGAGTATACTTTTGTACTATTTTCAACTGGGGGAGATATAAAAATCGCGGTTTCGACCTATACTCCTTTCAGACTTCTCGGCAAAAAAAACAAGTTCGGAAAGCTAGGACAGGCAACTGCTAATATGCAAGGGAAACTTGCTTGCAGTTTTTGGTCAACAGGCGGTTGTTGTGGCATTAATTTCCACCTGGATCTTCACTGGGTTCAATTTCACGGGGAACATTCAGGAAAAATTTCAGTTGTACTCCGGTACGGGTTGCATACAATTCCACAGGTTCATGCTCTACAAATGCACGTTTTCTTATAGGCACCAAGGCGAAAGCGTGATCATTCTCAGGAGACATTCAACAGCATGCATACAATTAATAATACTGGCGGATACAACGGTCATGGACAGGACTGGTAATTTCTCAGAATTTTCTGGGTAAGCCGAATGAACTAGATGAGACTAAATATTTCGCGGTATCGAACCATTTGTCTTCTCATATATTCATTCTACGGGCTCATAAAATTCTACGGGGTGCATTCTGAAAGAAATGCTACTTACGGATGCTGAACTCGCGGTATCGTCTCGCATTCATTCAGGTTTTGTTCAATCGTGGGAACGTATTAAGGTTACAGGATTAACCGACTTTCTCACAATATTTGAACTTTAACTGGAAGAAATTAGTAGAGGTTGCGGAGACCAACTTACAATTTCATGGACATTTTGTATGTTTGCAGGTTACCTCGGTTCTGCGAAGATGGCTTCAACTTTGAAGATCTTGCACTGGATGTGATTTCCCTGAAGGGTTCGCGTTCCAAAGACTTCTCGCGAGGGAGGTTGTGCTGCAGGATAGCACGATGCTCCACGTCTCTTGTAGCTGGCTGTACTTCTCAGGGTGAAGCTGTATACCAGGAGACGTCTCGGGAGGAAGTTTTTATGGAGGGAACTTACGAACACGGGGATAATCTGGACTCCAAAACGTAGTACTGTGCTCAAAGCTGATTTCCGGACTTCAGCTGGGGCTTTTGTACTTCCTGGAATCTCTGGCGCAACTTGGAGGTGACCTAGTTGCGTAAATGCCCTGGCCTTCGACGGTCGGAATCTTCCAACGGCCTGGACTTCAAACAGGGGCTATCTATGGACTGGATTTTCTCTTTTCCATACTTGGAATCAACATTCCTCTGGAGGTTTCTAGTTTTCTGGTGTTGGACAAGCTGGTGGCCTCTATGGGGCCGTTTTCCAACATTTCTGCAGGTAGTTACAGGCGGTTCTGGCGGCGGTAACATCTGGTTCTGGTACATGTCTGTGGACGCGGTTTGTACAACATTTAAAATAATTAATTATACTTTAACTGATAACTAATTATTTTTCAGGTAAAACTGCTCGAGCGCCACTTGGATCTGCTGGACTTGCTGGTGAAGCTGATCAATTACTTGACTATATACTTGAGTTTATGTCCCTGCTCGGGCGCCATGTAATAACCTGAATTTCTCTAATTATTTACTTATTTTCGTGCCATAAATAATTACCATTGTTAAGGAAATTTTCAACATATAATTTTTCAGCCAGGTAACCAGATGCCAGGGTTCAGTCTGGTTAACTCAAATATACAATCAAGTACAATTCAAACAAAGCGGTTTATTTTGTATACCTATTTACATTGTAATATAATAAAAATATTTCCCGTATTTTGTACAAAAATAATAGGATTTCTTCTATGGTCTCTCTTGTACGCCTGGCAGGTAGACAACCCCTTCTGCTTCACGAGCTGGACGGGTTGCGGATCGTTAAGATAGCGCACGTACCGCTGTGGTGGCTTACGTAAACACCCTCCAACGGCCAAGACTGTAAACAGAACAATTCGAGGTTATCGTTACTTATATTGGTCGAACATTACAAACTCGGGTGCAACCTTGTTTATTTCGGGGGCCGTGACTACAAATAAACGTGGGGCGAAGGCCTGACTTGTCCCAACCTAATCCGTGGTGCCGAATAGCTCCTATTGACAAGTGAAATGACAATGTATCAAATTCGTTTAGAAACTGCAATAACCTTCAAAGTTACTAATTAAACCACGGAGATTTTAATTGTTAAATTAAAGCACTACGGATCGGCTCAGGACGTTTATGGAACAGGACCCCTCCAGGTGAGCAACACTCTGAGTTCTTATAGCAAAACTGTTTTTGCGGCGAACTTCGCCGGTGTCGTGACCTTGAAGTCAAGGGAAGTTTACGTGAATAATTTCGGGTCCGGAATTTTTACTTGGATGCAAAAGCACTCACAGGGGTTGCATGAAATTAATTACCAACTTTCTGAGGGGCGAGTGGAGCTCTCTTAGGTTAACACGAGTAAGTTTCGTGTTTTGGCTCAATAAGGCTTTTGAGATTTTTGCCAGAATAAAGAGTGGTGAGCTTCTCCTTGGGGGCTTTAAAATCGGGTAAAGACAGGTCTGTATCCTAGGAACCGTTTCTACAGGTTGAGTGAAGCTCTGAATCTTTACGGCTACGTTAATTACGTGAGTTTCGTGCGGGCACTTAACCTCGCAATTCTTGTTCAAATTTATGCAGGGACCTGGAGGACCTCGCTTTTAAAATGCTTTCTAACTGAATTACGTGAACGTTGTCGGGAAGCGGTTTCGAGGAGGTCTAAGACTCTTATCAGGCGTATATGTACAACGAACCACGTACGAGTTTTAGACCACACCGGTTTCGAGGAGTAAACGTATATAAATTCCAGACAGGCATATATAAACAATGATCCACGTCTGAATTTTAGACAAGATAACTCCTGAATAGGCTCGACGGAGATCACAGGCATTGAAAATCAATGGGCCACTTTGATCTTTCGGGGATTTCTGGGAAAGATTGGTTCTAGGACTAAAAGTCAAAAGGTTCTTCGGACGGGACCAGGATTTGGGCCCCAGCGGGCCCCAGGCAGGAAGCTGGTTCGGATTGCTGGATGCAAGTCAAGTCCTCCTAACAACGTACGATACCTCTTATTTATACATTACCATACGCCGTAATTTGTGCAGGATTTTAGGCAGGGATGCGCTGGAAGACGACGGCGCCGGCGGCTCGTAACTTCTGCGCACCTCGATTGTTTCTTCGTGCCTCGGCGATGTTTTCGGACAATTTGTGACGAAGTTTTGGCGGCGGTCAAATTCGAACGTATTCCAATACGTAAAAATACGATTTCGGCCGGCGCTAACGTCACAAGGTCTCATGGCAGAATGTTATCAGAGAGTCGCATTTTGACTTATTATGTTAGATACCTTTTTGTATCACTCTTAAAATTTACATAACCGACGAGTTTCTTTTGTCAGCAGGAAAAGATTCGTTATCTGACTCGATATTATTAACAATCGAAGTGTCCAGGTCATTGGAACGGCAGGCATTGCATTTCCAGGATCCATCGGACTACTTCACAAACTGCAACACTTCCTTATTTACATTCACACATTTTGAATGAAAGAATCCGTTACACCAATCAGCAAAACGATATCGAGGCTGACCTCTTTCAGGCCATTTTTAAATTCGACTTCGGACTATTTTCTATTTAATAATTACAACTTTGCTGTATACAGGCTTTCCAGTCATATTTCTACGTGTGCTAGTTCATCAAATGGTGTTCAGGCAGTTGGTGGTTCACAATTTGAAGCAACTGTAACGGGCATTTTAATATTTTCGTTCATAATTATTTGCCTTGGTTTATTTAGAATTTTAAAGATTTCGAACACAGCTTTGTTCTAGAAAGTTCGTCGAGCGGGTTTTGTTCACCTCGTGATTGGTCACAGCAGCACAGATCTTGCTACTAACCGGTTTCTCCTGCACGTTGTAAACTAGCGCGTCTGTCTGGGACCGCGTGGCGTGGTTTTTAGAGAGTTCTTGACGGGCCGTGAGAGTGTAAGGTCGTGCTTTTGGGTGCTTTAGTGTCGTTGTCGTGTCGATGGCCGCCGCCGCTTGTTTCTACTCGTAAGCCTGGAAGGAATATTTGTCCACTACATCGTTGTGATCCTATTGAGCGTGCGAACTACAGGCTTCGCAGTTTTCGTTGTTGCCCAGGTGGGCTCTGCATCATTCCCTGATAATAAGGAGGACTCTCTGGACAGCGTGCACACCCACAACTTCAAGCCACAGCCCATTTACTCTAGCGATAAGCGCCCCGTTTTCGGCCGACGCAGCTTTCAAGCAAAGCCGTTAATTAAGGTAGAGTGCTGTATTTATAATTAGTCATTCATGTTTGCCGGCCAGCCGATGGCTCGCGCTGTATTTAAATTAGTCATTCATGTTCACAAGCCCGCAGCCCGCGTTAGGGCCGTGTACCTATTGTTACTTTAGCTTAGTCAATTAGAGATAAAGCGTCCCCAACTGGGTTATAGTTTTACCCCATTTATTATATCGTTTTCATGGAGTGTACCTATTTTATTCACATATGCGTAGACCAATAGATCGGTTTATAGAAAGATGCTTTACGATTTCCCCACGTGTTTGAGCATGTTTATTTTCAGGTTATATTATTTATACACTGTGTCAGATTTTATGTGAAGTAGAGCCTGAAAGCAGTTTAGAAACGTCGCAGGTAAGTCGGTGCACTTGTCGCTACATGTGTTGGGAGTTGTTGGCTATACACTAAAATCCTACCCCGTTTAGCTTTCGTGGTTCGGTTAAGCGTGGGTTTCAAGTCTGAATCTCGTGGCGCCCATTAATTTTGCAATACCCTATACATACCGTCACGCTTGCCCTGTGGTGTACCGTTTCTGGGACCACGCCCATCTCTCTGAGCGTATCAAGCAGGGGCTTTTAGCCTGTTTTGTGAGATTTTCAGGGTAAGTGATGACAGTTCCGGACTTGTTAAAGCAAGTGGCACTCCCCCACCCTAGAGTGTTTTTAGAATCATTTGATACCGTAACACCTCGCCGATATTGCACTTTTATGCACATTACAATTTAATGGCATTATAAAGTTGTTTATAGCTTATATAGGTATATTATCGCACAGTCAATGCATCAATTAACACAATTACCATATTAATCAATTAACACAATTACTAATTTATTATTATAGGTACCGACTTATTTTATTTTAATTTGTTGTATATGCTTTATAAAACAGTCATTTATAAGCAGTTCAATTTCCGATGTTAACACGATGCATTCTGTTTCTACTATTACCTTAGAACAGTAGTTTTGCATTAATCAAAATTAACCAATTTGACAAGGCAAGCTTTTAGGGGTTATATTGTTTACTACACCATTACACAAACAAAAAAGCGTTCATAAAGTATCCATCTACTGCGACATCAGCTGACTACCAATTGGTAAACGGTAAATACCTACCGATATCATTTTTTTAACGCTCTAAATTCACCATTTTTGACAATGTCAAATGGACAACTAATTATTAAATCCATCCAGGTGACCCATATTAAGGAAGGCAACTCTGGCCTTGTACGCAATAATTCATTTTTGTATCCAAAAATGGCCGCTAACATTTGCGTTGTCCCAGCTCTTATCTAAATATTACATAGGAACACTAAGATGTCAGAAAGCAGATATGAAATTGAGGCAGTCAAACGATGAGCTCACAAACATGCAGTTGGAGACGCAGACTCTAACATATTTAAGTGATTTAAGCTAAATGAATTGTATATTAAATTATTTACTGTGTTAAATAAACAAATAACAATACTAACCTTGTCTTTAAACTGATACCATTTTCAAAATTTGCTAGGAGGAAAACTTCTTGAAAATTGTATGTTTAGTTCAGTAATGTTGTTGTTGGATTATACGAGGCTGTGCTGAAAAGTAACTGGCTTTGGTGTTAATGGAGTAAGTGAGGCCCACACGGGCAGCATGTTTAACTATTCAGTAACGCGCATGCTTAGTAAGAGAATCGTACGTGGGAGTTTTCATTTCACGCATTAATAAAGCAGACATGGCGGTGCATGTATCTGCCCCAACCGCTCACCACACCCTGACGAAAATCGACCAAATTGGCTTCGAATTGTTGAACCACCCGCCCCTATGCCCCAGATCTAGCCCTTTTGGACTACCACCTCTTCCCACAGCTGAAGAAACAACTGAAGGGTACCAAGTTTGGCTCCAATGAGGAAGTCATCGCAGCTACGGAGGCGTTTTTGGAGGGACAACCGTCCCACTTCTATTTGGACATTTGGAGGGGTTAAGAAAACTGGAGAAGCGTTATGATATATGTGTTAGGTTGAGGGAGGAGTACGTTGAATAAAATATCTTTCATATTTCGCTAGCACGTTTCTTTCTATGTAAAGCCAGGAACTTTTCAGCACATCCTCGTACCACAGTCAGTTTTAGCAGAAAGCAGATGCACTAAAAAATTCAGGATCTGTCCTACCATAAATACTAAGACACCCTTGTAATACTTCCTCGTTTATAAATCCATATCAAAATTATTATATTCCAGAGATCACTTAAATACTGTTCTTCCTCTCCTTGGCAGCAGTTTAACGAATATAAATAAACGTTCTGGTAAATGAATTACATAGAAAATCTAGTTCTAGTTATGAGAAGCTTGAATTTCTGTGAAAAATAAATTTTAGAGTAATATAGGTTTGAAGATTTATGTATGTAGAATCAAAGTACGCTTGATTTGAACTGCTTTTATTTACATCGAACAGAACATCAGGCACTTAACATAAATAGGTAACAAAGTAACATAACTGTTTGCATACAGTGTGTCCACAGATTGATACAACAAAATCTATAATTGAAGAAAAATGTTTAAATTTCAATTTTCTAATTGGAGATTAAGCCCTGTTCGGCTTGAAGCTAATTTTAAATATATTTCGATGTTTTTAAATCAAGGAGGCTTTGTCGTAGGTAAAAAATATTTTTTATGCCAATCAAGTACCTTTTCTGTTCTAAATACGGCAAAATATAATCAAGAAAAATTGTCCAGAATGTAAAATTACAACCCTATGTAAAATGTTGGGAAGATTTGAGTACCTTCTTCTGACTTTAGTTAGAGCACTTCATTGTACTATAGCATTAATACTCTGTTGAAACAGTTTGACATCATTGATATCATTTATTTCCTTATAGATTTTAAGATCGTTAGCAAAGAGTAATCCACGTGAATGGTCGAGGCAAGAACACAACCCACTAATAAAAATTAAAAATAACAAAGGTTCCAAATTATTACCCTGAGACACTCCAGAAGCACTTAAATAATAATTTGAGTTACAGCCCATTAGATTGACCAATAATTGATATCTGTTTTCTAAGTAAGATTTAAAAAGGAAAAGTCAATTTTCAGATAAGCCGCAGTCCCAGAGCTTACACAACAAGATATCGTAATTAACCTTGTAAACCCTTTTGCAAAGTTGGTATATATTGCTTCTACCACTTCACAATCATCTAAAACACGACTTACAAAATCAACAAATGTAATTAAATTTGTGTCAGTTGAACTCTTTTCGAAGAAATCATTTTATTCAATGTCAATTTGATGTTTAACATGATCAAAAATTATCATCTATAAATTTGTTTTGAATATTTTAGCCGGTGTAGATATTATTGAAATTATCATCTAATTTAAAATGGCCGATTTACTACCTGTCTTATGAACTGGTGTAATTCTTGCTATTTTAAATTTATCACGACATATTTTCAATTTTCAAACATTTATTAAACTGTATTTTAAGTGGGTTTTGTAGTACTTCCCAACAGTTTTTAAATATATAGGTCGGTATGCCATCTGGTTCAGCAGATTTCTTTGATTTTAAGTTCTTTAAAGAAACTGCAACTTCTTCAGAAGAACGCCCACATTGCACTGGCTCTGTCTACCCTTCAACATGATTGGATGTAGATCATAATGTGATTGATCTGTATATACACACTAACATATTCAGCAAAGGTATTAACAACTTCGTCTTTGGACATGTTCTGATTATTGTATTGGTAAGTTACTGTAGTATCAGTATCTTTTTGAATATTTTTTTATATAATTCCAAAATTCATTTACATTTACACCAATTCTACACTCAACTGGATTGGTATAATCCCTTTTGGCAGTTATAATTGGTTGAAATTAGATTTATTTTTCAATTTATGACGAAAATGTTTAAGTTTTATAAAAAAAATATATTTTGGTGAATCACACTGAATATAATTATCATTAAAAGAATTATACTTACTTTGATTGTTAATAACCAATTATTGACGATATTTTTAATTTGATCCTTCATATAAAATGCCATTTTCTAGCCGAGTCTATTTCGTAGAAATCAAAATTACCACTTAAATCAAAATCATATATTAATTTGAAATCGGACTTTTTCAAGTCATAATTATTATTCAATACAGAATTATCACTTATAGGCATATCAGAACTAATATTAACAATTATTAACGTCGGTTGCAGCACATCAACTTAGCAAAAACAATTAGAACAAGAACGAATTACAATAAATTCGGCAAAATTCTAAGTAGGACTTTGACCATATGACCACAGCAGTCGGTGACTAAGGTACCTGGTACTTTGCATGCCTAGACCTTGTCCACTATAGACAAACGATAGAAGAAGCTCTTACATGATACTTGAATATCTGTACCTAAAGAAGTCAATAATATGGAACATAAATAGTTGCACCATAATAATTCACACCTTTGGTAAAATACTTTCAAAATCCCTAATATTCTTAATATTAAGGACCTTTTTATTACTGTTCACAAAGATAACCACATCCCTACTTCACGTTTTGAGGTAACCAAATTTTTAACTAGCAATATTTAACAGTTCAAGTTTGATCCTTATCAGATCTTTTCAATTTATTTTTTGCTCTGAACACTAAGGCACGATTCCGGTAACTAACATACTTAACTACTATTCCCCTAGCTTTGCCATGTTTAGATCTTCCGACCTGATGATACTAGTCAGTTTGATTACTGGTAATAGACAATTCCAAACAATTATTAATTACTCTGGTCACTTTTGCGTTAACATCTTCATTGACTTCTTCTTTAACACCAAATACGCAAACCATATTTTGTCGAGTGCCTAAATTGTCCACGTTAGATCTTAAGTCTTTATTTTCCTTCTAAAGTTGTGTAATAGTTTTTTCCATGTTATCCATCTTTTCATTTAACATATTAATTTATTCCTCCAGTCTTTTCATCGCCATATCTCATAAATTATTGGCAATTAGTTGAAAAAAATTACCAGCCAACATGCAATAGTTTGCCAGTTTCTTGACGATGTCATCAATTTCATTCTTCTAATCTTGTATGAATACCATATTTTAATTTAGATTACAAGAGGAAATCAAAGTTTTATTTTAAAGGAGCAACTTACCATCTGTGTTGACTCACTCAGATAGGCCATACGGGAATGTGATAGATCATAACAGACCTTTAAAAAATTAATAAAAAGAAACAGTTAAATTTGTAATTTCGTTCATGAATGACATTCATCTTAAAAAATCGAGTTTATTTATCATAGTAAGCATGATACATTATGAGTGACTTTTCCTGATAAAACTTTTCTTTATTTCTTCGGATAACTTATTTATCTGATTAATTTACTGTATTTGAAAACACCTAATATCAGTGTTTTCACACAACCGCGATTGGTTTTAATGAATTCAATTTAGTGAGTGGCCTTTGGCTGACATTTCGCCAAAACCTCAAAGTGAAGTTTGCAAATCAGCGTTGTTTTAAAAATGAATAATAATCCTATAGAGACTTTTTTCCGTTTACAAAAAAAATATTGCAAGTTTCTCTCAACAAAAAATACTCAAATTCCACTCAACCTGCAGTCTTGCAGAATTTTTGATGCAGTTTTAGTTTTGAGAAATTTAAACGCAATAATTTGCATGTGAACAAAAAATTTCAAAAATTGTTCACCTTTTCTGGCATTACCCTTGAAAATTAACTGTTACGTAAAAGTACTCACATTTACCCAACATTTTGCTTAGGGCCATAATTTTATACTCTGAACATTTTTTTAACGATATATTGCCATTATTACACTACAAAATGTACTTCACCTGAATACAAAAACCGCCAGGCCCTATTGATTCAAGTTTTAAGCCAAGCAGGGCTTAAACCCAAATATAAACTGAAAGTCAATAATGTTTCCTTAACTACACCACTCGTTGCATCAATCTATGGACATAGGTACTCTATGTAACTAACCAACTCACATTTCTGTTGCTTTAAATACATAAAACAGAAACTGAAGGTTTATCTTACGCATGAGTCCTCCTCATATGTCTAACTAAAAGACTTTTGTGTGTTGTTTTGAAATCACAAACAGAACAAGTATAAGGCTTTTCGTCTCTATGAGTTCTCACATGTCTAACTAAATTACCTTTCTGTGTTGTTTTGAAATCACATACAGAACAAATATAAGGCTTTTTGCCTGTATGAGTCCTCAAATGTGTAACTAAATTACTTTTGTGTCTTGTTTTGAAATCACAAACAGAACAAGTATAAGGCTTTTCGCCTGTATGAGTCCTCACATGTGTAACTAAATTACATTTCCGCGTTGTTTTGAAATCACATACAGAGCAAATATATGGCTTTTCGCCTGTATGAGTCTTCACATGTCTAACTAAATCATCTTTCCATGATGTTTTGAAGTCACATACAGAGCAAATATAAGGTTTTTCTCCTGTGTGTAACCTCACATGTCTAACTAAATCACTTCTGCTTGTTGTTTTTAAATCGCATACAAAGCATATATATGGCTTTTCGTATGTATGAGACCTCACATGTGTAACTAAACTACTTTTGTGTGGCGTTTTGTAATCACAAACAGAACAAGTATAAGGCTTTTCGCCTGTATGAGTCTTCACATGTCTAACTAAATCATCTTTCCGTGATGTTTTGAAGTCACATACAGAGCAAATATAAGGTTTTTCTCCTGTGTGTAACCTCACATGTCTAACTAAATCACTTCTGCTTGTTGTTTTTAAATCGCATACAAAGCATATATAAGACTTTTCGTCTGTATGAGACCTCACATGTGTAACTAAACTACTTTTGTGTGACGTTTTGTAATCACAAACAGAACAAGTATAAGGCTTTTCGCCTGTATGAGACCTCACATGTCTAACTAAATTATTTTTCTGTATTGTTTTGTAATCACATACAAAGCAAATATATGGTTTTTCGCCTGTATGAGTCATCACATGTCTAACTAAACCACCTTTCCGTGAAGTTTTGAAATCACATATAGAGCATATATAAGATTTTTCGCCTGTATGGGTGTTCATATGTGTAGCTAAATTAGTACTTTCGATGTTTTCTTGTTTGACGTATAACTTATCAAAATTTTCATTACTATCCATGTTCTTAGATATGCATGATGTAGTTCGTGTAGAATTACGAAATTTACTATCCGTAATTTCTTGTTTGATGTTCATTATAGCTGTTTAAACGTCAGAGTTCCTGTTAATGATAGATCAGTCAACGGAATTTAAATATCATCAGACCTGCAACAAAAGAAGATTGTCTTTAACATACGGTAAAATTAGCAATATGGCAGCATTGAGTATTCCACAGCAAAAATTTTTATTTTATTGTCAACTGTAACAGCTTTATTTTTCATATTTTGTTATTTTGCTATAAAAACTATATAAATTCTGGTTACAAATACACCTAAAATGACAAACAAATGCGATAGTTGAGATCCATTTTATAATATTAGACTTCTGCTATTTAATTCTAAGAAAAAATCCTAAGTGCTGCAGTTTGCACTTGTGCATGGAAAAACTACATATCCAAATTAATATCAAAAAAGATCTCACAAAAATAAAGTTCGGTATTCTGTCGTAAAAGCAAGAGGTTTGGCAATAAATATGTATGAACATATGATGTTTTCATTGTAAACAAAAATTATCTATGAGTGCCTATAAAAATCGTGAAAGTTAGAAACCCAATTAACTACATTCCATAGGCATTTACTTTAATGATGACTTTGCGACAGCGTACACAATTCAAACCCAATCACAGATGTATCTACCTTAACTGCGACTCGTATAGAATCCAACCAACATCACAGGTCCAGATTTTATTTACTCCAATAATAAATTTATGACAGCATACCCATTCAAATCAGTTACAGATATCTCCGCTTTGACAGCAACTTGAACTGCAGCCCCTCCAATCACTCAGGTTCAAACGAATTCACCTCACCAATTCCCATATTCTAATTCTCCTTTAATTAATTAAATGGTCTTCTTTATGTTCAAGTTTGTTTTTATTTTAAAATTCTTACAAACCCTTTGATTTTCACTAGATTTATTCCTTTGCACCCTTGCAAATCATTCCATAAATAAATTACTGATTAAAAAGGGTTTTCTTCATTAATTTTATCGATACAATTGGATTAGACGATAATTTTAGAATTCAAAAATCAATTGTTATTTTTCAAATTACAATTCACTATAGCAATAATTATTTTATACAAAATCTTTAAAATATCACCCTGGATTATATTTAAATACATACATACATATTTATGACAATTTTATAAGTAACTTATCCAAATATCAACTCAGCTTAGAACTTTCATATTAGGTACTTCAAACTCACTTATAGTTTGTACTACTTATTATTTACCTTTTATTTATAAATTGCTCTCTGTTAACATCAAAAATCCTTCATGTAACTCCAAAGATAATAATTTTAATTTATATTTTAGAACCTTATTTTTGAATATGGGGAAATTTTTTATTTTCAGATTTTTACTAATTTAGAAAATTATTTTTAGCTAACTGAACAATCTCAAGGCCAGAAAACACCTAACTTTTTTAACTTTAGCCAAAAATGAATTTTTCAATTTTTAAATATTTTTAAAATTTCACATGCCAAGACTTAATATTAAAATTCAATTTTTTTTATGTGAAGACTTTAAAGATTTATAATTGGAAAAAATAATATAAAATGCTAATTACGTCTTTAGATTTTTTATTATTTAAGCCTGTATGACACGACGCTAAATTTTATGCAAAATTTACTTGTAAATTTTCAAATAAATTCACTATTTTTTTTCAAAATCACAATTTCCTGTTTGCAACGTGCGCTAAATTCGATGTTAAATTTGGCATGCGCACATGCGTATTAGCAAACCTTTTACGTGGAAACAGTACCGTGTAGAGGGTATTGGTTGAAGTATACGTTTATTTTTATGTTATTTGTCGTTTGCTAGCTATTTTCTGAGGTTGAGTTAGAGCATTTATCTTAGATAGGTGGTTAAACAATGCTAAAAAAATGCAGGTTATGTTTATGTTTACATTCAGCGTCATGTTTAGTCTGATTACGATACTTCTGCGCATTTTTGCACGCATATTTGCCAGAAAATTTAGAACAAGTTCTAAACAATTTGAATGAAAATTCAGCGCAAAATTTAGCAGCCGATTGTCTGTATGCAATGGTGCTTAATACACCCTGCATAAAATTAAAAGCGACCTCATTTTAAGGTAAGTCATTTAATTATAGACAGAATGTGTCTCTTCCACTTTTTGGTAGACATCTCTTTTAGTTATTTGGTAAAATGACTGCTAACAATCTTTTTCCGTATTCAAGTGCGAATTATTTATATGCTTACTTGAAGCCTGTGGCATAAATCTTCAGAAATAGACAAGACACTCCATTGCTATTGTGTCAGCTGCTACGCTTTGGAATTTTGCTGTGGTTCTGAAAGTAGAAAATATTCTTATTATAAATGCTTTCTGAAATATAGACATTTAGGTACAACTATCGTTAACGGTATATACTGCTCACCCAAAATAACAGTGCAGGTGAAATGCACAAAAAAATACAAGGAGACTACCTGTTCAAAACTAATTATCCATAGGACCCACACGCAGAAACAGAGCTGATATTCACCGTACATACACTTCATTACTTCACCCGCAGTTATTTTAGGTGAGCTAAATTATACATACCGAATATGGGAAAAAATGCAAGCAGTTAGTATCTATCCCTAGAGGTTTTGACAATTGTATTAAATCTGCCAGATGCGTGTAGGGCCACAGTATATATACTTCACATTTGTTTATACTGTGGTAGGGCACCCGATTTATAAGTTCATAACAGACGAATCATTCCAATACACACGAAGGTTTGCACATTTTAGGTTATATTTCGGATATGCATTAAGTTATTTAATCAAATGTGTGTACCAACAAACTAACGATTCGTTAATGATAGCTATTCCACAGTTCAATTTGCACAATTATCTAATAAATACCAACAACTGTATTCAAACAACGATGAGAAAAAGTAACTACTAATTTCTAAAAACCAAGAGCGTCATCATATTCCAAAGATAATGTAACCCCTCTATTCAATCACTTATTGTGCTACTTCACCTACCAGTGTTGCCAACTCTCTTTCCAGCGTTGCCAGATGATGAGTTATAAATTATGGTAGCAGCAACATAAATTTAATGGTATTTGAAACAAATTATGGTATAGTCAAGCTTTATTTTCAGGGAGTATTTTTATTATTTTAGAAGTATATACTTATAACCTTGAAAACAAAATACCCAAATTCATTCCTTTAATCGCTATATACAAAGAAATTAAAGTATAAACATTAATACATAAATATTCACATATTATTTTTATTGAAAAAAACTGGGTAAGCAATACCTTCATTTAGCTAAATTAAATGAAACATTAAAATAAATACTTAAATTACAATAGTAATACACATACCTATTAATTACTATCGTAAAACTCAAAATAATTCTTCTACATCTTCTATAATATCCATCACTTGAGAGCATTCTTAAAAGTGAATAAGAAATTAATTAACAGTCAAGCAAAATCATCATTTTATTTTTTGAATAATATATTTGAAGGCATGTTTTTAAGTATTTTTTTAGAGGGTTGATACCTATTCATAACAAACATTTGCTCCATGTTTGACACTCCTAACATGTTTCTTAAAAATGGAAATACTTGCCGTTATTTCTTTATTGTTCCATGCAGAACATATCGCTTTTTTTTCTTATCGGCAGAAGATTTGGTTTCCAGACAAAACGAACCTACTGTAGAGACAAAGAAGGTAATCTAATAGTAGACGAGGAACGGGGTTGACAAGATGGGCAGAATATTTTGAAGATACACTCAACGCCATAGAAGAAGTTGAGAGTGAACTAGAAGAACCAGTCGCAATACCTGATGATGATGGAAGAGAAACGATACCACCACCTACAAAAGCGGAGTTAAAACAATAATTGAGAAACTAAAAAACAACAAAAGTCCAGGAGAGGAGGGTATCAATGCAGAACTAGTAAAATATGGTGGAGAGGCGATACAGGAAGAGATATACAAGTTATCAAGAAAATTTGGCAGAAGGAAGAAATGCCCAAGGCATGGTCAAATGCACTAATATGTCCAATTTTTAAGAAGGGGGACAAAACAAAGTGTGAAAACTATCGGGGTATAGCACTTTTAAAATGTAGTTTACAAGATTCTAGCAAGGCATATCAAGGATAGGATGATAATGTACGTAGAACAGAATATAGGAGAGTACCAATGCGGCTTCCGGCCCAATAGATCGGTTACGGACCAAATTTTGACCCTTATGCAAGTGCAAGAAAAATGCCACGAATATAACATTGGAATTTATGCCGCATTTGTTGGATTTCAAACAGGCGTACGACTCTATCAATAGAAACCAACTGTACAAAATAATGCTCGAGTTAGGAATCCAACAAAGCTCATTAAATTAACTAAGATGACGTTGACAAACACAAGCAATAAAATTACAGCAAACGGAAAAGTATCGAGATCGTTCAATGTAAATAAAGGACTACGTCAAGGCGATCCCTTATCGGCGATGCTTTTCATCTTAGCGGAAGAATGGATGATAAGAAAAAGCGGAATAAATTGGGAGGGAACTGTATATAATAAAGGCCACCAATTATCGCTTATGCAGATGATTTGACCATCCTAACACGAACAAAGCTGGAGTTGAAAGGGATCCTGATAAAGATAGAAGCAACAATAAAGATTTTAGGGCTAAAAATAAATGAAAATAAAACGAAATATATGGAGATGAGCGGGGAAACGGATTTTAGACCTAACACATATCTGAATATTGTAGGGCAGGAAGATAAGCAGTATAATTTTGAAGAAGTAGAACAGTTTTGTTTCCTGGGAACGATAATAACTCGAAATAATGACTACAGCAAGAAATAAATGCCAGAATAGCAGCGGGTAATAAAAGTATGGGTGCTCTGAGTGGTTTAATCAGGTGCAAAACTGTGTCACGTGAAGTTAAACTGAAAGTGAATAAAACGGTTATTCGGCCGGTAGTAGCCTATGCTAGCGAGGTGTGGACAATCTGTAATAAAAAAGACAGAGAAAATTTAGAGGTGTGGGAAAGAAAGGTGGTTGCGAGCGATTTATGGGGGAAAGAAAGTGGGGACGAGTGGATAAGAATAGAGTAACTGTATAATAGGAGAGTAAAGCAAACGCGGTAAGAGTATTTGATTGGTTGGATCCCATTCTGGAACGTAAGATCCCATTGAGCTCAAAAGTACGCGGCGGGCTTTGGATTTTTGAAATCAGAGAGTGACATTAAATTTGTCAAAATTATTCAAAACTCAATTTTCGAAAGTGAAACATAAAGAATTTCATTTTGTTATGACCCGGCTGTTCTGTGTGTGAGTGTAAAAGACATTTGAAAATGGATTTTATTTACTTAGGTATCCCAAATAATCTAGAGAGGAAAAAATTTGGTTGAGAAATATTGGTCGACAAGATTACGGCTGTAAAAGGCTATAAGAATATGTGAACAACAAATCAATGGGAAGTTGCAAAAAGTGATCATAAAATACTAAAAAAGACCAATACAGTTAAGTAAAATCCAAATACTGAAAATCATGTAGAATTTACCACCTGAACCTGAACCTTTTACAAAAAGAAGTAGGTACGAGTCTCTGCTAGTTCAACATTCTAAATTACGAAAAAATAATAAGAAATTAAACGAACTTTTAAATAAAACAAAACGAAACATTTATTTATTGAAAATACATTTAAAGAAAATGCTAACTGATGATCAGATTCAATCTTTAACAATCAAACCAAAAATTTTAACAAATGTTCGAATGAAACTTTGGAAAAGTCTTTAAGATTAACATTTTCCTGTGGCACAACTGGTACAATGATCTAAGGGATCTACCTTTTCCATCTATTCGCACGCAAAATTTTCATCTCCGTCATTTAAATTTTCAGTCCAGCATTTTAACAGACTTTACATTATTCAATAATAAACTTTCTAATTGCAACACCAAATTTGAAAAGATTGTATATTAACTTTAGATGAGAATGAGAATTAAAAAAGTAACACTCCCAAATCATGCAAATAGTTTAGCTTCCAAGGCTTTAGCATTCATGCTAGGTGGAAAAACTACAGTAAGCTGAATTTTAATTTTAATTTTATATTGCATTTAGGGGGTATTTCAAGGCAGATTGAAACAAACCGTTGTCTATTATTTCACAGCAGATAGCAGTAATGGAGCTGTATTGGCTGACATTTATTTAAAATTGTTGAACAAGCTACCAATATAGGTCTTCAGCTCTCAAAATTAAATAACTAATAATATAAACCTAATTTATCTAAGCATGTAATTAAGTGTAGTTTTTTATTTGGCAATAAATTACTTTTGCAATTTATTTATCTGTCGGGCACTGAACTTGCTGCTTTGAGGTTCGTCCTTTCTTATATTATCCATTTCGGTTCTGTTTTGCAATGCAATCCCAGTGTCAAAATACACATGTTCTTTGGCGGGAATTACGATATACATAATACTAACAGATGTTAACAAAATAAGCATTTAAATAAGTAATAAATCTGTAACTACATTATTATTTCAACTATTCAAATGTCGATTATTTCATCTCAATAGAACTATAATCAAATAAACACTCAAGCTCAAACACGAATCCACAATACTAAATTGATTTAGTCGACTATGAACATTATGACTAACTTCACAATATGGGATCCCTAAATGTCATCGTTTGCTCTACTCTCCTATTATACAGTTACTCTAGATAAGAAGGACAAATGCTGAGATCTATGAACTGTATGGAGAACCATTGATAAGCGACATAGCCAGATTCCAACGTATCAGGTGGCTAGGACATGTGGCGAGGCTCCCAGAGAACAGGACTACAAGGAAGGCGATGGAAGGAAGACTCTTGGGTGTAAAAAGAAGAGGGCGGCCTAAGAACAGATGGCTAGATGCGGTTGAAGATGATTTAAGGACTTTGGCATAGGAAGATGGAAATAATATATTTGAAGGCATGTTTTTAAGTATTTTTTTTAGAGGGTTGATATTCATAACAAACATTTGCTCCATGTTTGATACTCTTAACATGTTTCTTAAAAATGGAAATACTTGCCGTTATTTCTTTATTGTTCCATGCAGAACATATCGCTTTTTTTTCTTATCGCAGAAGATTTTAACCAATTTTTGAATTCTAAAATACGTTCCAGTCTAGGCAAAATTTTGAACAATTTGTCTATGCTTTTCTTGCCGGCTCCCTGAACGGCTTTTTTTTCTTTTCGTTATAGTATTCTGATTTAAAACCACTAATAACCTACATTTTCACACCCAGTTACTGAACACCACACTATATTTTAATAAATACAAAATTCAAACTATATAGAACACAATAGTCCGCTTAACCATGAACACTACGTCCTACGTACAGTGAGTGGTACTTATAGTACTACGAGCTAAATTTAGGATAAACTAAACCCGATAAAGCACAACCCAAGACAAAAAACTAAATATCCCGCATTCAGTGCTAAAAACGATAACGACACGATTTCAAGTGATTTCATATTCCGCACCATCATAAAATAATACCTAATACCATGCATGACCTTCTTAACGCGACCTACCGTTGTAGGGAACCCCCAAATGAAATGCCTGTGCTTGTTAATCAGCAGACGTAAAATAACGCATAATTTAATTTTTGGAGGTGAAGATTGACGTTTTGCTATAATTTTACAAACCGTCTTTTGTGTGTCTTTTTGTGGTATATTTTAGCTAAATTATTTTGATGGTATCTAGCTCAAAATTTTCGTATAAATACCATAATTATGGCAACGCTGTCTCTTCGTAAAAACACTAAATGCAGGAACGACCGCTAAAAGTGTAGTACATAAAAAGCTAAACCCAGTAACATCAAAAAACAGAAAACATAATTTCAAAATGTCAACTTTAGTTTTAGTTTATATACTTAATAAGCAGTTCCCTGGTTTAAGTAATTAAAAAATATGTAACTTACCATTAGGTAATAAATAAGAATCTTCCAATTTTTACCGCACTGCACTGTCTTTAAAAAAATGTAATAAGTCAGTTTTGAAAGAATTGCAATATGTACACTATGTTTAACAAAATGTATTTTTTTAATCATTCAGTTCTGAAAGATATTTTGTCAACGCCTTCTATACTTAATGATTGTGAACTACTGGCTTGACTTGTACTTGGTTGTTCATACGTCTCTTTTGTGGCGAGTTTCATCAAGATATTATCCGGCAAATGGTATTCATAGCAACATCTTTTAAATCGTTTTAAACCGTAACGCACACTAAGAATTTAATTTAACGTCGATAATCCCATTCTATGTCGTTGTTTATTCTTATGAGTTCATTTGACTAAAAACCCGTTTGATTCCGCGTTTGACCAGGGAAGCACCAGCACTCGAATGGCAAATTCAGATATTTCTTTGAAGGGATTAATTTCACTTGCATCCCTATAATTCGATATATTTGTGGTATTTTCCCACTTAATCAAATTATTTTTTTTTTGGGTGTCTATCTGTGATATGAGATCGGATGATAGATTAATAAGACTTTTCAAAAGAAGAATTAAAGGTTCTTTAACTGCTTTCAATGTACTTATTCATGAAAAGTTTGAAGTTTGTTGCAAAATTTTAGCGTTCTCAGGTAATCTTTGAAATAGTTGGTCATATAATTTCAAAGAAAATCCACGCATTGTTTTCCGAAATTAAACTCCGCTTCGTTTTTTAACTTCTTAGAGAAACGTAACTCTTCCAATGTTTTTTCTGTTTGATATCCAAGATATGGCTTAGGGTCAAGGTAATCCGTAATTCGCTTGCCTAAATTCAGTGGTATTCTACTCGTCCGTAAAACTATTCTTTTTGTTATAGAATTTACCAAGAAAATTATCCAATTATTTAACGGGCTCTGCAACATTCGACTGAAAAGACTTGTTTATACCATTTGGACATTGGTCAAGATTGGTTTAAAAAATTGATAATAAGCTAAATTATGTTTTAGCATTTGGTCTAGAAGATGTAAATTGTTCTAACTTCATTTCAATTTATGTTTCTTTGTTTTGGAGTGAATTAATAAATCATTATACTTCGTAATTAATTCCGTTTTACAGAGTCTACAGTATGCCTTGCTATTGTCATTCGGTAGTTGTGCGATCCACTCTTTAATTTTGAATCTTGCAACCAACTCACTCGAAATTTCTCCAGTTATTGGGGTTTCCCATGCTGAACAACCGTCAACAAACTACACGTAACACGATTAACTTTAAAACTGCCTGCACGAAACTCACGACTGACAAGTAACGACTGAACTAATCCTTATTAAAAATGAAATGTTCAATAAGTATTTATCCCTGTATGGACGCGTTATGTGGACCCAGACGATATGTACAAATAACTTACCATATGAGCGTGCTGCTTGGACCTTTTACTAATCTTGAATTTGACCTACATTTTCAACTTCGTTCAATATTTTGAATAAAGTAAAAACGAAGGATTTTTTTAGAATTGAAATAACTCCCATATAACCATTAGTGCTAGGAGCATAAGTAAAATGGCACCTGAACAGAAATGCCTGGAGACTGAATCAGGATTCCGTTGCTTTGCGCTGGTTCTATCCCTAATTTTAAGCGCATAAATGAGACTGCATTTATGCTTTAAGCCAGCTTAGTCAATGGCACTTAAAGGGACGACAGTAAACTACCCTGAGACGAAGCCTCACGTCTCGACAGTATTATGGCTTGGTATAGGGGTAGTGAATAAATCAAACATTAAATGAAGATTGATTTTATTATAAAAATAAACGTGTAATTATACAAAACAAGAATGCTTAACTAAGTAACAAATATCAAAGTTCAAATGTACAGTTTACTGGGCCTAAGCGTATACAATTACAAAATAACAACGTAGCAATTTAGCAGTTTTATTTCCTGCTGGAGCGAAGGTCGCCCGTTGAACCTGCCGCTGTAGGTCGGTTTTGTGCATGACACACTTTCTTTTAAATTATGAATAATTGTGTTAAAAATTATTACAGCTGTTGTTTATATTATTTCATTTGTAGAAAAACTTTTTTTCAGCTAATTGTTTAAAATTTTATATAAAAGTATAAAGTGAGAAATGTAAAAATATATTTCGACTTAATAAAAGTCTTCTTCAGTTTACATCTTATCTGTAAGTTAAAATACATATTAAAAATCACATATTGTTATTTTATTAAATTCAAATTAGCTGTTATTACTTCATGGACTCCATGAAGTAATAACAGCTAATTTGAATTTAATAACAATTAAATAACAAGGACTATTACATAACTGGATTAATAATTTCAAAAGAAACCCAAACTCCTATTTCTCAATTAAATTTCCCTGAAAGATGTCAACATTTTTCTACATAACAATTTCAAAAATATTAAACTACAACAAGATGGAAATTGTTAATTTACTAATTGTGCAAGTAAATTAAAAATCTAGTATTTCTAAACTCCTTGAACATAGTAAGTTTGTTTTTAATTTGGATTTTAACTATAATAATTTTAATATTCTTTTTCTATAGGGAAGTAAACATTGATAATGGTTGATTAAGTGATAACCGCTAATTTTCGAATATAAGTTTTTAAATAAAATAACAAGGACTAATTTTTAAAAGGAATAATTTTGACTAAATAGGTATGTTTTGCATTTTTTAATGTTTTTTGGTAAATCGTTCACTTTCCTAATTGTTATATTATGTGATTTTTAATATGTATTTTAACTTACAGATAAGATGTAAACTGAAGACTTTTATTAAGTCGAAATATATTTTTACATTTCTCACTTTATACTTTTATATAAAATTTTAAACAATTAGCTGAAAAAAAGTTTTTCTACAAATGAAATTATGAATAATGTTTAATCTAATTTAAACATATTAAATTTAGTAATTATGAAGCAAAGACTGGTGATTGCAGCATTAAAAACTTCTTGCTATTAAATCAGAATTGCATTTAAAAACGTGCGACTGGATTTCGTAAATTTTAGAAAACAAAATTTATGTGTGTTTAAATCAAGTTTAAACATATTGCCAATTTTAGGCTGAAGAAAAAGAAAAAGAAAAAAACTATATTGTTTCTTCCACATTAAGAGTTTTTAGAGGATATTCTTCTACGACTGACTGGCGTTGATTGGATTGATGCTTCCTTCGGTTGATCCTTTTCCGAATGTAGTAGAAGGCTCCTATTAAAATAGCCTTTCCCAATAGGCTGCCTGTGATCCCGCTGGATAGATAGGAGTGGTGGCGGATGGTTTTCCCAGTAATGTCCTTTAAGTGCTGTTGGAATTCCAACTGCGAAGTTTGTAGATCCTCGAAGTGGTCTGACTGTTTTAGTACTGGCTCCTCTGCAATTTCTGAAAAGGAGTTGGGTGTTACGGTATTGGTAAAATTGATGCTGACGGCCTTGAAATATCCTGCTAGGATCTTGAATTTCTTGTTATGCCTGGGGGTTAACGTATTCTTTGTAGTTTGAATGATGCAGTCTGACGAGATCTGAATCACACCTCTAGTGTTGACAGTGACTTCTTCCCTATTGCCACTACAAGTGATAGTTATTCGGGTTGGCTTGTTGACTACGAACATCCAGGTGTTTTCCATGCATAGTTGTTTCCAAATAATGGACTGGATCTGATGTCTTCCTGATTTCTGGATGGTTACTACTCCTACGGATTCATCGGTTGCTGGATGAATGTCGGTAACTCTCGCTAAGGGCCATTTACTAGGATTGATATTTTCTTCTTTGATTAACACTAGGTCACCAACTTTTATATTCTTCACCGGTTTCTTCCATTTGTTTCTTTGCTGTAATCCATGAAGGTAGTCTGCGCTCCATGATTTCCAAAAATCTTGCTTGATTTTTTGGATCAATCTCCAGCGATTTGACAAATTTGTTGATATTGGTGTGCTGATTGGGTCCGGTGGTGAGATTATCTCTCTTCCTATCAGGAAATGACCTGGTGTCAATGCAGTGGTGTCTTCAATATTGTTGCCTTGTGGGCACAGAGGACGTGAGTTTAAGCAGGCTTCGATTTGGCAAAGCAGAGTTGTTAATTCTTCAAATGTTAGAGTAGCGTTGCCAATGGTTCTCTTCAGATGATGCTTCATTGATTTTGCTCCTGCTTCCCATATTCCTCCGAAGTGTGGAGCTACTGGAGGAATGAAGTGCCATTGGGTACCAATGGTGGATAAATTTTCTTGGATAACTGGGCCTTCCGTTGCTTGACGGATTTCCTTGTCCAAGACCTTTCTTGCTCCAACGAAATTCGTTCCGTTGTCGCTATAAAGATGTGCACAGCGTCCTCTTCGGGCGATGAACCTCCTGAAGACTGCTAGGAAGCTGTTTGTTGTCATGTCGCTGACGGCTTCTAAATGTATTGCCTTGGTTGATAGACAGACAAAAACAGCAATGTACCCCTTGGATGAAGAATGCCCTCTGCCCTTGGATGTTCGAATTTGTATTGGACCGGCATAGTCCACTCATGAATGAAAGAATGGCGGGGTTGAATTGACTCTGGTTGATGGAAGATTCCCCATTAATTGCTGGGCTGCCTCTGCCTTGAATCGGATGCATCGAAAACATTTGTTGATGCTGGAGCTGACGGCTTTCTTTGCGTTGATGATCCAATATTTTCTTCGGACATAGGACAGTGTGAGTTGAGTGCCACCGTGTAAGGTGCGTAAATGTGCCTCATGGATTATTAATTTGGAAACATGGTTGGAGTAAGGAAGGATAATTGGGTGTTTTTCGTGGTAGGATAAATTGGAATTTTCTAGTGTTCCTCCAACACGGATGATTCTATGTTGATCGATGAATAGATTGAGATTGGCGATTTTGTTGTTGGAGTCCACACATTTTCTCTTTTGGAGTTGAGAGCCTGTTGCCTTCAAAATAGGATCACTTCCTTGGACGACCTTGATGAGTGTGAGGATGGTGTCTTCCATTTCTTTTACTGATAGACATCCTGGTTGAATAGGAAGACGCCTACACTTGTTGATGAATCTTCGGCAGTAGGACACGACTCGTACCATTCTTGTCAGAGACGAAAAGCGATGAATAATTTCGTTCTCGTCTTGATGAACTGTAGCTTGATGCACAGTGTAACCCTTTGCTTATTCATTGGTTGTGGCGGTGTCTGGTTGACACGGCCATAACTCTTTGTTAATTAACCAGCTGGGTCCATTCCACCATAGTGTATGTTCTTTTAAATTTTCTGGACTAATACCTCTGGAGATGACGTCTGCAGGATTTTCTTCGGACTTGACGTGGTTCCAATGTTGAGCCGGAATCAGGTGGTTGATTTCGGCTAAGCGGTTTGCGACGAATGTCTTCCATCTTACTGGATCTCCCTTTATCCATGCTAGTGCGACCATGGAGTCTGTCCAGGCGAAGGTAGATGACTTGGGAATGTCCAGTGCCGTGATTACCCGTTGTAATAGATTAGAAAGTAGTACTGCTGCGCAGAGTCCCAGTCTGGAAAGGGTTGTTTTTGCTCGAGCTGGTGCCACCTTGGATTTGGCTATTAATAATAATACCTTGGATTGGCCTGATGACGTGATGACTCTGGTGTAGATCACTGCTCCAATGGCTCTTTCGGTGGCGTCACAGAATCCATGCGGTTCCGTTTGAGCTTCCCTTTTAGTAAAGAGCCACCTTGGAATGTAATTTCTTCCACTGATTTGAGTTGAGATTTGAATGTTTCCCATTTGCCCTGGATACTTTCTGAAACTTGATATTTTCGAGCCATAGTTCTTGGATGAGTAGTTTAGCAGTGATAATGATGGGTGCTAACCAACCTAATGGGTCGAAAATTTTAGCGACTTCGGATAATATGGTGGGTTTTGTGGATCCCTTTTGCTTCACATCCACCTTGAAGCAAAACACGTCTTCATATCGAGACCAATGGACGCCCAATGACTTCTTTACGCCGTCCTCACTTATTTCGAGGTATGTTTGCTCCTTCAATTCTTCAGGTAGTTCTTGTATGATAGCTAGTTTATTACTGCACCACTTATGTAGGGTAAAACCTCCACGTTTTAATAAGTAAATTAACTGACCTTCCTGCTTGATTGCTTCTTCTAAAGTGTCGGCTCCGGAGAGCTCATCGTCCACATAGAAATCTCTCTTCACAACTTCCGCTGCTAATGGAAATGAAGATTTCTCGTCCTCTGCTAATTGGTGCAAGGTTCGGATGGCCAGATAGGGAGCTGATGCAGTTCCATAAGTGACGGTGCATAACCTGTATTCCCTGATTGGCTGTGATTGATCGAATCTCCATAAAATTTTTTGATACTCCTGGTCTTGGCTGTCCATCTTTATTTGTCGGTACATTTTCTCAATGTCCGCAGAGAAGACGACCTTGTGAGTCCTCCATCGGAGTAGAATGTCGACCAGCTCTTGCTGAAGTTTTGGTACAGCATACATGACTTCGTTTAAGGATTTTCCATAAGATGCCTTGTTCGCTTCGTTGATGAACTTGCTTCTCGAATTACGCCGTGGTGTGGTATGTAATACTTGCCATTGTTTTCCTGTTCCTTTTCTACTCTTTCCATATGTCCTAGATCCAGATATTCTTGCATGAATTTCTTGTATTGGATTTCTAGATCTTGCTCTTGTTTCAGCTTCTTTTCCAGATGTAGTAGTCTCGCCAATGCCGAGGGTTTGGATTTTCCCATGCTCACTGGAGTTTGCTTGAATGGAATCTTCCCTATGTATCTTCCATCTTTGTTTCGCTGCACTGTGTCTGTGAATTTATTCTCACATACCTGATCGTCTGGGGAAATTTTTCGTTGAGTGGGAGCTTCTTCTATGTTCCAGCATTTTTGTAACTGCTCGTCTTCTTCAATTTTGGCATCCATGGTGTTGACTTTAATACTGTCGTTATGTTGTCTTCCAATGGTTCAAGATAAAATCCAGCCCAGCTCGGTATTTTGTCCTAAGATGCCATCCTTTGTTTTAGTGATTCCTTCTAGAATTATTTTTAAATATTCTTCGGCGCCTAGAATTATATCTATAGGGCCAGGTTGGTTAAAAGTTGGATCGGCGATGAAAATGTTGCTCCAGGAATTGATATTTATATTTGGGATGGGTGATGAAGGCATCGCTTTGGTAAGTTTAGGAAGTATTAGTAAATTGACAGGTAGGGAAAAGTTACTTGAAAATCTAGGTGTGATCAAACCTGGGATTTTCCATTTGGCAATTTTTGGCTCGCTGTTCCCGATTCCTGTGATTTCAGCTCGAACTTTGGTCCTGGGTAACGCCAATAATTCGGCTGATGCTTCCGTGATAAATGACCCTTGAGACCCGGGATCTATTAATACTCGTAATAGATGAGTCATCCCGGATGCTGTATTTACTTGAACCATTGCTGTGGCAAGTAGAACTTGGCTCTCCTGTGCGCCTAAATTGGCGGTGATGATGTCCGACTTCGGCTTCTTCTCTTGAGCGTTGGAAGTCTTCATGGCTGCTGCATGAGCTGACGTCCTCATCTTTTGGGCAGGGAGCGGCCTTGATGGTGGCTGCGCCTTATGAAGCAGTGTATGATGCGGGAAGCGACAGATCCTACAATTAAAATAGGCACGGCATGGTATATTTGAGTCGTGCCGCAAGCATCGATAGCACAATCGATTGGTTTTTACTGCTTCTTGTTTTTCATGGGTAGGTAGCCTCTGGAATTGACTACAGTTGTCGATGTAATGATCTCCATGGCACAGCTTGCAGTTTAGAGATGCGGAAGCGTAATTCTTCTGTGGTCTTTCCTGCGTGGGCTTTCAAGCTCCATCGATGGATTCCAGGGATTGGAACCGCACTTGCAGGAAAGCCATTAAATTTTAGTGATCCTGAACTTCGTTTGGACATTAAAGCGACTGCTCATATAATTTGTTGGTTTCAGGATCCCATTTTCGAGCAATAGCTCTGTTAATCCACGGACCCCAACTGTCGGTGGAAATGCCTAAATTTTTGATTGCCTCCACACATTCCTTAATGGAGTCGTGCAATCTTTTTAACCCTTGGGCTGACTCTTTGGAGAGGACCGGCAGATCGAATATGGTATCTAGTAATTTAGTTAAAATAAGGCGATTATTTTGATACCTTTGTTGCAGCAGATTCCAGGCGGTGTTGTAGTTTGCTTGGGTAACAGCTAGATGCTGGATCAGTCGGCTTGGCTCTCCCTTGACATGCGCCTTTAGCTATTGCATCTTGATGACATCGTCCATATTCTGGTTGTCAAATACTAATTTGGTGAACAGGTCCTTGAAAGTGGCCCATTCCTCATAATTTCCCTCGTATATGGGAATTTTGACTTGAGGAAGCGAGATGGCTGCTGCTTGCTCGTTCCTTGTCGGCGCTTGCAATAAAATAATTAAATTTCTATACCTGTCTTCCAACGTAGTATATTCAGGACTGAAGTGCATTTGTTCTGAAGGCATGTCGTTTGACATAACTTCTTCGTCCATCTCGACCACACGATCCCATTTCTCTCTTAATTCCCTTGTCGTGATGGCGGGCCTCCCTAATTCTTGTGTTAGTTCGGCGTCGTCCATCGCTTGCTTAAAATTCTGAATCCGAATCTGCAGTTTTCGGATACGAACCTTTTGCTCGGGGTTGGCCACCATTTCCTCTTGAGTTCTGCTTACGGAGGGGTTGGAAATTTCCGTTGATTTTAAACAGCTCTGCAAGTAACTTTTTGCTTTACCGTATATGGCTTTAACTTGGTCGTAATATCCTGTTTTAAAATAATTATGAGTTGGAATACTTAGCTGCCCCATTTCTGCATGATTTGTAGTTGCAGTGTTCCAAAGTTCGTCCAGCGTTTTGTTGCGACTGGCGATGTATGCTTCGTTTTTTCGGCTGGCAGGGTCCTTTTTGCTGTTAGATAATACTTGCTTTATCTTCTGCGCTAGCTCTTCTTGGGCGACAGCTAATTTGTTGAATTCCTCCATGTTGTTAGCCATTTTCTGGGAACTGGGTGGTTGGCAGATGTTGGCTTCTTCTCGGGATGTGTTTGTTCGTTAGTTGGAGACAGATCCGGCTCGAAGGACCATGAACAGAAATGCCTGGAGACTGAATCAGGATTCCGTTGCTTTGCGCTGGTTCTATCCCTAATTTTAAGCGCATAAATGAGACTGCATTTATGCTTTAAGCCAGCTTAGTCAATGGCACTTAAAGGGACGACAGTAAACTACCCCTGAGACGCAGCCTTACGTCTCGACAGTATTATGGCTTGGTATAGGGGTAATGAATGAATCAAACATTAGATGCAGATTGATTTTATTATGAAAATAAACGTGTATTTATACAAAACAAGAATGCTTAACTAAGTAACAAATATCCAAGTTCAAATGTACAGTTTACTGGGCCAAAGCGTATACAATTACAAAATAACAACGTAGCAATTTAGCAGTTTTATTTCCTGCTGGAGCGAAGGTCGCCCGTTGAACCTGCCGCTGTAGGTCGGTTTTGTGCATGAGGTGCAGATCTGCAGTTTTCCTGGTTTTTAACTCGTCTAATTGCGAAATAACACTGGCTTTTAAATTATGAATAATGTTTAATCTAATTTAAACATATTAAATTTAGTAATTATGAAGCAAAGACTGGTGATTGCAGCATTAAAAACTTCTTGCTATTAAATCAGAATTGCATTTAAAAACGTGCGACTGGATTTCGTAAATTTTAGAAAATAAAATTTATGTGTGTTTAAATCAAGTTTAAACAGCACCCTTGATTTTTGAGAAATAAACCAAACTTGCATTTTTTTAAACTTGAAACTAAAGTTAGCTATATGGGTTGCCGCATACTTTCGAGGAGTTAGGTATCTCAGAAAACACAATAATACGTTAATTGCAGATTCTGATGTTAATATATTACATATTTAATTACATTTAAAAATGTTCTTAAACATTACTATCACCGTCAATTTTTACATAAATAACAACTAAAATGTAGGAGCCACTTTGATAACTGGTTATCCCGGCTATTATATTTTTTACTTATCTTTTATGTACAAGTGACCATCAAAAAGTCGCCATCCAAAACATATTCCTTTTTGATTTTTTTTAAAACTTTTTAGCGAAAGAGTTTATGCTTTTCAGAAAACCTATATATAAACCGTTCAATAGTTATTTAACCGATAGGAGGCCCTGTTAGAGTGATGAATTTCACCATGTAAATATGCTGTTAGTCATTAACAAAAGTTAGGTTATGCCCATTTTATACAAAATGATAATTTTATGTTAATGTACAAAACGTGGTTGCCAGATTTGGTTTTGGATTTTGTGCCACTTTCATTATTGGTTAAAATACATTTCATGAAAGACAACTTGCTGATTCTGAAAACGTTTCATACTTTATTAAGTAGGCATAGTGGTATAATAAAACTCGTTTTTTTTATTGTAATTATAAATTGTATACAAAAATATTTAAATATTACCATTTATACATTTTTTTTTCAGTATAAATAAATAAAGCTTTTACTGGCCACTTTAGGCCCATTGAATAACAATCTGTCTCCATTGTCCCTTATCCATGATTTTATTTCTCCAGTCTTCTATTCCTTTCCTTGCTATGTCTTCGAACATTACTGCCTCCTTCCACCTATTCCTTGGTCGCCCTCTTCTTCTAATTTCTTGCGCTCTGCCTTCCCATACTATCTTAGTAGCTCTTCCATCTGACATTCTCCATATATACCCAAACCATCTTAACCTTTGAGCTTGGCCCCCCATACTTCTCTTGTAGGTACCTTTTCGTTTGTAAGTCTTCTCCAACCATCCTCCGTCCGAGTCTCTCCAAATATTTTTCGCAGCATTTTTCTCTTCCACCTACTTATCATGTCTTGATCTGCCACATTCATCGTCCATGTTTCACATGCATACGAGCTGTGGGTCGAATTTCAGTCTTATCAGTCGTAGTTTTGCATTTCGCAACATTTGTTTTGAGGGCATTATACTATTTAACGAGCCCGCACATCTCGATGCTTTTATTAACATTGATTTAATTTCTTGTGTGTAATTTAAGTTTTCAGAGATTAATGTTCCTAAGAGAGTAAACTCCTCAACTCTTTCTATTCTCAAATCTTAATATTAAGCATTATTAATGATTTCTTCAATTTGTCTTTGTCTTTGTTGAAGTTGCTGAATATTGTCCAGTGGAAGTTAAAAAATGAAATTTTTTAAATATGACCACAGAAGAAAGTCGCAGGGAGTTAGTCATTAGACCTCGGGGGCCACACTGTAGGCATGATTTGACTAATAATTCTGTTTTCATGAAACTCTCCATGTAAATTTAAATTTTCTTGTGTTGTGTGAAGTCTTGCCCAATCTTGTTGAAAGCAACCCCTTTGTAATTCATCGTCATGTAACTCTTCAAACAACGGCTACAAAATTTCGGTACGATATGGTTGTGCATTTAGCGAACCTAAAATTTGAATCATTAAAATAAAATTTAATAGTTTTGCTGCACTTAATTACCTTAAAAAAATTAGGACCTATAACTCTTTTTTTACTAATTGCAGCCCAAACCCCGATTTTTTGTGGGTGAAGCGATTCTTCAACATAAAAATTGGGATGTTTAGCGCTCCATATCTTCATATTTTGTGAATTAATATAGCCAGATAAATAAAAGTATGCCTCATCAGCAAAGAAAGTTTTCTCAAACGCATCATCGTTATTTTCTAAATTATTGATAAACCAGTTGTAAGGTAATTTTTAATTCCCTTTCGTTTCGCCAATTTTATTAAGCCCGACCGTGTGCCACAAATCGTAATTGAGTTCATTTCGGCAGGCATTAAAATGCCCGCGACTCGCATATTTCTCAGTTAAGCTATTCTTTAAAACACTGCATGAGCAGGTTGCTTGTGCGAGGCCAAGTGGGTTCTTCTCCGAAACTATATTGCAAGTAATACCGTTTTAGCTTCTCGAATTACGCCCAAGCTCGCTGGAAACGCTTCGCGACCGGCGGCAGGATCGTTAAAGAACTTATAGTTTCGCTTTCGTGTTAATAAGTGTGATGGAATTATTTGTGCCTTTTCGGCGATTTGGTGGGTCGCCATAGCGCGAGTTCGCTGACACCTTTGAGTGCCATGTGGCGGAGTGGCCGACGTAATTGTGGGGCAAGGTGTCCTATTCGTTTTGGGTTTCTGCTCACTGGATTGTGAGAAAAACAATTTTGCACTATTGCACATTCAAAATAAGACGCCTCTTCATCAAGCCTCGTAATCCATTCTCGTATTAAGTGAGAAGAGTTGCATCTGCAAATTCTGTTTACGACGTGCCATCTGCATCGCTGCCTTTTTGACATCGTTGGTGAGGAACCTCTGCAGCCACCGCCCTTAGTCCGGCCGAATTTCGGCTTCACCCTTGTCGACCCTGGGGATGCTTGCATCGCCGTCTCTCGCTGAGCTACCGCTGAGTCCTGCCCTGTAATGTAACTGGACCTCACTTTCTATGCCCCATGAGAAGCATGATTTGACTAAAGGTAGGCCAGATTTTACCTGTTGTATTTCGTTATGTACCGCGGAAGTGCTCCGAATTTATAGTGTGCGTTGCATCCCGGTTGGAACTTTGCGCCTGCCAATTCATAGAAGAAACCTTATTTTATTGTTTGTGTATTGTTGGAAAATAGCCCTGTCACCTATTTTGTTGTAAATTAGCTGGTAAGATGACCTTTTGGCTGGGGTCCCCATATTTTCAGGTAGGTTGTATTAAATAATATTTGTTTTGTACTTAACTCGGACTTATTTCATTGTCTTGCTAATAAATGTAAATTTGTCAAATTAATTCGAGTTTCTTTGATGTAATATGAAACCACTGGTCTTCAACCAGTGACGGCGAGTGCTGAATGTAATTTATTGTAAAGTCAAATCATGTTTCCCAGTTGATCAAGCCCTAAGAGTATCGGCTTGAATTAGAGCGTTAAACTTTCAGGAGAGTGGCCATTGCAGGTGAGTCATTTGATTTTGAGGCCACCCTGTTTGTACTCGCAGACCTGGGGGGAGCTTCGTGGACGACGCCGAGGCGGAGTGCAGCAAACCCAGTAGACTTTTGTATAGCTTTTGTGAACTTTCTCGCTTTTGTCACGAAAGCAATTACTTCTCCAAAACGAGTGGCGCCTCGAGCAATATTTTGAGCAAGAGTATAAGGTAAGTTTTCCTGATACACTTGCAACCGGTAAAGAAAATAATGCAAATTGCTTCTTAATATCCTATGAGATGTTGTATATAAAACATTTAATTGCTGTTCTAAAGGGCGAACAGATACATGTGGTTGTTCTTGCACAACCTTCTCGCATTGTTAACTACTTCTTCAGTGCGTATGTTTGGTCGACCACTACCTTGCTTCCGGTGTACATTTCCAGTTTCGCGGAAATTATGGCCCATTCCTGATAAAGCATCACTAAATACCTTATATTGCATAGCTGCCGCGGGAAACTCCTCATTGAATTCCCTAAAGGTGCCTTCAATAGAATAAATCCAATTTTTATCGACTTTATGAACTAATGCTTCCACATTTAAATAAATCCAAATGTAAGGAATACGAGACTGCGAATGAGATTTCTTATTGGCATAGATGCCGGTATGCTGGTCTAAACTTCCAGGGGCTTTAGATTTTTATACGAGAAACGTCTTGAACTTGGTTTACCCTGGAGCCGGATCAGTTTTGGGAGTTACGTGGTGTGTATTCTCAGAAGATAGCCACTTATTTTCAATGTCATAAACAAGAATGTTGATGCCAAAAACCCCCTGTTCCACTTCCATTGTTTCATTGGTAGTATTTGAATCATTATCAATACCTGATTCTGGCTCAGAATCCTCCAATGAAATAATAGAAGGTGGAATGTTTTCAAACGAAATATTTCCCATGTTTCGCCCACTATTTCGAAATAATTTTTTTACAATGATCACAATAATTTTGCAACATGTCGGAGATACACTTTGAAAGAGCTTTCTTTCCTTGGATGAAAGGTGAGAATGTATATGCTTGTTGTCGTAAGTTTTACAAACCCCTATGTCATTTCAATAGGATTGTATTAACAATGGTACGGAGTTAATCTAAAAACCTCATAACCATTCTCTTTCAAAAATTCGTTAGTCACGCAACGTTTGTTATTGCCTTTCCTAAAATGTTGAATTATACTCCAAAGAAGTTTTTTTGTAATTTTGCCCTTAATTTTGACATTGTGTTTAATCAACCAATCCTGCATCTGATCCTCCTTCCAAGTAAGTGAGGGTAACTTTTCCAACTGCACGGACTGATACGGTGCATTGTCCAAGATTACCACACATTTACCAAAAATTTTATTCAGAGCAGAAAGTAACTGATTAACCACCCAATTTTGAAAAATTTCCCCGTTCATGATTTTGTGATAATCCCTATCGTTATTAGTTGAAGTTAAGAATAGGTCACACTCTTCCAAAAATCCAAATTTAGTTCCCGCATGCGAAACAATGAAACGCTTTCCCTCCGATTTAATTTTAAACGGATTACCTTTAATTTCAGAATCGTGTACTCATTGTCGGACGCTGGATCCATTTTGACAAATCCAGGTTTCGCCCAGGTACACGAATGTTATATTTTCACTAGAATTTTGATATTTTAAGAATTTCCTCAAATAAGTAATTTTTGATGCAACAACGTGTTTCTGTTCACATAGAATATTACGTCCGTTTACATGTTTGTATTTATAACCAATCGATTTTAGAATATTATATAAAGTCGTTTTCCCTTTATCGAATTAGCAATTTTCATGCGCGTCCTTTAATAGTCTAGCCAAAGTAAAGTGCTCATTTATCAAGTGATAATTCCAAATCTGTCGTTGCAAATTTTTCCGAAATGCAAAACTTTTGTAGTATGTATCATTTTGTTAGCTATATTTATCTATAAATTCCTTTACCTACCTTTAGGTCATCGCTATATCTCTTAGTTAACAATCGATCACTATAAAAGTATATTTGAGGCCCGTCTCTAGCATCAGTGAAGACGTCGCGGATTCTAGTTTATGATGTTATAAATGGCGCCAACAAGTTAAACTCAAATATACTGATATAAGCCAAGAAACTTGTAACTTCACTTTCTATCAACTAATAACAATACGATTATTGAACTCCCTATCAAAATGAAAGAAAGCAATACTTGTAGCTGGTTTTATTAATACTCGAACATTACTACCATCGATCAGACAATTAGCATCTTTACTATTACTACCTCACGCAGGGTACCCCAAATAGTTTAACTTAAAACGCTCGTAAATCTAATGGTTACACAGTTTTTATATGCAAAAATATCATCAGATTCTAGCTACCACACTTATCTTTGTGCCGATATACTCGCAGACATTTAATACGTCCCGTTACTCCTAACACATGTCAGCTTGACAGGTTCCAACCTCGGCTGTCATTTGCTATACCTCGACCCTCAATACTGCGGTAGATTAGCTTTCCAATACTGTCCGCCTAATAGTTGTTGCTATAAATCGAATTTCCAGGTAACAAAAGGCAAATTCCATATTAAACTACATACCCTGTTCACAGGCAATAAACTTCGCAATCGTTGTATTCGTGTTTCCCAGATCGCGTTACAGCTTGAATATAAATATTCATTGGAAAAATGACATCTGCTTAATGAACTCCTCTACAGGAACGGCTGGCTAGTAAACCAATTCTTTACTATCACCAAACCAGAATAAATGGCGAGATTGTCATTTACACCCCACGAAAACTCTTGCCTTATTTAAAAGCTGATATACAAATTTTCTCTCAAACAAAACCAACCTTGTTTTTATATCTCCTCTAGCAACGAACAAAGCCAATCTGATATTAATTTTATCGCGTCACTCTCACTAGATTCCTCATTCAACACTAGTATTAATATCAAATGCTTTTGACACGTAACAAACTCCCCCCTTACCAGAAAGGAAAAATTTCAACGAAATTTTTAACTAAATAAAAACTTTATCCTAAAAGGATACATACATATACGCTAGAGAGTCATTAAACCGTCTGTCATAAGACGTCTCTAACAATTAATCTAAAAAAAAAAACCCAGTACCCACACCACAAACAAGCAACTACACTGTAGAGACGGTGATGACCCCAGGAGGAATCCAGGACCAGATCAACCCCACGACAAGGATCAAGATTGTTCGTCGCTGCTGGATGTAAATGCTGCGCCGGTGAACAACCCTGTAACAACCTGTCGTGAAGAAGCTCCACCCCCATGAACCCCACAAAATCACTCCAAATCCCCACAGCGTACCCCCCCTGACAACTTCCAATAAACCCCCGAGGCGGAAGCACACCTCCACACAGTTTCAGGTACTGTCAGACCGAAAATAGTTAAGCCAAAACGAAGAATAACCAGGATCTTTCTTTTGACAACCCTGGGGAGAAAGCAACCCCAGTGAAAGAGAGTTAAAGAAACTAGAAAAGTGATAGGCAGAAGCCAACATCCACACAACTCTCATACGCTCCGACGGAGGAATCCTTCAGCGCCCCGAACGGCCTGAAGAAAATCCCCACCAATCTTCATCCACATCCAACAATCACTCATCACCAGAGATTTCATCCGCACCAGATCAAAGAGAAATAAAAGAAAACAAATTGTCATTCATCTAAGTAAACAGTTCATTCAAAACAAAATCGACATTCACTACATTACAAGAGAGAAATATAGACAAAGCTTTAAGAAGAAAAGAAGGCGAAGAATGAAGGACTGGTCATCTTAAAAATTTTGTTTTGTAGGGAAACACCCTATATCCCCAAACTCCAAGGGATACCTAAAAGAAACGAAGAAGTTGTACTTCTTTAACGATTAATCTCGTTACCCTTATGTCTCCCTAGGAAAACCAGGATAACGTAACGCTCTTCCAATACAATCAAAAGAAAACCATCCATTAACATTTCCCAACAGGGAACTCCGTATACTTATACCCAAAAGAAGGAAAAGAACAAGATATTAAAGTTTCCCAAATATTGACCTACCCTACTGTGCCCTTCCAACCACCCTATGCTTTACAGGAGGGAAAGCAAGATAAAAATGCTCCCTAAAGTGACCTTCCCTACAGTGCCCATCCAACCACCCTATACCTTAAAATGGGGAAAGAACAAGATATTAAAGTTTCCCAAATATTGACCTACCCTACTGTGCCCTTCCAACCACCCTATGCTTTACAGGAGGGAAAGCAAGATAAAAATGCTCCCTAAAGTGACCTTCCCTACAGTGCCCATCCAACCACCCTATGCACATCACACATCATTAATTGATCTCAGAGTTATCATAAAGTTTCAAATCCTTGGCATGCCAAGTCCCCTTTAATATTTGTCCGTCAGGATCTTTGAGTTCATAAACCCATCGTGAAAACTTTCGATTAATAATAAACGGTCCTATAAATTTTGCAGCAAGCTTGGAAGTAAACTGACGAGCAGCATCTGATAACACATAGTGTCTACGCAACACTGCTTGATCCGGAACGAACTCGAAAGGTCGTCGACGAAAGTCATAGCGAGTTTTTGACTTTTGATAAGCCTTATCCAAACGACGTTTAACATCAGCATACAGTTGCTTGAGTACTATAGAACGATTATCTAAATCTCTATCCCGATTAAATTGAATTTCCGGATTTCCATCACCAACTACCGGTTCGTGATTTAATATGATTTCTCTGCCAAAATTAATGAAATATGGAGTTTTTCCCGTAACTTCATGAACTGAGGTACGTATAGCACAAACTACGTGAGACAGATATTTATCCCAATCTCGATGACGATCTGATACATAAGCTGTCAACATAGTTTTCAGCACTCTGTTTATACGTTCCGTAGGATTAGCTTGAGGATGATAATTGGCAGTAAACGAAATCTTACAGCCATACTTCTGATTTAAAGTTTGAAACTCATGACTGCGAAACTGAACGCCATTATCACATATGATTCGCTTGGGAACCCCAAACATCAAAAATACGTCTTCCTCAACAATACGTGAGATAACCTTAGCTGATGCTGTACGGAGCGGAAACACTAATGGAAACTTACTAAAACAATCAGCCACTACGAATATATACGCGTATCCTCGTACTGAACGAGGTAAAGGACCTACAATATCACAACAGATTAGTTCCCAAGGCTTCGAAATTAATGAATGTCCACCCATATACCCTGCAGGGGCTCTCTGTTCTGGTTTAATTCGTTGACACGTTTCGCAACGGCGAACATAAGCAGCCACATCATAACGAAGTTTAGGCCAGTAGTATCTTTGTGCAATACGATGAAAAGTTTTATTAACACCCGTATGACCAGCGGTCGGAATATCGTGATTTTGTTTGATAACTTCTTGGCGTTGAGTCTGTGGAACAACCAGTTTCCAATGATCTTCATCATCTGCCAAGTCTGGATAATCGGTTCGAACATATTTATACAATTGACCGTCACTAACTCTCCAATGGGGAAATTTTCGAGGATTGTTAATAACAAATCGACACATACGATGATACCATGGATTACCAGCAGGACCAAACTGAACGTTAATAGCATCAATGACAGGAACAGCACGAGACAAAGTGTCAGGCACAACATGTTCTTTCCCTTTTCGATGAATAATGTCAAAATCATATTGTTGAAGGCGAACTGCCCATCGAGCGATACGACCAACAGGGTCTTTAATACTATTAAGCCATTTTAAGCTATAATGATCAGTTACTACCGTGAACTTAGTTCCCTCAATATATGGTCTAAGTTTTTCAATAGCAAAAAGGACAGCGAGGCATTCACGCTCTGTTGTGCTAAAATTTCGTTCGTTTCTAGTAAGCGACCGACTAATGTAACATATAACTTTCTCTCCATCAGCTTGATGTTGAGTAAGTACGGCACCAATACCATAACCAGAAGCATCCGTTTGAATAACAAAGGGTACAGAAAAATCAGGGCAAGCTAATATCGGAGCAGATATCAAATGTTCTTTAATATCACTGAAGGCTCGTTCACAATTACTATCCCAGAAAAATTTCGCATTCTTGCGGAGCAAGGATGTAAGAGGTCCGATAAGTGAAGAAAAATTCGGAACAAAGCGACGATACCATGACGCCATACCAATTACACGACGTAGGTACTTCCTTCACTGACACAGGAGTAGGAATACGATTAATTGCATCTACTTTTTCTGGGTCTACTAATAAACCGCGTGAATTCACTACATAACCGAGATACTTAAGTTCTGGCTTACAAAAATGACATTTATTTTGGCTTAAAGTAAGACCAGCAGCTAATAACCGAGACACAACCTCACGAAGAGTAGAAAGATGTTTTTCGAAAGTTGGCGTACAAATTACAATATCGTCAAGATACGTAAAGACATATGGTTCCAAATCAGCACCAATAACCCTATCAATTAGGCGTTGCCACGTTGCCGGCGCCGTATGCAAACCAAACGGTAGGCGGCGAAATTGAAATAACCCCCTATTAGGCACAGTAAACGCTGTTAAAGGGCGTGAAGAAACAGCCACAGGTATCTGCCAATATGCGGATTTAATATCAAGAGTCGTAAGATAATGTGCGTCACGAAGTTTATCCAAAGTACTTGATACATATGGAATAGGATAAGCATCAGGTTGACTGACTTTATTAAGTTGGCGATAATCAACACAGAACCGATAACTACCATCTTTCTTTTTAATCATTACTATTGGAGATGACCAAGCAGAAGTCGAAGGTTCTACCACTCCCTCATCCAACATTTTCTTTAACTCAAGATCTACCTGTTTCTGCAGAGCAGGAGAAATAGGATAATATCGCTGCTTAATAGGCGACGATGTGGTTTTAATCTCATGTTCAACAAGATGAGTGCATCCTAACTTATTTCCCATTTTACTAAAAACTTCTTTGACAAAACAATCTAATTGTTCTCGCTGAACTTCAGATAAATGTTCTACAGCCTGTATTGCATTAACTTCCGGGATCAAGTGATCTTTCGAGAAGGTCCATTCGTTAATTCTAAGATCGGTTACAATACCCATTCTACGCAAAAAATCGCATCCCAAAATCAATGTATGGGGTACGGAAGGCACAACTAATAACTCACAAGTACAAACTCTATCGCGAAGCATAAGTGGTACTGTAACTATACCTAATATTTGACATTTTGCACCGTCAGCAACATTACATGTCCTATCTTTACTTGGTGTAAGCCTACAATGACCTTTCAACAGCTCCCATCCCTTTCTACCAACAACAGTATGCGAAGCACCCGAATCTAACAATCCAAGAATCTCATTACCAAAAATTGAAACTTTAAGATACGGTCTCTCATCAGGACCTGCGTGACTTAAAATATAATCTAAAACAGCTTTAGAACTAAAATCCGAATTATTTATAACATTGACCGAAGAATTTTTTCGACACCGCGCTATTCGGTCGTCTAGCGGCGTCGACCCCCATTTCCCGAACATGAAGGGCATGTACGGACAGTAAAATCAGGTCGTCCACAACCATAGCAATATTGTTTACTATTTGCTGAACAGTTACGCGCAAAATGATTCGGTTTATCACATTTCCAACATCTCAAATCAGAAGGCTTGGTTGAATTGATTACGTTCGGTGGGTTATTACTACGAGTTTGAACGTAACCCTCATTTGAGGATACATTCACTGTATGAATCCTAGCATTACATTTCGGCTTTTGATAGGCTAGATCGGGTTCTAACATTCGATTTCCCTGAGTGGGAGGTCCACGGAACCGTTGTGCACGCACATGTGCATCTTCAACAGCTTTACACACTCGAAGTAATTGTGAAAAGGAAACTATGTTTTCTAAAGCCAGTTGGGTTTGGAAATGTGGTAATAAATTCCTACGTATTAGATTAAGGCGCTTTGTTTCAGAAGGCATCGATGGTAACCGATGGAATAAGTTTTCCATTATCGACACAAATACGGTCACGGGTTCATCGGCCCCCTGAGTACGATTGCGTATTTCATCCCATAAACAAGCTTCATAATCACATGGAAGAAAAGCTGAACGTAACGCATTAACTAACTGGTCCCAATTATACAAAGTATTTTTAACCGATCGATACCAAATCAAAGCATAATCGGTGAAAAATTCAACAGCCGAAGTAAAAAGTTGTTCCTTAGTAACCCCACGCGCCATTCGCAATTCTTCAATACGCTCTAGGAAACTAGACAATCCCGATTGACCATCGAAACGAAGGTTCCATTTATTCATCGGAAGGTAATTGTTATAACGTGGAGTAGCATCAATGACTTTAGTGCTGTTCAAACCAATAGGTGTCGGTAACGTTTGAAACTGTTGACTATCAATTACATTTGAATAATTAAAATGGTTTGGTGATTGATTGGCTTGTAATGGCTCATCGTCAAGGTCCATCAAGTTAACTGTTTGTGAACTAGAAGGAACTACAGGTTCATTTTCAGATGTCAATCTGGACTCGAGATCGTCCATAGCCCCTAAACACCTATTATATAGCTCATCTTTATCATCTGCTGAAGACCCCTCAAAAACTAACCGTTCTAGTCGATTTGAAATATGTACCAAGCGGGTCTGAATACGTTTATAATCATTACCACCCCTAACAAATGACTCAGAAGCTAGTATCTCTTCCACAAGAATGTCAAGCTTCCTACTGCATATATCCAATTCTTCTACGTTATTCAATTCTACTTCCGGGAACGAAGCATTTCCCGTCTTCTCTAACCTAATACGCGCTCTAAGCAATTTACGCTTTTCCGGCATATTTCCCTTACAAACAACTCCCCGTATTCGTAATTCATAATCTATCTCGTCTACCAATAACCTATCAACATCCATTCTGATTCCTCAAAGTAAAACCCTTTTTACCACAAGTATACCGTTTTATGTATTATTCTCAAAGTAATTCTTTGGTTTGTCACGTTCCGACGATATTTTTCCACTTACATAAACGAGTACAGAAAGTTATGTATAACTATTGTCAGTATTGCTCCTTTCTATTATAGTACGACCTAAAGGTATATGTTCCAATCTTGTTAAAGCCCCCGTTAGCTCTTCAAAAATCTTATTAAAGCCCCACGTTGGGCGCCAAACTTGTTAGCTATATTTATCTATAAATTCCTTTACCTACCTTTAGGTCATCGCTATATCTCTTAGTTAACAATCGATCACTATAAAAGTATATTTGAGGCCCGTCTCTAGCATCAGTGAAGACGTCGCGGATTCTAGTTTATGATGTTATAAATGGCGCCAACAAGTTAAACTCAAATATACTGATATAAGCCAAGAAACTTGTAACTTCACTTTCTATCAACTAATAATAATACGATTATTGAACTCCCTATCAAAATGAAAGAAAGCAATACTTGTAGCTGGTTTTATTAATACTCGAACATTACTACCATCGATCAGACAATTAGCATCTTTACTATTACTACCTCACGCAGGGTACCCCAAATAGTTTAACTTAAAACGCTCGTAAATCTAATGGTTACACAGTTTTTATATGCAAAAATATCATCAGATTCTAGCTACCACACTTATCTTTGTGCCGATATACTCGCAGACATTTAATACGTCCCGTTACTCCTAACACATGTCAGCTTGACAGGTTCCAACCTCGGCTGTCATTTGCTATACCTCGACCCTCAATACTGCGGTAGATTAGCTTTCCAATACTGTCCGCCTAATAGTTGTTGCTATAAATCGAATTTCCAGGTAACAAAAGGCAAAATTCCATATTAAACTACATACCCTGTTCACAAGCAATAAACTTCGCAATCGTTGTATTCGTGTTTCCCAGATCGCTTTACAGCTTGAATATAAATATTCATTGGAAAAATGACATCTGCTTAATGAACTCCTCTACAGGAACGGCTGGCTAGTAAACCAATTCTTTACTATCACCAAACCAGAATAAATGGTGAGATTGTCATTTACACCCCACGAAAACTCTTGCCTTATTTAAAAGCTGATATACAAATTTTCTCTCAAACAAAACCAACCTTGTTTTTATATCTCCTCTAGCAACGAACAAAGCCAATCTGATATTAATTTTATCGCGTCACTCTCACTAGATTCCTCATTCAACACTAGTATTAATATCAAATGCTTTTGACACGTAACAATTTTTAGATCATGGGTTTCATTTCAACATTGTCCCACCCAATAATATTTCTAACAGTTCTTTCAGATACCTAAAACAGTACAAAGCCCAAAATTAAACCAACAGTTAAGTTTCATGCATAAATACTTACATCCCAAATGTCACTAACCCGGGAAATGATTTCAGTTTCACTGAGGTCTGGCCTGTCGGCTTTATAATGCCTGTAGGCCTTTGTAATTTGTAATTTTGTGTCGCCTTTAATTACTTCCGGCATATTTGCTTTAGCATAAATTACAATTTGTTGACAGATAGGTATCCATGACGTCGATGTCCATAAATATTATGCCTAGTGGCAAACAAAGTATGAAAGGACTGACAATATTGCACGTTTAACCTCAAAATGTCAAATTAGACACTTTCGTGAGCCTCCTGTACATAACAGCTGATTCTGACAAAGTGTCAGAAAGAGATTCTAGAAAGTTTTAGTTTTATTAAACATAAAAACAAAATTCCATGTCTACCTAGCGGGAAAATAACTACTGAACGGTGTATAGCCCCTATTAGATATATCGATATATTTTTACTTAGTTAGAAAATGGCGTTTTTCGAAATTGTCAAAATCCAAAAGGTGCCATTGTTTGGAAATTAAATAAGATTTCAAGGAGACTTATCGTGTGTTAGTTTTAGGCAACTGAACAATCTCAATGAAAATATCTTTCTTCTACACTCACCGGCACGAAAAACGGAGCACTTGCATTTTTTGATTAGATTTAAAATTGTATCCCTTTGTGATGTTTTATTATTACATTTATTATTATACATTTATTATACATGTTATAATGTTAAATGTATAATAAATGTATAATAATAAATGTAATAATAAAACACCGCAAAGGGATACAATTTTAAATCTAATCAAAAAATGCAAGTGCTCCGTTTTTCGTGCTGGTGAGTGTATAATAGTTCTTACCTCTGACGGTTCAACCTAGGCCTAATGGGCTCCCCTCTAGCTTTTGCCGCTTCTATAGCAAGTCTACGGCGTTGTGAACCTGAACGTTTTTTCTCATGCTTACTTGAAGTTGGATCGGCTTCAGGTTGGGCGTGAGATTGGAGGTTTTGCTCGGGTTGTGTGCTGCGCAGAGGATTTTCCCCAATAATATCCGCCACCGAGGAATGAGAAATTTGACCTAGGTCTGTCTCAGTCTCCATCGGAGAGGGTGTAGACCTAAAAATAAAATCCAAACCTGAGTTAGAGTTGAATTTTCTGTATCTTCCATGTTGTTCCACGAGTAGCTACAGACTAAAAATAAATGGCTTTATACAATGGGGTGCGCCCGGTACCCCCAAGGGAGATCCAGTAGGGACTGATCATCTAGGCAGCCACGCATTCCTTGTCCTAGTCTCACCACCATATTATTTAGGTTTATTATTGAGATTGTTTCCTCTTGGTCCAGGCGTTTTACGCCAAGAGTCCCCCCTCCCCCACACCCTTCTATTAGCGAGACATGACCATCGTCAATATAAGAGGTGCAGGGTTTGACGACTACCCTTACCTGAAGTAGGGGTGTTAGCAGGTGCAGTTTACTCCGGTGCAGGCCCTTAGCCACGACACGACAGCTGGGTCGGGGGGTTAGTCCAAGGGGAAGTTTTCACCTAGACGATGTTGCAGGTTTTAAACCGCTCAGACTCCTCACTGGCTGATCACTATGTTGCAGGGTTTTAGCTGCTTAAGCCTTCGGTTCATTGCTGTGAAAGGCTTATCGCCGCCTTTCCCATTGCATTTGACCAGCAATTTGTTCTAATACCCTGGGCTTCCTCCTATCCGCTACCTAGAGACGCGCCCGATAGGAACCACCCACGGGTCACTCTATCTTAGTAATTTATTAATATTGTGGAGTGCTTCCATGTCTCGGTCCAATTCTTCAAATTTCTCGTATTTTTCTTAAATTGAGATTGTATTGCTGTGCCGAATGCCAGCGTCTTCGATTGAACTCTTTCAGGCTTTCTCGAACGCTACCCTTGCTTATGTAATTTGGTGATTTTGTTTTAACTTTGTACGTTGCGTTTTTCATTGTGTCGTTGCACCGTTGCGCCTACACTTTCGATTAGTATGCTTTAGGGTTAATCGTGCTTTATTTAAACTGGTAAAATGATATTCACTCTATAATTTTAAAAAAAATCCTTAGTTTGTCCGTTTAATGTGATTTTAATTGTAGTTATGCTATTATTTGTTATTGTGTTTATGATCCTGTTGGAAAATGTATTTATTATAAACGCAGAGCAGAGGACAGGCCCTATAAAGCTCTGATTACAAACAATACTCACAACTTGTAACGCTAAACAATAATTATATAGAACAACTTACTTACTTACTCCTTGGCCTTAACAGTCCTTGGAGGACCATGACCTCTCTTTCGAGCTTCCCAACTTCAGCGTCTACCACTTCAGACTAGTTAGGTCTACGCCTGGTCTTGTAGTTCTTTCACTCTTTCTCTTATTCTTCTCTATTCGGTCCGGTATTTTCAATAAGATACAATCTATTTCATGCGCAATCAGCTAGTCGATCAGGCCATACTAGAAATAAGCGAATCAATGTTAGCTTGTGATATGCTATCTCAAGCTTCTAAAATTCGTCGTTGGAGACATCTACACCGTTTGGGGGTGGCTGTAAATCATTCATCCTCCGTCTTACCGTGTACACTACACATGTTCAATTGGTGTCCGATGACAGAGAAGGCCATGGAAGCAGATCAATATAAGCATTATTCAGAAACTCCATTGTAATCCTCGCGGTATGCGGTCAAGCATTATCTTGCTGGAAAATGGGATTTATCAGTTCTTGAAGATATGACATTAACACTAGTTCTAGTACGGTATTGACATAACGAACCACATTTAATGTTGCAAGAATAGCTACTAGAGCAGATCTACTTCTATGGCAGATGGTCCCCCATACCAGGGCCGTCTTAAAGCGGGGTGCACGGAGGGCCGTCTTAAGCGGGGTGCACGGCACCCTGGCGGCAAGCTTAGAAGGCAGATGCCAAGCCTTCATTGCATAACTGTTTCAAATTCTAAATTCAGAGTTTCTCTCTAAGGCTGTTGGTGGATATAAAGCATTGCAATCAATGAAATAAGGTGAGTACATGATGTCCAACTTTTTCGGGAGTTGCAATATTTTCTTAGAATAAAAGTATTTTCTATGTCAACAAAATAACTGCTAACAACCAGCTGAAGTTTTACGTTAGAAGATAATTGGCGATCTAGTAAGTTTTTCCTTTAAGTTTCTGAATAAGTAATAAATAGTTGCAGAAGTATCTCGGAGCTATACGGCGGTTGATGTAGCTCAAGGAATCTTAATTTTTAATTAAAGTTTGAATAGGTTGGGCCTTGTGCACGTGTGAAGAATCAGAACCCCTTTCTGAAACATATTTGGACTCTTTTTTATGTATTGCACAATATAGTTTGTCAAGTGTAATAGAATAAGCAACCGTGGATTAGGCTGTCCTGGGCTTGAATCGTCCTCTATGATTCACGACCCTAACGCATTTCTTTTTATCAGAATTTTACTTTACAGTTATAGAGGCTTGGTCCATTCTGACCATACACTTCTAGCTAGTGATGGGCCTATCCGGAATGAATAATCGGAAAGTTTCCGATTGTTCAAAAAATCGGAAGGTTCCGATTATTTCGGAACGTTTCGAAACTTTTCGGAATTCGATTATTTTACTGTTCGGTGCACAAAATTCGGAACTTTCGGAATTCGATTATTTTACTATTCGGTATACAAAATGAGAAACGAAATGCCAATTTGAACTGAACGAAATACGGAATGTTGTGTTGACTCACTTGACTGCCATATGCTGGTTGGCGAATGCCGACGAGTCGCGCCGTTTGCGCACGTGCATGATACGTGAAAGGCACTAATGGCAGTGGTATTTCGTAGTTTAATTATTAGATAGTACACCTTACAGACTTCAAATTCATGTATTGTTTTATACTATCTATTATGTACTTTATGTGCTATTAAACTTTAAAATATCACTACCATTTTCCGAAAGTATATTAAGGTAACTACTGTAATAATTTGAAAAAATATTTGATTTCCTTACATCCCACTGTGCGACTCAAACTCATAAATTGTGGTCCTACAAACCCAAACAATAGATGCCAACGCAGATAAGGCTTTACAGCGTAACGGCGAGTGTTCTCATCCCAAATTTGCACGCACTTCATCTTCCTTCCGCTTGTTGTCGTTTCGCTCGTTTTCCCTTGCTTGCATTTACGGAATGTAAAATAATCGGATGATATTCCGATTGTATAAACATTCCGAAATGGAACATTCCGGTTATTGAAATCATCCGATTATGCCCATCACTACTTCTAGCATCCTTTCATGTACAATTTTCGGTCTGTGGCTCTCCAAAGTTAAGGATTTTTAATACGCTTTGATGCTCCAATTTAACTAAACTTATCTTTAATGACAAATTAATATGCTATAAAAGAATAGAATTTATTATTAATACCTCTCGCATTTGTTTGGAGATAACTTAATTAACACATTCCCAAATTAATCGCCCACCAGAAGGCTGACTTTGCTTTGAGGATTTACCTTTGCCGTTACGCCTTGTGTAGAGGGGAATAACAAAGCCGGCGAGCTGCAAATTTCGTTTTTCGAGCCTTAGTCGGGGTTTCCTATTCAACCCAGCTCGTGGCTCCTAATTCCCGAGCTACCGCGTTGTTAGCTCGGCCATTCAAGATTCAGCTTGGCGTACTTGCTTGAGTGAGTCGCATGGCATCGGGAGGAAGATTGTTAGGGGACGGAATATCGTTAACTTACTTGTTTAATTACGGCAAAGCTGGATATATACAAAGTTCCTCCGAAAATATTACAAGTTACGGAAGGGTTGTCCATGGCAGAATCATCTGCCGTTGCTATCACCGGTTCACGGTACAGTGGATTTCACGACTACCATATTTTCTTCTGCTACCGTCAACCTCAAGGAGCACTGTCATCTTTCCCGACGGTATTTTGCAGCAATCTTGGTTTGGGCATCATCTTCGAAAGGGTAGCTTTATCAACTCCCCCCTGAGCCTTTTTTGATGTATGTGTATTGTGCTTTTGATTAAAAAAATCATCGCATAAGTAATTCGGGTTTTTATAACCATGCACTATTAGCCTTGCGTTTTTAACTGTTCAATGATTTGAGTTGTGTCTTCCTCCGTTAGCCATAGAAAACCGTTAGCCCCCATAAGGCCACTGCTTATTAAACTATTAATCCTTGCGGCACTTGCTGAATAAATAATTAAAAATCATGACGTAGCTTCCATTCAGAGGACGTCCCACAGGGTTAATTTATTTTTCTACTCCTTTATTAGTAAATTTCTCATTATGCACTGTTTACTTGATTAGTAAATTCGTTGTTACAAACAGTGTTACGTAATGATAATGACTAACACGTAATTTTTTTATTACGTTACATTTAGCTTCTGTTTGTACGAAGATGTATAGGGATGTGACTGCAGCCGCCTAATTTTTAAGATGGTGTGACAGATGATTTGACAGTTAATAAAATATTTCTTTTTCGTTTAACGAAATGAGTGTGATCGTAGAAAAAGTATAGTACGCAACTCGAGCTATAGAGCAATTACAAGCTCGTGGAATTACACACGCGCCGCTACACGGCTTGTGCGTAACTTTTCCAACTCGCGTGTAATATGCTTCCTACAGCTCTCGTTGTGTAATATACTATTTTAGTATTATGTACGCAACCTTGTTAGTAATGGAGATAATCAATAGATATTTTGTTTATCTTTTGTGTTTATTCTACTGTATTTTCCGTATTCTGTCAAAAACTGTATAGAAATTAGCTGACAGAATACTAATATTATTATCAAAGGCAAATTCTAGTACGAGTGTTGTCGCATACATCGATCGGTCCAAAGCTTATTTTGTTCCCTATTTCGGATTCTAAGGGAGCAAGTGTGAATGCAGGTACAGAATTCCTCGCGCCAAATCAAAAATCTTCTGAGCTTTCATATAGTCCCAACATGTCGGTAAGTAATCACGACCCCATGTCGCGACTGATCCCCCAACAGGGCTAAAACTTGTCTCAAGACTAAACATTAACGGGTTGGGGCAGTGTAATCGTTAAAAGTAACCCTACATTAGATTTAACACCCCCTTGAGTGTCTAATTATTCAAATATGGTCAGGTGATTTCTTAACAGCTAATACTGGGATGGCTTTTTGTTTCAAATTCCGTTTGGTCCTGTAACAATTTACATAGATATAAATGATACTAGAGAAGCCGGGTAGCGCAGTTGGGAAAGCACTAGGCTTACTTTAAGCAAGTCCTCGGTTCGAATCCCGCGGGGGCCGGAATTTTTCTGCATCCGTGGCGATTGGAATTGGGCTCGGTGGGATCAATCACAGTTGGGCACCAAATTAACTACGTTCTACTCTGAATCACAGACCTAAGAGATAGAATGACAAGGTCAACACATCACCAAGATACACAGCTCACACAATGGTTGCTGCGCAAGCACAAAAGGCGTACTCCAACTTTGTAACCCAAATCCGGGACAAGTTGAGGATTGTACCACCAGATACAAGAGTATAAAGCACCAGCCTTTACACCGCAAGGTAAAATGAGGTTATCGACGATACATACATAAATGATATTTAAATGAATTTGCGATAAGAAAATCAAGGTAAGTTGAGTTTGATTGTTGAAAAGTGTTACAGTATCAAACTGTTTTAACGACACTCAAAGGTGTGGGAGTGCCAAATGCTTAATTAAATCCGGGAAACGTCCACACTTCCCCTGGAAATCTAGCAAGACAGGCTTAAAAGCCACGGCTTAATACGCTCAGGGAGATGGGCGTAGTCCTAGAAACGGTACACCACAGGACAAGCGTAACAGTATACATATAGGGTGTTGAAAAAGAAACGGGCGCCACGAGATTCAATCTGGAAACCCACGCTTAACAGAACCTCGAAAGCCAAACCTGGAAGGATACAACTGCACGCCCTCACGACTCCCAACACTGCAGCGGCAAGCGTCCCCAACTTACCTGCAACGATTAAACACTCAGGCTTCGCCGTAACAGTAATACATGGACTAACTATATAACGCAGCTGGGGGACGCTCTAATTCTAATCGACTACACTACCTAGCTAGCACACTGCTAACTTAATTCGTTTTTAGCAAACGACCTCGACAAGGCGGTAGTGAGTCAGCAAATAAACACTTAAATTATGCGTCAACAGTTGAATGAATTAGGTTAACAAACAGCCTCGTCAAGGTGATAATAAGTCAGCAAATAAGCACATAAAAGTTAATTAGTTGTTACTAAATACACACGCTACCTGAATGGGTCAGCCAGGCGATTGCGTCACGGTGGCTGGAGAGCTCGCCACTGCAACGAATGGGCTGTCGGCGGATGCATGGGTGTCGTGCGGCCCCAAAGAAAATTATCCCAAATTGGCAGGGTCTGGTTTAAATCCCTCTCGGGAAATCGGAACGAAAGGTTGGCGAAACCGAAATTTTGGTCCACTCTGCAGATCAGATCCCCAAAGTGATCGGGAAGAAGGCCCCTTGCGGCCCACGAAAATTTTGCAGCGCTGGCGGTCATACGAACAAACCATGGTAACACCCTCACTCAAAAACAAACACCACTTATCTCCTCAGCGGCCCGGGAAAAATTCTCTAACACAAAAAAGCAGAACCAAGCGGTATCAGCACAATTGCAAGAAACCGAAATACCATTTCGCATAAGCACAAACCGCCCCACGCCCAAAGGGGCGCGGGACAGTAACCACATAACGCTATATCAACTGTACTCAGTGGCGGCCGGAGAGTGAATGCCTCAATCCAACGCTGTCGAACGACCAAAAACTGGCGGGGCAAACGAAAAAGACTGCAATGGAGCGAATACCTCTTTGTCGCTCCTCAGGGTCGCGTTTTAAATTCAATGCTTAAAACATGCTACGACCGACAAGACAGACGCTTTAAGGCTTGCCACGTTAACGCGGGAACCGGGTAGTAGCATAATCTCTGCAGCTGTGGCCAATCACGAGGAGACAAAATCCCGCCCGACGAAGTTTCTAGAACACAGCTGCGTTTGAAATCTAAAATTCTAAACAAGTCAAATAAAAGTTAATACGAACGAGAAAATTTTAGCGGCTGTTATAGCTGCTTGCACACAAATTAACGAACTAAAATAAGTAGAAATATAACTGGAAAACCTATATACACGCGGGATCAGAATAAACACTCCAAAAAGTCAAATAATTTATAGAATATAAAAATGTCCTGATAAAAGTAACAAATATTACTTTTAATAATGTAATTGATATTTTGATGTCATCAAATTCTGAGATTAATAATGAATAAAGGTTTATATTAAGAATGCTTCTATTTAATTTTACTCGAATCACTCACCTCCCTAACCACCTAGCGCGCAATCCAGAGGGGGCGGCAAATGAGACTTTGCACCCCGGCGGCAGGTCAGCTAGAGACACACCTGCCCCAGACCTTGAGTGAGAGCCGTATGTTGCTGTACGGAAAACTGCAAATGTCTTCTTCTCCTGGCCGTCTGCTGACCATTCTGCGACAATCATGAGCCCATAAACAAAATCGAGATTCATTCATTTCTCATACCAATTCAACCTTTTGTTACACCATTGTAGTCGTGCTGTTTTATTGCGTGGAGTTAGAGATAAACAAAGCAATGGTCGGTACGATCTAAGCCCAAAAGATTGAATTCTTCGGTACACTAATCGTATGGGGATTTTTCTGTTAATGAAACCTCTTCATCCAACACCAATTTCCTTTGTTGACGAAAAACGGTCCCGAAGAGCACGGTCTTCACGAGTAGTGGTGCTTCTGGGACGTCCAAGTCGGAAACGTCGTCGTTCCTCACCATTTTCTAGCCATCTTCGCCAACATAGAGAAATTGTAGCAAAACTGTTTCCCATATGATCGGCGATATCACGAATGAATAATTCAGCTTCTTGTAGGTCGATTATTCTACCACGTTCAAACTCGGTTAATTGATAAAAATTTGCACGTTGTTGAATAGGAGGCATTTTTACACTCTACTAAGACTAATTAGGCATACAAGTATGCTTTATAGTGACACTTAAGTAAGTAATGTCAAAAGACAAAAGAAAAACCTCTTATGTCATTATCTACAGTAACTTGATTAATTTATTAAGGAAGCTTTCATCGATTCTTAATACAATGGTGGACAATAAATTTAGGCCGGCCTGCCGTTCGCGTGACACCTACTACTACTTATGTCCAACTAACCTCAATTTCGATTTTCCAGCCTAAATTTATTGTCCACCATGGTACGAATAAAATACATCTTTCCTGAAAATTTTATCCAAATCTACCAACGTTTACTAGGTGCTCATTCATTTATGGCGGCCAGTATACTAATAAGTTTTTTAAAATCTTTTATATATGGTGAAAGCATTTAGACTGTTGTTGATATTATTGTTCTCCTGTTATGAGTGTTATAATTTATAGGATCTAGTAAACAACAAAACTCAAGTAAATTTTTAAGCATACCTATGTTTTACCAATAGGTCCAGTGGGAATTGCTGCAGCTGCGGCAATTATTTCGGTAAAAAAGGGGAAAAGACGGCATTCATTTGAAAGTAATCCTTCGATACGCAAACGGCAGCAAAATCGGCTATTACGGAAGTTGTGGGTATGTGAAAATAAAAGTCAAGTTATGTAGTATCGAACAAAACATATGTTTTTATTTTTATATTAATTAATTTAATTGCTCTTATCTATTTCATTAATGCATTATTTGAAACTTAGTAGTGTAGCAGACATTCTAAGTAATACATACATCTCGGGGCTAATAACCATAGTAGTTGATACCCTGTAGACGTTTCTAGTAGTAATAACACTAATGGTGTTTTACAAATTTGTTCTTCAAAAAATATTCATGATTGAAGGTACATATGTAAATCTGCCAGTATAGATGCGATTGTATAACCAGAATTCATATAAAATCATGGTATTTTTTTTAAATAAATGTTTTGTAATTTGCAAAATATGCTTTACTTTATGTATACAAATTTATGTTTAGTATACAACTTAGTAAACATAAATGGAAATATTTAACATCTTCATATATAATTTTTTTATTGTACAATATTAACACCGGTAGAACTCAGTATCTAGGATATACTTTAGAACAGGGATGAACAACCTTTCTTTACAACGGGCCAGCTACAAATTTAAAAATGTTGTGCGGGCCGCATCTAAGAAATTTATGATAATACAAACACTGAATGATGAACTCACTTTATCTCTTTATTAACAAAAATAAAACTAGTGTAAAAATTACAGAAATAAAGCACTCATTAATAGAAATACTATAAAAGAAAACGACGAAAGGTATATGTGGAAAAAGATTATTTAATGTGAAGTAGGGTAGGTATAATGAGGCTGTAGGAATTTTTAAAAGTAGAAATGTAAAATCTTTGAAGCTAATTTTAATAGTGTTTTACTAATCAAGACCATAACTTTATAATGGAGCAGCATGATATATATCTGGAATGCTGTAAAGAAATGGCAATTGGATCTAACATTTTCAAATTTTGTTTTGGTTGTTGGCCTGACAAATTGTTCATTTAGTGACCAAAACTAGTAATTTTTTGTTAAAGGTTGCCGAAGCCATGTTGCCACATTGTGGTAGGCCATTCCAAAAGTTACTTTATAGGCCCAGTGTCATGGCCTGGAACAGGGCCGTAGCTACCACCGAGACAGCCGGGGCGGTGCCCCGGTGCCCCCGAAAGCGGAGCAAGTTTTTTTAGGAAACTGTCTGAAAAAAGTATTGAACCAAACTGCCAAACTTGAGGAAATGAGCAGCGTCAAGGAATTTGCAGATCTGTTAATAATTGATCACAGCTCACTTTCGCCAACTTTATCCTGATCTGTGTACAGCATGTATTATATACTTGACAGTTCCTGTGACCGTAGCTAAGGCCGAACGGTCATTTTCAAAACTAAAATTGATCAAGAATTACATATGAAGCACTATGCGACAGGAAAGGCTCAGCAATCTAGCTTTGCTTTCAATTGAAAATGATAGAGCTCAACAAATTAACTTTGACAACGTAATTAATGACTTTGCTCGTAAAAAAGTTATCGAACAGAATTGAATGTGATCTTGATTTCAGTTAAAACTCCACCTGTCTAGAATTAGGATATTGTAACTTTGTAAGTTTTATATGCATGCTTGCATGTCATATAACGGATGGTACTCTGCCTAGTTCAGAAGTTTTTACATCGCGATAGGCGCCTTCTGCGTGATCTAACGACTATCATGGTGCATAGAATACAAGGTGTAACGTTCCGCAGAATGCCAATAAGAAATGCGCCCACAAAGAGCACGAATGGTAGTACTGATGTGTATTGTTGAAGAAGTCTGTATCAAATTGGAGGTTAGATTTTGCGTCAGTTTTTGTCAGACTGACGAAAAACCTAACCTGCTAAGCTCGAATTTGACATTGACTGACAGTACCAGCAACAATATAATATCGCGGCCATATGGATTTTCTGAGTAGACGCATTGGGGATTGGTTGACATCTCCCCTCTACTTCCTGAACAAATGCGCATCTCAGGGAACGTTTTACCTTGTATTCTTCACCTACACCATGACGACTACCACTAAATTAATAATGGTAACCGGAACCGCTGCAGTATTAAGGCTAACGCCTTAGCCAACTGGTTAGCAAGCTTCTACAGTTTTATATTAAACTGAATGTGACAAGTAAATATGTGTTTTGTCTGTTTTAAATGCCCATTCTTCTATCTTAACAGAAAAAACAGCAAATAGCAACCCTATTAAAAAAATGCTTACTACATGAAAGTGGTGTAGAGGTAAAGGGGAAGATAACGTGGGGGTCCTATAATTATTTGTTGCCCCGGGGCTCCCCAGCCTGTAGCTACGGCCCTGGTCTGGAACAATATAGACCGCCTTGATTATTACCGTATCTCAATAGCTATACCGTGTGAATAATGTAAGACTATACATTAGGGTGGGGCAAAAAATGGCTAAAAAATGTTTTTAATTTTTTTTATAACGCATTACCCGTCAAAAGTTGCCTATTAAAGTGAGTAATGTATTTGCAAAAACCCGTTCAATTTGCAAAATGTTTTCTGTCTCCAACTTGCCCCTAAATATATTGCCGAAATTACCATGCAATGCTGATAGTTCATGCTAGTTTAGACACCGAATAAGCTCAAATACATTTATCAAATAAATTGTATTACATTAAATTGAAATAAACGCAAAAATATAAAAACATGTAAAATTGGACCATACTACAGTAAGTAACTCTAAACCTTCAAATTTCTTGAAAATTTGATTTAGTTTCAAAACTTCGCAGATTTTGTCTTGATTTGATTTTGGCTCGGATGAAACCATCTCTTTAGTCAGGTCCTACGACAGATGTGCTAACCTCGGTTATTAATTTTACTCATCGTTCCACTGATTGTGTGTGGAAAGAAAATCTTGTAAAATGTACTACCTGTGTCTGCTCTTGCTCAATAAAAAAATTTAAATCTTCATCAGAGATATCTTTTAAAATAAGAAGTTCGGTTATTTTAGGCGTCTGCCAGTTAATCATGTCAATGTAGTCAGTGGCAGCAAAATTAAGTGCCGGAATTTTGTTTAGTTTTGTACAATTATTGTTTTTGGCTTGTCGAGCTTTAAGAATACGCCTCAGTCCTATTTCTCTTCAGAATCCGAAGATAGTGTAACATGTCCTAAATAATGTGGTCCTAGTTCAAAGATGGTGCTTACTTTCATTATGTTCCATTACCAGTGTCTTGTCTCTACCGTCGAAAAATAGAGCAGGGACTACTTTGCCCTCATTGTTTCGTTCAATCCAACACGAGATTTTACTCTCTCCCTTTGGACTTTACTGTTATCAATTACCCTCGATGTGTCATATTTCATAATCATTCCTCTATCTTGTAAAACAGCAGAGGTGATTGCTGTAGCGGTTCATCTATTCGAAACCTCAAATCTGTCACATGTTTTAGCCAATGTGGGTAATTTCATTCTTATTTGAGGCTATTTAGATATTGGAGTTGGTATTGTTGATGATGTTGAAATTCCAGGCTGATTAAAATGTTCGTGATCGTCTTCATCAATCCGTTTGTAGCCTGACGGGCTAGTTTAATTTAATTTAAATGCTACAATCACCAGCCTGAAAACTGGTTGCCCAAGGTTAGCTCAGAAAGCCAAGATCCAAATAATAAACTCAGATAGTAACGTGGAATAGAAACACAGAATAACGTCTTACTATTATATAATAATATTTAACTAGATACATTAAATTAAACTGTATTAAAAAAACACGAAATTATAGAATGTAATGACATAAAAATAAAATAACTCTTCTAACGGGGCGTTCGTTCATCGGCAGTCGAGCAGTGGCACACTATTGCGAGACAGCCTGTATGTACGTCAGTCCTCTCGTCACGTTGGCAACACGCCGGCCCTGAACAGGTAATATGACAGATTAGTAGGCCGCCAGTGATGGCGGACGACAACAATACATTTGGTCTTGAAATCGTTAAATAAACAAAACTGTGGTCAATGTTAAATTAAATCGTGTGCATACCTAGGGCGTCTGGAGCTCTGACAGTGAAATTCCCAACGTTTGAGTGATGGGCGCAGTATTTAATTTGATTTACTTGCCAACTGTCACGCCGCAAAAGGTGAGTGGACTTTGATTGATTAAACGCCGTTTCCCGTTGGCGGAGGTGGCCGCCGAGTTACCCTAGCTCCAGGGGTGCGTGCCTATGGGCGGCGGCCTCGGGCTTACTCCGCAGAAACCCCCGGTGCACGCTCCTCGGCCTCGGAGATGCAAAAGCCGCTCCAGACGCAATTATCGGGCCTAATTACGTCTGCGTCGCCGTCCAGATCGTACGTAGTATTGTAATTACTAATCCACACGAAATTTAACCGTAAAGACACAAAATTTCGACTGTATTTTTTCAACAAATAACTAACGAATCACACAATTGCATGGCACAGAGTGAATTGTCAGCGGTCAGGTGACGATATATTTCGAGCTTAAGTAGTTAGAAATCTATTAATAATGGCGCTACCTGTTCTTCCGTTTCATAGATAAGTTTTGTGTTGTTTCGCAATATATCCCTTAGATAGCTCTGCATATTATAATCATTATCTGATTTCAATAACATAAGACAATATTTGGTGCATAGTATATAATTCAAAGTCAAGTTGGAGGCAAAAGACGATGTTGAAAAAATCTGAAAAAAAATTGTGGTTTACCTTCACATCCAAAGACAAGTTTTGAGATGTAGTGCTATTGAAAATTTTGATTTTCAATTTTTCGCCCCACCCTACTATACATTGGCAACTTTATTTTAGCATTAATAGTCACTGTGTTGTTATTTTGTTTACCAACACCATGGTAACATTAAGTAAATTGCCTATGTCTAATTTTGCATAATTCAGCCATGTACAGTCTTACATTATTCTCACTGTATGTGGATCTTTCAGTCACTGGTTTGTTTGTATATTGTTTTATATATTTTACCTCTTAGATATAAAATCGAGTCTCGTGCCATCAGCCGTTGCAAACGGATGTGATAGCGTAGTTTTGCAATTTATTGGTTTTACTAGAGTGACCAGTGCCATTAAGAAATATAATTTAATTCAGCCATTTTTCCTACTAGTACCTCCTCAAATAACGCATTACGTTAGAGAAGTAACACGTGAGGCCCATCGGAAGGCCCGCCCTTCAGTCACGATGCCTAATAACAACAGCAGCGCATCTAACAAAAGGGATAGTTCCAGTCTTACACCGCCACCCTTAGTTGAACCCAGTAGAAGGTATTTATTTGAAAACAATGCTCTAATAACTGCCAATAAATATTATCTGCCAAACCACATTTTAAATAATGCAAATAAAACTGACGATCAAGGACAAAATTCTCAAATGCAAGACATGTGTGTTGACCCATCTGAGCAGGTAAAAACAGACAAGAAGCCTAAAATAGGTACCTCCCATTTATCTCCACAATGCCAGTAATTATCAAGAAGTTTTAAACGATATCAAGAAAATTGTTAAACTTGAATTTTCAACAGTTACTAAGGGTCAGTTTTTAAGAATCAATTTAACCTGCGCTGACGATTTTCGTAGTCTGACAAAATTCTACACAGATCCAGAAAAAGCACAGCTAATTTATCTGTAATATTAAGAAATATACCAATCTCTATACCAACAACGGAAATCATGGCCGAATTAATTAATTTGGGTTTCTCAGTCGCCAAAGTTGTGCGACTTTACAATAAAAATAAATTTCCGATGCCCTTGTGCACAATAGAACTCATTAAAGATGAAAAAACTATGAAAATTTTTGACTTAACAAAATGTAATCACTGCATAATATCTGTGGAACCTCGTAGAAAGTCAGATGAAATACCTCAATGCAAAAGGTGTCAGCGGTACGGCCATACGCGAACCTATTAATTTCCTTTCTAGACATAATGTCGACATAGCCTGTGTTTCTGAAACGCACCTAATAGAAGGCGAAACTTTTAAAATTCCGGGTTATATAGTATATAGAAATGATCGAGTTGGTCTCATAGCCTCCGGAGGAGTAGCCGTCATTATTAGGAAAAAGCATGGTAATTTCCAACTACCAAAACTAAACCTAAATAGCTTAGAAACTATAGGAATCAAATTGCAACTCCACAACCATAACAACGTCAATGTAATAGCAGCCTACAAACAACCAAATCGAAGATTAGACGAGCAAGACCTTATCGATCTGTTCCAAAGCAATGAAAGCACATTACTAATAGGAGACTTAAATTGTAAAAATACGATGTGGGGCTGCAGAATGAACAACCCAAATGGTATTAAACTAAATAATTTTACAACCTTTTTAGGAATCCAAGTCCTTGCACCCGCTAACTATACATACTACCCTTATCGCAGAGACCAACAGCCTGATATATTGGACATAATGTTGTATAAAAATTTCTCCAAACCTATTTATCAATTAGTTCTTACTGAACTAGATTCTGATCATTTGCCCGTTTTAATATCATTTTACGAAACTCCATCTTATGAACCAGTACTACCCAGACTAATAAATGGCATAGTAGATTGGGAATTATTTCAAGATCAATTGAATGCCAACATAAAAGCTATTGGTAATCTTGCAAATGAAGAAGCAGTAGATCAGTCTATAACTAATTATACAAATGCTATTAAAACCAGTATACAAAAGGCTACAGTTAAGGAATTCAGAAAATATAACTCCAGATACGTACATCCTCCGGCTGATATAATTAAATTAATAAAAATTAAGAACAAAACCCGTCGATTATGGCAAACCTCGAGAGATCCCCTATTACGACGCACATTAAATCAATTATCACGTCAGGTGAAGTGGGAGTTAGATAACTTCAGAATACAAACTTATCAAAGCTATATACAACAGTTTGAACCACGTGATCCTTCATTATGGCAGGTTACCAAGAAGATTTTGAGACAACCAATTTTAATACCACCGTTAATCAAAGATCTTACCGTATATTCCTCAGATCAAGAAAAAAGTGACATTCTAGCCATTCAAATTGAACAAAATTGTACACCAGCAGATCTCACTCCAGAGAATTTCGTCCAAATTGAGGAAATATCAAACTATGTACAAAATCATATTCCACAAGAATTAGGACAAGTCAAGCCTACATCTCCCAAGGAATTACAAGAGTATATTAAAAAACTTAAACTGAAAAAGTCACCTGGGGCTGATCTAATTCCAAATATAGCGCTAAAGAACCTCACCAACAAATCACTTGCTTTTCTAGCAAGTATTTTTAGTGCTTGCATGCGTCTTAGTTATTTCCCTAAACAGTGGAGACACTCTCACATTTTGCCATTCCATAAGCCTGGCAAAGACAAACGAAATCCAGAAAATTACAGGCCAATCAGTCTTTTGTCAACAATCTCTAAACTATTAGAAAAGGTGATTTATGTACGACTGCACGCCTATATAACACAAAAACAGGTATTGCCAATTTTTCAGTACAGGTTTCGAGAAAAGCATTCTGCAGCACATCAGCTGCTACGAATAACAGAATTAATTGAGAAAGGTTATGAGAGGAAACAATACACAACAATTGCTTTCTTGGACCTTCAACAGGCATTCGATAAAGTCTGGATAATCGGATTGCTGTATAAATTATTCCAGCTGGACGTCCCTTCATACCTAATTCGAATTTTAGCTTCATTTCTTCAGGAAAGAACGTTCGTAGTAAGAATAAATTCTACCTTTTCTACAAAAAGAAATGCCAATGCAGGTGTCCCTCAAGGAAGCCTTTTGGGACCCTTATTATTTAACATCTACATCCATGATATACCGGAGACAATACATAGCAAAACAGCTTTATTCGCAGACGACACCGCCGTCTTAACTCAACACCACGATTTAAACGTAGCCATTTCATTACTGCAAGCATCAGTCGATGAATTATCACAATGGTTTTGCAAATGGCGAATTGTACTAAACCTAACAAAATGTGAAACGAAAATATTTACCCTTCGAAGAATAGGAAACCCGACAAGACTTACAATAAATGAAAAACTAATTGATTGGAACCCTCAAGATTCAGCAGTCAGATACTTAGGCGTATATTTGGATACACGACTGAAGTGGGGATACCATATCAATACGAAGTTGAACCAGTGCCATACACGCCTAGCTCTCTTATATCCCTTAATTAATAGAAAATCTTCCCTAAAATTTGAGTGCTCACTTTTAATATATAAGTCAATAATTAGACCTATAATAACTTATTGCTGTGCGGTATGGTGTAGTGCCCCAAAATCACAAATAAACAAACTACAAGTAGTGCAAAATAAAGTTTTAAGAATAATAGTGAACGCTCCCTGGTATATGAGAAACCAGCAGATTCATGCCGAACTTAATATGCCAACTATAGAAGAACATATAAGACATGTGGCTAAAAAGTTTTTTAAAAGGATGGACAGATGTGACAGTGAGCTATTTTACAACACAGGTCAAAAACACTTACACACTAGGCTTAAGCGAAAACTGCCTCAGGACATAATGTGTTCATCAGATGATAGCGAATAGAATTATAAAATAAATCAATAGTTCTTGTAAAATGGTCTACCCTTGACCTCATTAAGCCAATTGTTTAGTTAATAGGAGTTTGTACATATTGTAACATTACCATTTGTAACAATTAGTTTGTTGGTATGGTTGCTATTATAAAAAAAAAGATATAAAATCGTATGTATTGACATTTCCTAACCAATTTTGAAATAGTATAGTAAAACATTTTGCCAATTTAACTGTGCCTAGAGTTGCCACCTGTCCTTCTGTCGGAAGGACATTCCTTCTTTGACGACGTCCTTCTGCCCTTCCTATCTCAAAAATGTCCTTCCTATTTTCAAAGATGAAATAAAATGTATTAAAGCACACTCGTGTTTATAATACGGTATCTCGTATTTCCCACTCGTCTGACTGCAACACCGTATGCGTCGTAGTACAGTAGTTGCTAGTTGGTCAGTAGTACAGTAGTAGTCGTGTGGAGTTTTGTGCCGTTTCCGTTATAAGTGATAACCCTTATAACGTATAACCTCAAAAAACCTCATTATTTACTGTTTATCGTCAATGTTAATATACAATTTTGGTTAGTTTTATAATATATACCAAGTATAATACTATTAGACTTACTGTTTTTGTCTTTTTGTTTTGTTACTTTGCTTAATTGCTTTTTTATTTGCTTGTTGTTAATTGTTAAAAGTTTTAATTTAAACAGTACTGTACTGGTTAAGTAGTCATATTTACATATGTATTGTAGACAGTCAACAACAAATGGAAGTAGCTGACAACAGTGATGATGATTGTGGTAGCAGTAGCTTACAATAAAATGAGATGGTAAGTAAGCAGTAAGGTATAGGTAGTGTGTAGTAATAGTAAGATGTAGGGTGTAGATGTAAGTAACGCATGGCAATGGCATGAGTGATGTTTTTTGTTCTCGATGTCTTTTTTAACATGTTAATTTTTTCTTTACTAAATTTTAGACAACAGCTTAGTTCAACAGCTTAGTTCAAAAGCTCTCCCCAGAAAAAAGAGAGGGAGATATTACAACAAAGATTGAGAAAAGGATCATCCATGGTTAAAACAAGGAGCAACAGAAACAGAGGCTATCTGTAAAATTTGTAATGTAACAATTAGTGTTGCTAGTTCACAAAAGAAAATGCTTAGCTGGAAAAACTGCCAGACTAATGGACAGCTTTTTAGTTTTAAAAAAATGTACAGGAAGAGACTGATGTAATATAATATTAATTGAAATATGTAAAATCTATCATACAGTTCGACATAATCAATCATACAATTCATTAGATTGTGGTTTGAAACTGGACAGGGTATTATTTTTCGATTCTTCCAAAGTCGCAAAACTCTAGTGGCAGAACAAAATGTGAAGTCATTGTTTTAAATGTTTTAGCCCCTAAAACTTTAGAAAAAGTTCTCTCCTTGCTAAAAACCCATTCCCCAAAATTTTGTTTTTCAATTCAATTAGATGCATCTAACAGAAAGAATGTTAAATTGCTTCCCATGTCTGTACACATTTTCACAATTGAAATTGTCTACTGGATTTTTTAGAAAATAGTAATAAAACTGCCCAAGGTATGTTTGACATGGGAGAAAATTGTGTTAATACATTGGGATTAGATTGTAAATATGTTTCGGCTTTGAGTGCAGACAATGTCAACTCAAAACTTTGGAAAAAATAATAGTTTGTTTAGAAAATTAAAAGAGTCAAACAAAAATATTTTAAAAGGCAATTGCAATGCTCACATTTTACACAACTGTGTAAAGTATGCAATATATTTTTATCTTTGGATGTAGAAAACCTAATTTTAAAAATTTAATCCCATTCCTCCAACCGCAGGGAAGAATTTAAATCTTGCCATGAATTCGTTAATTGTAAATGGAAAGAATTAATTAGACTGGTTGGCTATCTCTTAATCTTTGTATTGACATAATTTGCAATTAAAAGTTATTTTTTTAAGTTCGAATGATTGTCCCAATAAAATTGCTTCGAATTAAAGAAGACCTTGCGAAGGTGTCTCCAGAAGTCAAAATCTTTTTTTTTTGTCATAATATTTTAAATTGTTTTGAGGCTTCAATTAAAAAAATTGAGTCGAATGAAACTTCTGTCATAGATATATATTCGGAAATAAGAGATTTAAAAACAAACTTAGATAGTAAGACTTAAAAATAAGTTTTACGGCTTTGAATCACTCACCAGACTTAAGTCTTTAGAATCACAATTCAGAAATACACTAGAAACTGAGTTCAATTTATTTCTTGCAAAAGTCGTCAAGTATCTTGAAAAATGATTCGATATTTCTGAAGAAAAATGGCATAATATAATAGCAAAACTTAATTTAAAAACCAGGTTCCATTTGTATAAAGATTTTGAGAACATATTTCATACAATCGAAAACTCATATTTACAGGTAAATATGGAACTTTTTCACAAATTAACAGAAGTTTCAAAAAGTTACGATTTTTTAATTTCGCGGGAATTAAATTTTAAAAATTTGTGATCTCCCAAGAAATGGCATTATATGTACTATTTTTCAAAAAATAGAAAGTATCCGTAACATTTTTTCTATTGTGTAACTTTTATTAAGTATCCCAGGAACTTTTCCCATTTCTGGGGCTAAATGGAGGGATGAAAGAAATAGATGCTCATTAGAGCTTATTCGAGCGGAGTTACTTATAACTTTAAACTTTACAGAGAATTCTCAAGAATTTTACAATTTACTTAAAAACGAAAAAAAATATTAGATGCTGCGAAATCTGAAAAAATATTCCTTTAAACAATAAACGTTAACTGTCATTATTAATTGGTTTTGTATTTATTATTAATAGCTCTCCTAGAGCATTTTCTTCAGTCTTAGTTTTCACATACCTAATTGTTTTAATTCACAAATAATAATTTTATTAACTTCTAACAAAATTTAACTTGATCACATCCAACCATAATTATTATATTTTGGAGAGATTTGCTTCGAATTTGCGTTTTTGGGTCCTATTTTTTTTTAATTTCCGGGGGAGGCCCCCCATCTGATGCGAAGGCGCTTGGTCACCAAAAGCAGTACAAAGTCATCCAAAGATTTCGTGCGGAGATACGAAATTTTTAAAGGCATGCTAAATCATGGCTCTAAAATTGTCTTTCGTTAAATTCCTTTTTGCTGCACAACACTTATTTCAAAATTAACTGTATAATAACTGTTGCAATTATCAAAAGTAAATTTGAACTGTTAAACTAGAAAACAACAACCATTTGTTTTATGGCAAGTTTGATTTCCATGGTGTACTTGATCTATTGGTTTGCAGAAATGATGGGTACTGTTTACGCAAGCTTTTTGTGGACCGTATTGATCTTCTTTTTAGTTGAAAACTCATGACTTGGAGTAGTATGTTATTATTTTTAATTAAATCTGTCTCCTAGACTACATTGACACACACATATATGATGATTTGTAATAATTAATTGTGCCTACTAGCTTTGGCTGTAACAGGTACTACTATATGTATAGTACTATACATCTAAGTAGCATATCAATAAATTATTTCTCGGTTCATAAACAACATAAAAAGTGTATAGATTACCCCTTGCAACTCAATGAGGTTGACGGTAAAAAATATTATTCCAGGAGAAACAGATTTTTTTTGGGAAACATCTCTTGGTTTCCATTTACATGTTTTTTTCTCCGTATGGTCGAAGCAAATACTATCTAGAAAACATCAATAGCCTCTTAATTGTTATTGTGATTTCGGTTTGTTCTATCTTGGGCTGGAAACTAGAAATTCAAGCACTACAAAATTCTCTACATGGAAAACTATTCAACATAACATTTTGGATCGTACTATTCAAAGCGCTAAACTGAACTCTTTAGGCAAGGCAAACATCCAAATAGCAAATCACCGTAAGTCTGAACTAGATGAGCCTTTAATAGATAGCTGATATGCCCAGGGTAGTTAGCGATGTACTCAAGTTTTCAGCTTTACCCTTTACTTACAGATAACTTAACAGAAACTAGCAAAAATGCTGCATAATTAACTAAAAAAATATTCAGACGAAAACAATATTTTCAAAGTTAATTATTAGCAAAACTAAACTGTATTTTGCACTAATAATGTTTTCTCTTGCATATTATTATTGACTAGAGCCATCCGCCCAACATATGGAATTTATACTATAATGTTTTTAAGCCAAAAATGGTAATAAAACCAGAAAATGTGAAAACGTTTGAGGGTCAATAACGACCCTCTTTGTTTAAATGGGTTAATAAAAAAAGCAAATCTTTAAATTCATATAACTTCTATTTTTCAGGGGTGGGCCAGACGGCACTCTGGGGAGGGTCTGGCCCCCCTGGACCCCCGCTAGTTACGCCTATGGTCTTCATGTGCATCACTAAACTAACTTTCTCTGCTGTTTTATATACGCAAATGGAACAGGAATAACGTTTTTCTCCCGTATGTGTCCTCATATGAATAACTAAGGTATATTTCATTGCCGCTTTATACTCACAAATAAAGCATGAATAAGGTTTTTCGCCTGTATGTGTTTTCAAATGATTCACTAAGAATCTTTTCCGTGCTGTTTTATATTCGCAAATGCAACATGAATATGGTTTTTCTCCCGTATGTGTCCTCATATGTCTTACTAAACTACTTCTTTGTGCTGTCCTGTATTTACAAATGGAACATAAGTGAAATTGTTTTGCATGAGTCATACGTTTTGAGAAATTACTCTGGTCTTCTGCTGCGCATCCACAATCCTTGCAAACTAACCGTTCTTCTAAAATGGTTCCACTTACTGCAAACATAGCAACCAATTCATTTTTTATATCCAGCTCCTCCCGAATATTCAATTCGTGATAAGTTGTGTTGTTGATAATGTCTTCAACGAGCTCTTGTACATTAAAGTTTGTGACTACTTTACTTTCTTCGATTTTCATATGTGATTCGTGTACGCTGCTGGCCATTGTACTACACAAATTATTATCATTAAATTCCTGTTTCATGTTCATTTTGATAGGTACCTTAGTTATGTTTATTTACAAAGTTTCTATAATTTTTACTTACATTGAATATCTTGAAGAAGCAACTAACACAGTGGATGGTCAAGCAGCATAACTAATGTTGAGCTTGGCCAACCATAAAATATATAATTTTTGTAAAGTTATATCCATTATTACTTCCTTTTACAATAAAGGAAGTATTGGATTCACCCCAAAGATTCGAAATTGAGTTTTCAACAGATTTTCACGTTTTAGAGTTCCCTGAACCCAAAAAAACGTATTTTTTCATTGTTCTGTGTGTCTGTCTGTGTGTCTTGCTGTCTGTGAACAGAATATCCATGCTCTTGAAATTATTTTAAATGAAAATATTTGTACCGTCACATATTTCAACTGTTTTTCTAGTAAATGAGATTTAATAGTAAAATTAAAGATAACAGTAGTACGGTTTTATCTAGCATTTAGTTGAATTCTTAATACTTATTACAATCTTCAGACAAAACTTACCACAAGGGTCTATATTAAACCTCCCCATCACGTACGTAGTTATACTACTGATTTCATCCTGAAAAATGGCACATTAAACGCTGTTAGTTTTGACCTTGATTACATTAATAGGGTTTCTACACAACCTGCTTTATTGTTAAACCTGCAAAATCGATTATGTTTATTTTATGCGTTTTTTGTTAATGTCTGTACTATATTTGTTCTTTAATGTACCTTGTTTTTTTCCCTCAATTCCTCATTGTTCCTTGTTTTTTAATATTTTCTTTTACATGCGTTTTTTTTTCTATATATTCCTTTACGAAGTAAAATAAATTACAATGCTGTGGTGTCCTAGAGGGTTCTGACACCATAAACATGTAACAAATCATCACTATGATTACAAAAATGTATATGAATAAAACAGCTAAAATCCATATCTTACGTGAACAGGTGTGTTTTATTGAATTCAATCGAATTCCTACAAAGTATCAGTAACGTTCCAACATTGTGGTTGGGGCACGTTTAATGCATACACTTAAATTAAATATTGCCATATTTTAGTAACTACTTGTTATGTAAATAACTTTACACGTATTTTTTATAACGGTAGCCATCGCCATGCTAAGCTTGGCCTCTCGCCTTGTTATCAACGTCCTTACCACAAACTTTATCATATGCTGCATCTCCGTTCTTAAATTTAATAGGAAACAAAATCATTAAACCTGCTCCGCTTATTGACTTGCCTCTCTTACTGCGACGAGCTTGAGATTAATCGATTTTGTTTAAGTCATCATTCGATGTTCGTTCTACAGTTGATACATTTGAATTTTCAACATAAGATTGAACAATTAAGTCACAATAATTATTATTAGAAGTTACATTATCATTCATATGTTCAGGATCTGCTAAGTTATTCTCAGTTCTAAATTCGTTTTGAGTTTGTCTTAATATCTGCCCTTTATTGTCTTCCATAAGATCTGGAAGAACTATGTTTACACAGTAGGTAATTTATCAAGCTCCCATTTTTTATTTTTGCTAATATGTTATAAGCCAAATTAAATTCTTTCATACCTGTTACATTTCTGTTATAATACTTCTTATATCAGTTTGAATTTACCTTTCGTGATGTCCGTAACTGTGCAGTTCGGTTCAGTGTGATATCGGCAAGTTATTTAAAATTGCCATTTCTTAATGGCAATTGTTACTACTGTTATCTTTGAATGCTAAATCTTATTTTCTAGAAAAACAGTTGAAATATGTGACGGTACCAAAATTTTCACTTAAAATAATTCCAAGAGCATGGATACTCAGTTGCAGGACACACTGTATGTATGTTTGAGTAGTTCTTTTGTATTACACTTGGTGTAATAGATACAACATTGAAAAAATTATATACAGGGTGGTGCACTTTTTTGTAGCAGGACTTTAATAGTAGGCAGAAAAACTACATTCAAGGCGAAAATTTCATATGAACATGAGCCCTGAAACTCTTCGTTTTAAAGATACAGGGCGTTCAAATTTTCGAAAAAATATCGGTTTTTTTACAGTATCCTAACCAGCTGAGATAATTAAACTAAATTTGGTGTGCAACTCTATTCTAAATGTCACTACATTCCGTGACAATATCAAGGCCCTCGATCAACCAGTGGCGGAGATGTGGGGTTTCGCGACCAATAAATTTAAAAATTCACTAGTACAACTCTGTTGAAAATCGATTTTTTTTTTTCAAAAAAGCGTTTAATTCTCTACAAAAAAATGTCTTCACATTTCCCCATATCTCCCACGGTTGTGTAGCAATTTTCAATAGTTTGGTCAAATTCATGTTTTTTATTCAAAATAAACTTGAACAATATCAAATAGTAAGTACTCCCCTCTTTAAAGTTACCTCACTTCACTCTTTCTACGTTTTTCTTTCAGTTTTTACTTAAATACCTGTATTCTGGCACCTGGCACCTCCATACTCTCCTTTACCAAGGCAAACGCATCCAGCAATCTCACAGAGATCTCCCAACGTGCAAACCAATCCTAGTACGAACTCCACCAAACGCCTGGATCCGCAAAGACCCCGGCCAAACACGATAAGGCACCTACCAACTTTCTCCAGCAGAATTGCCAGCAGCAAACGCCATCCACGTCTTCCTACCAAAATCCTCAAGCCACCGACGACCTAGTATCACAAACCTCGACTAGATGCAAGTTACAAGATGTCACTTCAATGGCAAGCTTGTCGAATATTTTTAAAGTCCAACACTCTATAGAAACTTTATTATATTTATCTAACACCCACTATGTTAAATGATAATTCTCGAATGAGTATTTGCCATTAATCCTCCACCACATTTCAGATAATAATTAAATTATGTTAGGATCTTACTGTTTCTTATATAGCATTATTCAATTGAATTTTAAATTCAATTTCATTTCTTTACCAAATACATTTTAATAATTTTGATATCCTTCTCATACTTAAATTCATCTTTGTTAGCTAATATTGTATTTTTTTTACCTATATTAATGTGATATTAAACCCTTATACAAAAGACCATTACAATACGTATTACATAATATAATTTTTTCCCATGAATAGCGAATTCAATAATCAGTGTTTCAAAATTAAGATTCATAGTAATTTGCCTGGATCTAAATTTCTTTGTTGTTACTAATACCTCCACCCCCCTCCCGAGCTTTGTTAGAATGGTAATTACTTCGATCAGACCTGTAGACAACGAAATGTGAATCAAATAATTCAGCATCATTACTACTGCGTAATCCTGTTTCAGTTAATGTATTCGTAAGTAACAGCTAACATATTTTACCAACATATATGCGTTTGAGTTCCTTTATTTTCATGAGATATGCACAATAAATTGCTCATGCAAATAATTATTAAAGACAATTACGAAGAAAGAACGAATTTAGTATTTTCTGAAATACATCGAAAGAAACCAAAGTAGAAATAAAATAAAAGAAAACAAAAAAATGTATTTGGTATTGACCTAAGTAAACTGGATATAAACTAAATTACATAAATAATGATGCGCCATTCTTGGTTCTTTAAATAACCTTTAGTTAATTTTCAAGGTCTCTCGTGGTCTTGAGTTGAAATGTGTGACGGTTTTTACTAGTAAATATTGTACCATTTAACACTTCAACTCTATTTCTAGTTACTCGTAGGTCTTACCTGATCTGCCAGCCCGCCCCTTTTACATTTTTTTATTTCTAAAGCTTGTACATTGCTTATAACTAATAAGTAATAAATTTTACAATAATATTGTCCTTGGGCTATTGCTATTTTGCTTACCAACACGGTGGCATTTACCAATGTCATCTTTTGTGATAGCTAGATCCCACTCCTCGCCGTGTTCTTCTTTTACCTCAAACATAAGCAGGTTGTTTCTAAGGGTGTACCGTTCTAAGTAATCAAAACCGCTTCGTAGTTCTTCATTTTCTGTTTCTAACCTTCTCACAGTTCTTACCAGTGTCAAATTTCTCAAATAACTTAAACATTTTTCTTCAATCTGCTGATGACGATTGCAGATACAACACTTGCTAGTTTTTGAAGGTGAGAATCATCTTCTAAATATTCTTTCACAGTCTTTTTTTGTGATGTCAATTATGTCGTTTCTTTTTAGCCCTGGATAAGTCGTATTAAGTGATTATCACAGAGCACAAGACTCTTGAAAACGGTGTTTTATTAGAGCAGCAATAGCGCACATCTATTCACTATGAGATCTCATGCCAGCATGTTATCAGAGAGTCGTATTTTGAGTTACTATTTTAAATACCTTGTTGTATCACTCTTAAAAATTACATAACAGACGAGTTTCTTTCGTCAACAGAAAAAGATTCGTTATCTGACTGGATATTATTAACAATTGAAGTGTCCAGATCATTGGAATGGCAGACATTGCATTTCCAGGATCCACTTGACTATTTGACAAACTGCAACACTTCCTTATTTCCGTTCACACATTTTGCGTGAAAGAAATCGTTGCACCGACCAGCAAACGATATTGTACTTTTACACACATTACAATTTACTGGCATTATAAAATAATTTATATATACAGTGAGCGCCAAAAAGCATTGGTCAGTTTCAATACCTAATAAAAACCCATACACTTCACCTATAGAATCAATGATAATTTGTTCATAAATAGGAAACTTGGGAGTTTTGTTTTAATGTTTGACATCCTTCCGAAAGTGGCAGTTTGGTGTGCTGTTTCATCGTCAAAGATTATCGCGGCTTATTTTTTCGAGGAAATTGGTGAAACGGTAACGGTTACGTCTCAAAGACATTACATACTTCAAAGATCTTTTTATCGCAAATAGAGGAGGAGATAGTAAATGAATATTGGTTTCAACAGGACGGTGCTACCAATTACACCGCAAGAATTAATACGAATCTCTTACGACAATCGTTTCCAAATAAACTGATTTCTCGCTATGGTGACCTTCCTTGGCCCTGGAGATCGCAGGACATAACCACTCCTGACTTTTTTCTTTGAGATTACTTGAAGAGCAGAGTATTTACAAGAAAGATAAGAAATCTGGAAAAGCTTACAATGTTTATTCGAGAAAATATTGAAGTTATACTGCAGGATATGCGGCAACGTGTGATGAGAGATTTCGGCCGCCCGGCGTTTAAAAGAGTGCATTCAACAAGAGGGGAGTCATTTAACTGACAGCATTTTTCATAAGTGAATCTCCCATTCTTAGTCTTTTAGAAATAGTTTTGATTAACTGTGTAATTTAAGCAAATAAATTGTTATTACAAATTGAAACTGACCAATGCTTTTTGGCGCTCACTGTATATATATATATATATAGCCCTTACAGGCCTTGTTGGCCCAGAGCTTTTGTTATTACTTGTTTCCATTCCTTTCTATTCTTTGCTTTATTTCTCCAGTTACTTTCTCTTAACTTCTTTAGATCTTGTTCCGCCACTTCTAGCCATTTCTTTCTTGGGCGACCTCTTCTTCGAGCTCCGATCAAACTTCCACGTAGCACCATTTTTATGACCCCGCTCCTGGGGGACCTCTCCACATGTCCTAACCATCCTAGACGCTTTGATTTCACCACGTTTGTAATGCTGGGTTCTCCATACAGCCTCATTATTTCTTCATTTGTTCTTCTTTGCCACCCATCTTCTACTTTCTTCCCTCCATATATCCTTCGTAATATTTTCCTTTCCCATATCTCAAGTTTGTTCTGTATCTCTTTGTTTAGAATCCACAGTTCACACGCATACGTTACACATGGTTTGATTATCGTTTTATATACTCGGATTTTCGCACTCCGCGACACCACTTTTGATCTTAGAAGAGTGTTTAGCGCGCCCGCACTTCTATCACCTTTTATCAATCTTGCACCTATTTCATCTGTTTCGTCTCCATTTTCGCTGAACTGAACTCCTAAGTATACTGCATTTTTTTCTCTTTTGAACATCATTTCTTTGTTCTCAGTGATCACTTTTATTTCTTGGACTTGTTGAAATTCCTCTTTGTGTCCCATCATCATAAACTTTGTCTTGTCCTCATTGATACTTAATCCTCATTTTTGTGCTGCTCTTTCTAAATCATGTATCCTTTTTTGTAGTTCTTCTCCTGACTTTGTTACGATTGCAACATCGTCAGCATAAGCCAAACCTTGATGGTTACTATTAAAGATTGTCTCCTTTCTGTTTATTTTACTTTCTCTTATTATACTTTCCAGCAACAGGTTAAAGAGAAGAGTAGATAGGGGGTCCCCTTGCCGTAGTCCTTGTTCCGTCTTAAAACTTTCTAAGACTGTTCCCAAGCTTTTCACTCTATTGCTTGCGTTCTTGTGTGTCATTTTTACTAATCTTATTATTTTTGCTGATATTCCCAGATTCTTCATTGCTGCGTATAGTTGTTTTCTACTTATTGAATGATATGCCTGTTTGAAATCAATAAAGCATACGTATAGAGATACCTTGTGTTCGTAACAGTTACTTTGTATTTGTTTTAAATTAAATATCTGGTCCACCACCCATCTATTGGCTCTGAAACCCGCTTGGTATTCTCCTATTTTATCTTCTGCCTGCTTGCTTAAGCGGTCACGTAACAGTGTTGCGAGGACTTTATATACTGTATCCAGCAGGGCGATACCCCTTGTTTGCAATGTATCTTAACCATGAAATGGTCCGAATCGGCATCGGCCCCTCTGCAGCTTCTGACTTTTGTTATATATTGGGTGTGCTGTTTTTCAATCAATACATGATCCACCTGATTCACTGTGTTTCCATCTGGAGACCTCCAAGTTCCCTTATATATGTCCTTCATTTGATATTGTGTTCCTTTTACTACCATTTCCTTTTCTGCTGCAAAACCGATTAGCCTTTTGCCGTTATCGTTACTACTTTCATGTTTACTATATTTCCCCACGATTGTTCTATAGATTTCTTCTTTTCCCACCTTCGCATTGCAATCACCTATTAGCATCTTCACGTCGTATCTAGGTATACTTTGGTAAACGCGCTCCATTTCTTCATAAAACTCGTCTTTTACCTCTGCTTCTTGTACTTCTGTAGGGGCATGTACATTCAGTATGCTTAGTTTTCTTCCTTTTATTTTGATTCTCAGCCAGCAGTCTGTCTTAGACCGGTGTAAAATTTACCACTCTTTGTTTTAATTCATTGTTAATTAGAAAACCAGTCCTCAGCATTCTGCTTTCGTTTCCGCTCATTAAAAACGTATAATTATCAATTTCCATTGTCTCATTACCCTTCTGTTTGGTTTCTTATATCGCCGCTATATCCACCTCCACGTAACTATTGTGAGCTTCTTCTCGTCCCTTTTTTTATTTGTTTTAATCCCCAGTTCTTCGGTTCTTCTCGTCCAGTGTTCTTTTTTCTTCTTACTGCCTTTTTTCTTTTGTATCTATAAGAGTTCCTCTGCGGAGTATTTGATTCTCGTGTGGTAACTGGTTATCCCTTGATCTTGACACTTTTTTTGTAGTTCTTCTAATTTCTTATGTAGTGCTTTTCTTTCTCTATCCACTTCCTCTTCTTTTCTTTTTACTTCTGAAATGATTTTATGTAATTCTATGCTAGTCTTTTGCAATTCTAAACCACTCTTTTGCAATTCTCTCTGCATTTCTATTTGTAGCGCCTGTATATTCGCAGACACTGCCTGCATAATTCTTTTGCCTTCTTCACTTTCCATTTTCATTTTACCACCCGTCCGCGTGTGTACGCTGCTTTAGATTGCGTTGCTTTTGGGCGCGCAAAACTTTGACCTTCGCCTCTATTCGCGTATTTATCACTGCGCTTGGTTGTGTCCTTGCACCGCTTTGAATGCACCAATCACATGCATTTATTTCACTATGCGCGCGTACACTATCGTTCGCACGGCCGCCGCGTATTGTGATTCTCGCCCGTGTGTTATCTCTCACCGTGTTAAACTCGACTTTTATCAACGTTTTTACGCCGTTTGCGTAACTTTATCCTTTTTGGTTTTCTACTCCACTTGCTTTACCTCACTGATTGTCCACTTTCCCTGTGGGGGTTCCACTCAAAACACTCGCAAATTCGCTTTGAATTTCCGCTGAGTGACACGCCAGTCATAAAACGGTAACGCATCGCCTCACTTCAAATAATTTATAGCTTATAGATATTATCGCACAGTCAATGCATCAATTAACACAGTTTTAGCACTATAAAATTAACAATTGCCAATTTATTAATATACCTACCGATTTATTTTATTTTAATTCATTGTATATGCTTTATAAAACAGTAATTTATAAGCAGTTTGATTTCCGATGTTAAGGGTCCTCCAGCGGTCTTGTTGAAAATGTTTCACAAAACCAAACTGTTATAAAATGCACTAATTACACTTTGTTATATATCAAACGATTCGTATTTTAACAAGGAAAATCGCTAGCATTTTTTATTTAAAAAAAAGTAGTAATAAGAAATGTATTTCAAAAAAACAGATAAAATATACACTTCTGATACTCCCTGCGAATTGTACAAGTTTATTTCGTATCCGATTTCAAAAATCTACATGCCCTTAGAAGCACAACAGAATAAGTTACCACGCTTACATAATAGATTTGGTTTAAATTATGTTTTAAAGATAGTAGAAGCAATAATCTAATTGAGTCCGTGGCTATTGAACCATACGAGTAACGCTAATATTTTTAAAGAAATGGTGACCTACTATGCCACTAATGTTGTAGACCATATCTGGTTCATTTACAACATTAAGTAAAGACAATAATATTCACGTTTGTAATTACAAAATGTTCCTAAATCGGGCCCAGTAGTTCATAGTTTTACCGCCGCCATAAGTTGGCGCTGTTGATATTCCGAACGTATAGCCCCTCTATTTACAAATAGTAGCGACATCCTGGGGCAAACCTGATGCAAACATGAAAATACAAAAAGTTACTAAACAGTAAATTTCAGTGTAAACAGTGAAAAATAACTGATCTGAGTACCTGAAATACTTTTCTGCCACTATTTTTACACTTATCGACACAACACCGTGGCATTTCCACGGCCTCGACTTAGAATTTGCCCCCGAAGAGAAAAATGAATAAAATCACGACAAATGTCAATGTCACATTTTAATTAATTATACAACTTCCTTGGCAATTTTAAAATATGCTAGGGACTTAAGGGATACCAACGTGATTTTGCCCCAGCGGCAACATCAAAGGTTGTCGCTACTATTTGTAAATAGAGGGGCTATATCCGAACGCTTACGGCCCGCATGGGAAGATTCACAGCCACCTACAGTTTCAAGGCGGATGGAGCAAATCTGGCAACGGCGCGCGGGAGGCCCAAAGACTGCAATTACACAACTTAGAGTATAGACAGACCTACAGGTGCTTGGCATTTACTTTTCGTTTCCCCTGTTTTACTCATAGTTTAGTCTTGACCTGGTCATCGAAAAACACGAATTTGTATGGTAGAGGTAGAGTGTGTGTGAATGAAAGGTGAAAACAGTTGTTTTGCATCAAGGTAAGTAGTAATAAACTAGAAAAATCTTTAAACTAATTATTCAAGAAATATTGTGGTGTCTGAGTATGTGTGTGTGTTGAAATTTAATGTAGTATGTAGTATGTAATACTGGGTTAAATTTTGCAGATGCCTCGAAAATGCTGTATACCGAAGTGTAGAAGTAACTACAAGGGTGAAAATTTATATGTAACAACATTTAAGTTTCCAGCTGAAAAATCTCTTCGAGAAAAGTGGTTAAGGAACATACCTCGCGAAAACTGGACTCCAAGTACTAACTCAGTTGTGTGCATTAAACATTTTGATGAAAGTGATGTAAGTTACCATGAAGAATACTTAGATAAAAATAAATCTCTGAAAACATGGAAAAGATCCCGCCCGATTCTAAAACCTGGAAGTGAACCGAGATTATTTCCAGAATTACCTTCATACCTTAATAAAATTAAACCGCGTGAATGGAGAAAACCTGAAGCCAGAAGAAGTGCTATTGCAGCTCACGAAAAAAAGTTACACAGCGAACGGTTAAACAATGATCGAATTAAAGATTTTAAAGAATTTGTGTCTGATTTTCCCAAACAATTAAATAAAAATGACTTAAATAAATGGCAAAGTGCTGTAAGTGAAGACCATGTTTTGTTTTATATAATCAACACTGAAAATGTGCCTACTTTAGAGGTTTCTGTAAAAATTAATACTGACTTAAACATTAAAGTGTTTTGCAAGAATTGCGAAATAGATTATAGTGACTTAAAGTGCGTGTTGGACAAGCCTAATAAAATTGAAAAGTGGTCTCAGCTAAAAACTATTCTAAATAAGTATCGTACCTATAATTTAAAAACAGGTAGTAAGCTTTCTAAGTTAATAAACGTTATAGCTGATAGTTTTTCCGCACTGCAAACATTCTTAAATGAAGGGGAAGTAGACTTTGATAGGAGACATGAAATAGATTTCATTTTCGAACAATTTTTATTACAGACTGGATTAAAGAGGCGCTACAGTTCGTCAACAATTATAATGTCTTTCATGCTGTTTTCCCATTCTCCCGCTTGTTACAATAGTATGAGAGAGAATTTACTTAAGTTGCCTCATCCAAAGCATTTGGGTGCACTGTCTAGAAAATTTAAAGTTTCTCCTGGAAATCAAAGCGAAAATGAACATTTTCTTAATTTTTTGTCTTTAGCACCCTTAAAAAAATATGTCATTTTACAAATGGATGAGATTTATGTAAAATCATCACTTACCTACAAATCAGGACAACTTGTAGGTCAGTCAAATAACGAACCACTTCTTGAAGCAAGAACTATTCAAACTTACATGGTTACTTCTGCTTTTGGTAAATTTAAAGAGGTGGTATATTTAGAACCAGTTAAAAATCCAAAAGCCGATTATTTATGTCAAGTAACAAAAAACGTTATAGATTTGGTTCAAAGTTCAGGCTTAACCATTGTAGCTGTGATATCTGATAACAACAGACTTAATAGAAATATCTTTTCATTGCTTTCACAAAATCAAGAGTGTAATTATAAGATGCCGAATCCAAAAGATAGTAATTGGTCAATTTATTTGACATACGATACGGTTCATATATTTAAAAACATCAGGAATAACTGGTTAAATCAAAAAAATTACGATCTTACTTTTCTGTATCCAAATTTTCATGAAGACAATTCTTCTTCTCAAGTCAACACAGCACATTTTTCTGAACTTTGTAAAATGTATAAGCAGGAACAAAGCAGTATAGTAAAGGCATGCTATAAATTAAATCATAAAACTTTGTACCCTTCCAATATCGAACGCCAAAAAGTTGTATTAGTGAATAACGTTTTTCATGAAAGTTACAATTGCTGCTTTGCAATCTGCGTACGGAGATAACAACGGAACTGTAGAATTTTTAAAAATTATAAATAAATGGTGGACTGTTGTTAACATAAAAACAATGTTGAAAGGTGTTTGTAAAAGAATTAATGATGCCAAACCTTTTTATAACGAGTATGACGAACGCTTCCAATTTCTAGAAAATTTTATTTTATGGCTAGATAGGTGGAATAAATTAAATTTACCTACGGGCCATCTAACAAAAGACACTTACCATGCTCTTCGTACAGCCACTCTTGTTATAATGGAAATATTGCAATACTTTTTTAAAATATGAAACCTGAGTATATTTTAACAGGAAAATTTCAAACAGATTCTCTTGAAAATCGTTTCAGTAGGTACAGACAACTGTCTGGTTGTAGCTATAACGTAACAGTCAACCAGATTTTAGAATCTGAAAAAAAGATGCGAATTCGAAGTGTTTTAAATTTACACTCCTCGCGGTATGGTCTAATCAAATTTAATGCAACTATTTTAGAAAACGCCACCGATCAAGTTGTTGCATTAAACTATGATGAAGGAAGAGATGCCGAATTTTATGATTTATTGAGCGATAATTTTAATGTTAATAATATAAAATCGCATATGTCCGCAGTTATATATGTTAGTGGTTATGTCATTCATAAAATAAAAAGAAATAAAAAATTTTGTTTGGATTGTTACACGCTACTGATTAATGAGAATCAAGCTGAAGATTCGTATTTTAATATACTTCAGAGGGGGGGTCTTACTGTTCCGTCGAATCTTGCGATAGAAATATGTAAAATAACGATATCGCTATTTCAGAGCTTAATTTCAGACTCTTACGAAAGAAAATTTTTGAGTCATCCATATCCGAAAGCGCTAATTATTAATTTGACGAAAAAAATTATCTCTACTACTCCGGATCATAATTTCTGGTTTACAGATGCCTGCATTTGTTCAGTAAAATGTGACATAGTGTTGAATACAATGTTATCAACAATATCAAATATTTTGTTAAATAATTACAGCAAGCAAAAGAACAATGTCATCGTTGAAAAGAAAAATGCTTGTAATAGCCGTAAAATTAGTACATTTAATAAATGAATTAGTGTAGATGGCTATGCTCGGCTACGCTTAGTTAGTTTAAAAATCATTTTCTTTATAATTGTAATGTTAGGCATTACTGTATGAACTATGATAGGTACTACTGTGTTATAATTCATTTTCTTATATGGGTATTTCGCCACTCTGCAAATTAAAATATTAAATAACGAAAATATTAACAACGAACGTTTCAAGGGACAATCTGCCCTCGTTATCAACGAATAACAATTAAAACTAACAAGAACTTATCTTTTTTTCACTGGAAGAAAAAACGACCAACCTCCAATGAATTTTCTGACATTGACGTTTGTTGATATCTGTACCTACTTGATCTCATCTTTAAGAATCGATAGCCAACTATTGTCTAAAAATATTGAGAAAGACGACACGCATTTTTCTTCGTTAAGTAAAATGTATGCCGTTTCCTTAATTTTTCGCCTAGTGACATCGATTCTTTAGACAAGATCTTTGTGTTGTCCCATTGTATTTTATGGTTTTCATCCCAAGCATGTTCTGCCAGCTTATACTTATTGAATTGATACGTTTTCAACATATTTTTATGTTCTTTAACTCTTACTGCTAAAGGCCTGGATGTTTCACCGATATAATATTTCCCGCATTCACAGGGAATACTATATATACAATTCCTTGAATGCTGTTCTTCGTTGAACGGTTTAGTTTTTTGTAAGAACTGACCGTAAAGTATTCATCGTTTTGAATACCGTCCTAACATTGAATCTATTTCCAATTCGTCTAATTTTGTCAGATATGCCTGGAATATATGGTATAGTAAGAGTATTATATTTTTGAGTGTCATTCCTTTGTATGTGTGTGGCATTGCTTCGTGTATTGAAAATGTTCCGAACAAGAGTCTCTGGATAGCCATTATCTTGTAAAACATTAATAATAAATTCTTTCTCTTTTTTGAAAATTGTATCATTAGAGCAAACAACTTTGGCTCTGTCGTAAAGACTTTTTACAACGCCTGTCTTTATGTTTTTGTGATGGTTAGAATTAAATGTAAGTACCTATTAGTATTGGTTTTCTTACGGTATACTGATGTTTCAAAAGTATTTATTGTGCGTGTGATTAGTGTATCAAGAAAGGGTAACTGATTGTTTTGCTCTGTTTCTAATGTGAATTTGATGGAGGTTTCTTTACTGTTAATATGTTCAAGAAATTTGTCCACCTCATCTATATCATGAGGCCAAATTGCAAAAACATCATCGACATATCTCCACCAAACTACTGGTTTGTTGGTGTACGTGTAGACATGTTGTTGTTCAAAGTCTTCCATAAAAATGTTACTAACAATGGGAGATAAAGGTGAACCCATTGCCATCCCGAAATCTTGTTGGTAAAATTCATTGTTTAGTTGAAAGTATGTCGTTTTAATGCATAGTGTTAAGAGTTCCATAATGGTACCAACGTTTAATGTTGTTCGTGTATGTAATGTGTTATCGTTTTGTAGCTTATGTTTAATGATGTTGAGTGTTTTGTCTACTGGAACATTAGTGAAGAGACTAACTACATCGAAACTAACCATTAAGTGTTGTGTGTTTATGTTTGCTTCTTTAAGTTTTTCAAGGAAATGGGGCGTGTTCTTTATATACGTGTCTGTATTTCCTGATATAGGAGTCAGTATCTTAAGTAAATATTTAGCTAAACTGTGACAAGGAGAACCTATAGAACTAACTATTGGCCTAAGTGGTACATTTGGTTTGTGTATCTTTGGTAATCCATAAAAATGTGGTGGTTTACTTGACACAACCACATACAACGAAAAACTTTTAACACTAATTAGTGAGGGACAATACACTAAACTAAATAAAGATCCAACACATACAATAGAAACCAAAATATACAGAACACTTTACAAACACAGAGAACAATTTACAGATTTTGTAAGACGTACGCTAACACCACACTACAGTAAACCACCACATTTTTATGGATTACCAAAGATACACAAACCAAATGTACCACTTAGGCCAATAGTTAGTTCTATAGGTTCTCCTTGTCACAGTTTAGCTAAATATTTACTTAAGATACTGACTCCTATATCAGGAAATACAGACACGTATATAAAGAACACGCCCCATTTCCTTGAAAAACTTAAAGAAGCAAACATAAACACACAACACTTAATGGTTAGTTTCGATGTAGTTAGTCTCTTCACTAATGTTCCAGTAGACAAAACATTCAACATCATTAAACATAAGCTACAAAACGATAACACATTACATACACGAACAACATTAAACGTTGGTACCATTATGGAACTCTTAACACTATGCATTAAAACGACATACTTTCAACTAAACAATGAATTTTACCAACAAGATTTCGGGATGGCAATGGGTTCACCTTTATCTCCCATTGTTAGTAACATTTTTATGGAAGACTTTGAACAACAACATGTCTACACGTACACCAACAAACCAGTAGTTTGGTGGAGATATGTCGATGATGTTTTTGCAATTTGGCCTCATGATATAGATGAGGTGGACAAATTTCTTGAACATATTAACAGTAAAGAAACCTCCATCAAATTCACATTAGAAACAGAGCAAAACAATCAGTTACCCTTTCTTGATACACTAATCACACGCACAATAAATACTTTTGAAACATCAGTATACCGTAAGAAAACCAATACTAATAGGTACTTACATTTTAATTCTAACCATCACAAAAACATAAAGACAGGCGTTGTAAAAAGTCTTTACGACAGAGCCAAAGTTGTTTGCTCTAATGATACAATTTTCAAAAAGAGAAAGAATTTATTATTAATGTTTTACAAGATAATGGCTATCCAGAGACTCTTGTTCGGAACATTTTCAATACACGAAGCAATGCCACACACATACAAAGGAATGACACTCAAAAATATAATACTCTTACTATACCGTATATTCCAGGCATATCTGACAAAATTAGACGAATTGGAAATAGATTCAATGTTAGGACGGTATTCAAAACGATGAATACTTTACGGTCAGTTCTTACAAAAACTAAACCGTTCAACGAAGAACAGCATTTAAGGAATTGTATATATAGTATTCCCTGTGAATGCGGGAAATATTATATCGGTGAAACATCCAGGCCTTTAGCAGTAAGAGTTAAAGAACATAAAAATATGTTGAAAACGTATCAATTCAATAAGTCTAAGCTGGCAGAACATGCTTGGGATGAAAACCATAAAATACAATGGGACAACACAAAGATCTTGTCTAAAGAATCGATGTCAACTAGGCGAAAAATTAAGGAAACGGCATACATTTTACTTAACGAAGAAAAATGCGTGTCGTCTTTCTCAATATTTTTAGACAATAGTTGGCTATCGATTCTTAAAGATGAGATCAAGTAGGTACAGATATCAACAAACGTCAATGTCAGAAAATTCATTGGAGGTTGGTCGTTTTTTCTTCCAGTGAAAAAAAGATAAGTTCTTGTTAGTTTTAATTGTTATTCGTTGATAACGAGGGCAGATTGTCCCTCGAAACGTTCGTTGTTAATATTTTCGTTATTTAATATTTTAATTTGCAGAGTGGCGAAATACCCATATAAGAAAATGAATTATGAATTCACGCCACAAAGAAGTTTCAGAGATTATCTTAATCAAAGGTATGGGCCTAATATAACTAGTAACTTCCGAAGTTGGGAAACACTTTACAAGAAGCTGGCACACTCTGAAAATAGTATAACTTTCCTATGTCGTTGTAGAAATAGCTGTATTATTCCAAAAGGGTTTAGACTCAAAGCACCTTATGTAAGTGCTCGTTCTAGTAATATCATGAAAAGAGCTAGTGAAGCTCTAGTTAGAGACAGAATACAGTTTCACAGACATAACAAAGTGATACTATTTTCTGACATAAACAAACTGGAACAGGTTATGCAAAGGGATGTACGGGAAGACGATTTCAATCGTATGTACAACTCTATTAGTAATACCTACAACAAAACACACACAGAGCAAAAACGTACACATTTAAAAAAGTACCAACACCTCATACAAGAAAAACACACAATTGAACTAAATACACTAAAGAACAGTGACACTTTTTTAAATAAAACTGTAGTTAATCTGTCTTCTAAAGAACTAAACGCCACTGACAAATTAGTTCTTGGCAAAGGGCTCAACTACGCAGTGGCGCCAAAACGAATTAATAAACTTGATTTAGTTACAGCTATAGAAGAGACTTGTCAAAAACTTCCAGAAGACATTAGACAGGAATACAGAATTAGAAACAAAATCATACTAGAACGACCTTACACAATCAGACAAAATATATCCAAACAAGAAAAACATTCACTACACACACTAAAAACCGATAACACAATTAAAATTCTACCTGCAGACAAAGGCAACGCCACAGTAGTACTTGACACAACCACATACAACGAAAAACTTTTAACACTAATTAGTGAGGGACAATACACTAAACTAAATAAAGATCCAACACATACAATAGAAACCAAAATATACAGAACACTTTACAAACACAGAGAACAATTTACAGATTTTGTAAGACGTACGCTAACACCACACTACAGTAAACCACCACATTTTTATGGATTACCAAATGTACCACTTAGGCCAATAGTTAGTTCTATAGGTTCTCCTTGTCACAGTTTAGCTAAATATTTACTTAAGATACTGACTCCTATATCAGGAAATACAGACACGTATATAAAGAACACGCCCCATTTCCTTGAAAAACTTAAAGAAGCAAACATAAACACACAACACTTAATGGTTAGTTTCGATGTAGTTAGTCTCTTCACTAATGTTCCAGTAGACAAAACACTCAACATCATTAAACATAAGCTACAAAACGATAACACATTACATACACGAACAACATTAAACGTTGGTACCATTATGGAACTCTTAACACTATGCATTAAAACGACATACTTTCAACTAAACAATGAATTTTACCAACAAGATTTCGGGATGGCAATGGGTTCACCTTTATCTCCCATTGTTAGTAACATTTTTATGGAAGACTTTGAACAACAACATGTCTACACGTACACCAACAAACCAGTAGTTTGGTGGAGATATGTCGATGATGTTTTTGCAATTTGGCCTCATGATATAGATGAGGTGGACAAATTTCTTGAACATATTAACAGTAAAGAAACCTCCATCAAATTCACATTAGAAACAGAGCAAAACAATCAGTTACCCTTTCTTGATACACTAATCACACGCACAATAAATACTTTTGAAACATCAGTATACCGTAAGAAAACCAATACTAATAGGTACTTACATTTTAATTCTAACCATCACAAAAACATAAAGACAGGCGTTGTAAAAAGTCTTTACGACAGAGCCAAAGTTGTTTGCTCTAATGATACAATTTTCAAAAAAGAGAAAGAATTTATTATTAATGTTTTACAAGATAATGGCTATCCAGAGACTCTTGTTCGGAACATTTTCAATACACGAAGCAATGCCACACACATACAAAGGAATGACACTCAAAAATATAATACTCTTACTATACCATATATTCCAGGCATATCTGACAAAATTAGACGAATTGGAAATAGATTCAATGTTAGGACGGTATTCAAAACGATGAATACTTTACGGTCAGTTCTTACAAAAACTAAACCGTTCAACGAAGAACAGCATTTAAGGAATTGTATATATAGTATTCCCTGTGAATGCGGGAAATATTATATCGGTGAAACATCCAGGCCTTTAGCAGTAAGAGTTAAAGAACATAAAAATATGTTGAAAACGTATCAATTCAATAAGTATAAGCTGGCAGAACATGCTTGGGATGAAAACCATAAAATACAATGGGACAACACAAAGATCTTGTCTAAAGAATCGATGTCAACTAGGCGAAAAATTAAGGAAACGGCATACATTTTACTTAACGAAGAAAAATGCGTGTCGTCTTTCTCAATATTTTTAGACAATAGTTGGCTATCGATTCTTAAAGATGAGATCAAGTAGGTACAGATATCAACAAATGTCAATGTCAGAAAATTCATTGGAGGTTGGTCGTTTTTTCTTCCAGTGAAAAAAAGATAAGTTCTTGTTAGTTTTAATTGTTATTCGTTGATAACGAGGGCAGATTGTCCCTCGAAACGTTCGTTGTTAATATTTTCGTTATTTAATATTTTAATTTGCAGAGTGGCGAAATACCCATATAAGAAAATGAATTATGAATTCACGCCACAAAGAAGTTTCAGAGATTATACTACTGTGTTATGTTATTCAAGACTAATTTTAACTTTCGATAAAAAATAAATATTCTTAATACGAAGTTGGTTTATTATGGATGATTAGCTACCTATAAGCTGGAAAATTTAAAAAATCTAAAAAAACTGTTTAATTTAACCTATTTCAAGATACTGATAATAATAAATAATGGTAAAAAATCTCAAATTCAAACATAAGGTAGGTAAGTATTCGGGCGAGCACGGACGGAGACGAATGCTTGTAGTTTGCCGGTCAGGCCTCCTATTTAACAGTACGGCGACGTTGCAACATTTTACGCTCCGGCTTGAAACTGTAGGTGGCTGTGGAAGATTACAATAATCCTATTATAAGGGTGCATAGAAATTTGAGAAACCAGTCAACCGAAAATTACAAAGAGAATATTACATTTTTAGACTTTTACCACTTTTACTTGCTTTTACGATGTCTAATTATTTATTTATAATTAAATAGCAAATCGTATTTTTATTCATAACACTCTTTCAGATCTCAGGATTGTTTAACGCTCAAAATTTTAGTTATTTAAGATGTGTATTATTAATCAATTACATATAATACAGTAGGTACCTGATCAAATCAAATAAAAGAAAAATTCAAATGTAATAATATATTTACAACATTTTTACATAACACGTATTTTATTTTAAACCTAGATATACATCCCGCAAAGGCAAATTTCTTAGACACCGTGAATCTATAAGTTCTGGAAGTAAAGAATTCATATAAAAATCATCTAATTTAAATGCCATGTTTTCCCAGAATTTCTTATCCCTACGAATTTCTTCGATGCCGACTCCTTTGGGGGTCCAAACAACGAAGTAACAAACTTCCTTATTTGCTATTTGCAGTTGCCCTTGTACTTGATACATATATTTATGTTTTGAGTTTAATTTTAGAGAGTTCCCTTGTAACGTACAAAATTTAATTTTCTTCTCCAAAACTCCTTCTTGTGGTGTTCAATTCTTACAAGACGTTGGACATTTGATTTCCAGAATTGCATCGCCGATTTCTGTAACACGATCTGGACTTGCAGCTAAATATGGCTTTGCGCTATCGATGCAAAGCCCTATAATTTTTGTTTTGATGCCGTAAACGGTCTCAAATGCGTCGACTGCGTTTTCTTGGCCGTACACTGTAAATTCATTACCTAAGAATTTTGAGTATAATAACGTTTCGACTGTTTTAGCAGTTGATGTTGTGGAACGCATACAACAAATTCTTCCAAAATTTGATGCAGTAAGACGAAGTTTTCTTTCTCGCTTCCATAATTCCGAAAGAGCTTGTTCTCGAGTATCTATTTCCAGTTGTTTTGCGTCCGTTGTAGATATTTGCTCCAAAAATTGATTTTTTTGGATGTCAAACGCCTCTTTGTTCATATCTGGATAGTCATCAATACTTATGCCGTAGTTGAGATCAGGGCCCGCAACTTCATGTCGTCTTTTCTTAAAAACTGCAAAGTTACAAAAATACTGAAATTCTTCCATCCATTGTTAATTCTCAGAAATCGAGTACACCAAAAAAATTATGATGCACTGACTCGAAATTAATACAAAACCAAGAACCGAAATAATGGTAACTCACCTCTTCTGTTACTGTTGCACAATCGTTTCCTTTTCATCCTTTGGCAATAAGTTTTTGTGTATTTTCCGGCTCCGAATTTATTAAGTCTATTTTGGAGTACTTCATGGTTATTTTTTGCGTCGGTATTAAACGATAAAGCAGCTCCAGTACAGCGGGTTCCATAAGATCCTTTTAAGGAAAAATTAATACGCTTTCCCCCTATAAATTTTGCCACGATAGAATTATAAGATTCCGCAAGGTTATTGTCCATATTGTGAAGTAGACTCCAAGAGTTGTCTGCTATTCTCCTTGTTCTTTTCATCACCTCTTCGTAAATATTACAATTTTTCAAAAATGGTATTTGATTTTCCTAAATAAAGGTAAAACGTAAGCAACAAAAATATTAAATAAGATTCGTTGTATATATACCTCTCCAGATTCCATTTTTGCTTGCCTCTTTTCTACACTACAAAAGTAATCCCGACATTTTTCGTGATCACCAAACACATGGTGTGGTCCATTTAAAAGATCTTGTTTCAAAAATATAATTTTTTTCTTAAAGTCTTCTTGACGTTTGGACCAGTAACTGACTGCTCCAGTCACTGCTAACCGTAACTTTTCAACTCGGACTTCGATAGTTTTTCTTCCTTCTATGTTGTAGGCAGTATTAGATTTTAAATCTGATAGTTTGGAAACGTAGTTCCTCAATAAATGATTTTTGCATTCTACTTTTTGTATATGAAAAGCTGGCCCATAAGGAGATGCACTTATAATTTTACTGTATACGTTACTATCCCCATCGCCAATTAAACGCCCATGTTAGTGGTGGCAATCCTTAAATAATTTTTATATTGCCAGTTCAAGTGCTATAATGACATATTCCTCAATAGGGAGTTTATAAATGACATAACATTACACTGCTACTATACGTACTATACTACTAATTAATTCGAAAATGAAGATAAGTAGTAATGAATAATATTTCAACTTATAAAACTAAATTAATCTTTTTATTGAAATAAGTAGTAACGTAAAGTGAATGTAAAATGTGAATAACAAGTCAAATAATATTCAAGAAATCAACTTACCGAATTTTCCACGTCCTTTTGGCCAATAGCCGTTTACTTTTTTTCGCTCTGCTAGGTTTTCGTTCCTTATGTGTAAAATTTCGTCCCATTTCAATGTTTGTTAGCTCAGTAAGCACAATCACATAAACAGTAACACTGTAAACAAGCTCTTTTCACAATAAATTACGCGTGTTGAAACCAAGAGATTTTCAACAACACTAAGAAAGTTTAGGGTTTATCTTTGCTTTTATTTAGTCATTGCTCATTACCTAATTACCTGCAATTGGTAATTATTACGATTCAGCATTCCGCATTAGTCGAAATATTTAAATGGATCCATTGCCTAACTCAAATCATTAGCAAGTACTTGTAGAAATTACTGTATCTCGAATAATATGTCATTGTCATAATAGCAATCAACCCAAAAATACTTATTTTGTTAATGACAATTTTAGTCGTTTAATGAAATCCCAATGTGTTGTAAATAACAGAAATAACTATCTGCGGTTGTTCCTTTTAGTCAATGCAGCAGGTAAGAGAATATTACAAATGTAATGCAGAAGCGTGGTGAGTTAAATCTTTAAGCCTTTAATCTTTTGAAATGAAAAATACTAGCAGTTCGGTTGTTATCTACTGCATAATGGGTTGTATAACTTTAAATTTCTAGTTTTACTGTAGTTTTACATAGCGCTGGAGGACCCTTAACACGATGCGTTCTACTTCTACTATTAGTGCTATTACCTAAGAGCAGTAGATTCGCATTAATCCAAATTGATCGACTTGATGACAAGGCAAACTTTTAAAGGTTATGTTGTTTACGACACCAACATAAAAGCATACATAAAGTATTCATCCCGATTCATCTACTGCGAAATCAGGTGACTACCAATCGATAAACACTAAATACCTACCAGCATAATTTTTTTAATGCTCTAAATTCACCATTTTTGACAGTGTCAAACAGACAACTTATTATTAAATTAATCCATTTTTGTATCCAAAAATGGCCGCTAACATTTGTGTTGTCCAGCTCTTATCTAAATATTACATAGCAACACTACGATGTCGAAAAGCGGATATGAAATGACGCAGTCGAATGGTGACCTTGCAAACATGCAGTTGGAGGTGCAGATTCTAACATATTTAAGTGATTTAAGCTAAATGAATTGTATATTAAATTATTTACTGTGTTAAATAAACAAATAATAATACTAACCTTGTCTTTAAACTGATACCATTTTCAAAATTTGCTGGGAGGAAAACCTCTTTAAAATTGTAAGTTTAGTTCAGTAATGTCATTGTTGTATTATACCACCAGGGCTGTAACTAAGCAAAATGTTACTGTAGGCAAGCCAACATTTTTGCGCCCCTCAGTACACTAAGGATAGAGGTGACATAAAACACTAATTTTAGTGACTTCTGTATTTATTTCAGTAGGTGTGTATGATGTATATTGAAAACGAATAGGTAGATATTCAAAACTAAATCCAACAATTTTAATTTAAGTTTTAAAAATTAACCACTAACTGTTAAAATAATATATGCTAAGGTTAAAATATTTGGTAGTTTGTAAAGGTGCATTATTTTTAAGTTTTGGTTACTCTGCTTACCATTTCTGGAAAAATTTTAACTCTAAAATATAATGCAATCTTGGCAAATAGAACAAAAGTGGATGTGCAACTAATGTACCGCGTCGAAGCATGTGTCCTGGTTAGGGATAGAATTCCAATCGGGGCAGAATTTTTGGAGTTCTTGCACTGGCGCGACGTATGTTTGTCAAAGCGTCCTATGTTTCGGAGTTGTTGGCGTATGCGATTATTCGAAAGCAATAATTAATTATAATAGGATGAGTTGCAACAATGCACTGCTATGCGTATTCTTAGTTAATGCATCAGATGATAGCTACTGTAGAATGCACGTGTTAGTTGCTTTCATCATGTTGGTAGCTTTTTTTGGAAACTACAGCAAATGATAGATTCCAGAGGTTCTTGCTGGTGATGGATGATTACATGATAATTAAGGAGAGTGAAGACAAGTTGTTCCGGTTAGGGATCCCGCGAAGACATGTTGCTCCGCCTAATGGTTCTGCAGCGGACAGCAGCCGAGCGGATTTACCGATTTAAAGTAAGTGCTATAATGTGAAAGATCAGTAGACATCGGATACTTACTACTTCTATACGGGTTGCAACAATAGTTGAAGTTGAAGGTACCAGGGGCACAGCCACCCCCGGTCACTACAATTATTGTTTCATCATTTTAATATAACACAAAAACGCGTCTAATACAAAATAAAATATAAATAAAATTAAATAAAGACAAACATATAAAACAATAATTCTAATAAATGGAGTACATATTATATTATGAATACAACAAAACATATATTATTTCCTTATATATAAACTAACTGTAGTCTGCAGCGCATGCCGAATTTAAAGTTTCGCGCGTTAGTGTGAAATGCGTGCAGATCTTCCTGCCACGAATGCCACCCGAACTATCATCGGGCGGCGAAGACGGAAAATCGATTTGTAAGGGTGTAGTTAAACGTAGCGTTTGGGCGCATTCAGCAAGCTAGTAATAAACCTTCTTTATTATTAGATGAAATATACTTATGCTCGTAGTTCTAAAAAAACACAACCAATCGGCATAATAAATAACAGTTTTTTGCGATAATATCCCTATTATAAGTAATGAAAAGTTTGTTTACAAAACCAGAAAATAGTAAACCGTTGAATAAAGCCTTGGTACCTTTACCGGTTTAACATGGCATGTAGTGTTGTGCTTTATTATAAAGGTATGATGCGTGTTCGGCCTACGTGTCTGCCTGTCTGCGTCTGTCACGTTTTTATTGTTGCCGGTCGGGCGCAGTTTGTTCGCATTACAAATCAGATTCCCTCTAAGAACACGGGTTCGTAGCCCACCGAATGCGATTTTTCCCTTTCTTTGTGAATTAATGTAATTCGCATTACTAAGCGTTTTCTTTTACTATTTCAGTTTTATTAGAAACACAAACAAAATAATGGAAATTCGAATAAAAAACATAAAGAGCAATTCTAACTAATAAATTCACACAATCATGCTTAGTATCATATGAACACAAAACATAAATAATGATAATACTTAAAGGTACTTTTCGTACCTGTCACCTAACCTTAAAAGTTTAATTTATTGGTATTTATTTTAGCTACAAGTTTTTCTTCTTTTTTTTGTTGCAAATTTTTAAATATATTGTATCAAATGAGATCATTTGTAAGAAGTCTCTCTATTGATATTAAGCCTGTGTGAGACACTCTGTCTTGACATATAATTGTCTTTAGAAACTTACGTAATTTGTTATAATTTAGAAAATAATCGTTAGCATAGAATGTAATGTGTCGACCAGCTTGAGCGCAATTCTCATGATTATAATTAGCATTATTTAGGGTAAAATCCTTAATATTACAAATTAATTTGTCCGTAAAATTGACCACTCCTTGATTTGTTTTTGTTTCATTAGTATGAAAGAAATATTTTTTCCCACTGCCATTTTGGCACCCCTGTTCGCTTGCGCCTGTAGGCGGGGGCCTACTCTGCCTATACCTAGTTACGGCCCTGTATACCACAGTCAGTTTTAGCAGAAAGCAGATGCATTAAACAGAAAGCAGATGCATTAAAAAATTCCCTTATCTCCCCTACCATAAATACAAAGACTTGCTTGTTCACAAATCCATATCAAAATTATTATATTCCGGAGATCACTTAAATACTGCTCTTCCTCTCCTTGGCAGCAGTTTAAGGAGTATAAATGAACGTTCTGGTAAATGAATTACTAAAAATTATCGCATGTTCCAGACTCCTTGATAGAGGAATACAAGTTTATTTTAATTACATGAAGTACATAGAAAATCTAGTTCTAGTTATGAGAAGCTTGAATTTTTGCGAAAAATACATTTTAGAGTAATATAGGTTTGAAGATGTGTGTATGTAGAATCAAAGTACGCTTGATTTGAACTGATTTTATTTACATTGAATAGAACACCAGGCACTTAACATAAATAGGTAACAAAGTAACATAACTATTTCCATAAAATATAGTGTGTTCACAGATTGATACAACAAAATCTATAATGGAAGAAAAGTGTTTAAATTTCAATTCCTAATTGGAGATTAAGCCCTGTTCGGCTTGAAGCTAATTTTAAATATATTTTCGATGTTTTTAAATCAAAGAGGCTTTGCTGTAGGTAGAAAATATTTTGTATGCCAATAAAGTACCTTTTCTGTTCTAAATACGACAAAATATAATCAAGAAAAGTTGTCCAGAATGTAAAATTACAGCCCTATGCAAAATGTTGGGAAGATTTGAGTACCTTCTTCTGATTTTATTTAGAGCACTTGAACAACATTATGAGTGACTTTCCCTGAGAAAACATTTCTTTATTTCTTCGGATAACTAATTTATCTGATTATTCAACACTATAATGAACAATCCAATGAAAATTGTTTAATTTGTCAGAAACGGCCAATCAAAATTGACTGTTTTTTAAAACAGCTAATGTCCCAGTGTTTTCACGCGAGCCCGATTGGCTTCAATGATTTCAATTTAGTGAGTGGCCTTTGACTGACATTTCACCAAAACGTCAAAGTGAAGTTTGCAAATCAGGGTGGTTCTAAAACTCATAATAATCATGTTGGAAGCTCCAGTATTGAATTAATAGTGGAAAACGTTAAAAATGTGTGCTGTCAAACACGGTAAAAGTCATCTAACCATATTGTTGAATAATCTTTCTAAATACCAATCAAGGCAACATTTTTTAAGGGAATTTTCACCTTTTGCGGTATTACCCTTGATTATTCAACACTATAATGAACGAACCAATAAAATTAGTAAGTTTGTCAAAAACGGTCAATCAAATTTTACTGTATTTGAAAACGCCTAATATCACAGTGTTTTCACACGACCACGATTGGTTTTAATGAATTCAATTTAGTGAGTGGCCTTTGACTGACATTTTGTCAAAAATTCAAAGTGAAGTTTGCAAATTGGCGGCGTTCTAAAAATGAATAATAATCTTTTTGAGAGCTCCACTATTAAATTAGTAGTGGAAAACGTTAAAAAACTTTACAATCTAACACAGTAAAATCAAAGTCATATATTTATATTGTTGAATAATCTTTTCAAGTTCCACTCAAGGTAAAATTTATGAAGAGACTTTTTTTCCGTTTACATAAAAATTATTGTAAATTTCCCCCAACAAAAACTGCTCAAATTCCACTCAATCTGCGGTTTTGCGTAATTTTTCACGCAATTTTGGTTTTGAGAAATTTAAACGCAATCATTTGCATGTGAACAAAAAACTCTCAAAAAATGTTCACCTTTTCTGGCATTACCTTTGAGAATTAACTGTTTCGCAAACGTACTCGTATATTGCTTAGGGCCATAATTTTATACTCTGAACATTTTTTTAACAATATTTTGTCATATTGCATTACAAATTGTACTTCACCTGAATACAAAAATCACCAGACCCCATTGATTCAAGTTTTAAGTCAAGCAGGACTTACACCCGAAATATAAATGAAAAGTCAAAAATGTTTTTTTAATTACACCTCTCGTTGCATCAGTCTGTGGACATACTCTATGTAATTAACCAACTCACATTTCTATGTTCCTTTAAACACAGAAACAGAAACTGAAGGTTTTACCTAAGCATGAGTCATCATATGTCTAACTAAATTACTTTTCTGTGCTGTTTTGTATTCACAGACAGAGCAACAGTTAGGCTTTTCTCCTGTGTGTGACCTCACATGACTAACTAAATGACTTTTCTGTGCCGTTTTAAAATCACATACAGAGCATATATATGGCTTTTCGCCTGTATGAGTCCTCACATGTTTAACTAGAGCACTTTTGTGTGATGATTTGTAATCACAAACAGAACAAATATAAGGCTTTTCGCCTGTATGAGTTCTCACATGGGTAACTAAATTACTTTTGCATGTTGTTTTGAAATCACAAACAGAACAAGTATAAGGCTTTTCGCCTGTATGACTCCTCAGATGTCTAACTAAACAACTTTTCTGTGCCGTTTTGAAATCACATACAGAGCAATTATATGGCTTTTCGCCTGTATGAGTCCTCATATGTCTAACTAAACGACTTTTCCGTGCTGTTTTAAAATCACATACAAAGCATATATATGGCTTTTCGCCTGAAACTGTCGCCTGAAACTACTTTTGTGTGTTGTTTTGAAATCACAAACAGAGCAAATATAAGGCTTTTCGCCTATATGACACCTCACATGTGTAACTAAACTACTTTTCTGTGCCGTTTTAAAATCACATACAGAGCAAATATAAGGTTTTTCTCCGGTGTGGGACCTCACATGTCTAACTAAACTACTTCTGTTTGATGTTTTGAAATCGCATACAGAGCAAATATAAGGCTTTTCGCCTGTATGAGCCCTCACATGTCTAACTAAACTACCTTTCTGTGATGTTTTATAATCACATGCAGAGCAAATATAAAAATTTTCGCCTGTATGAGTGTTCATATGTGTAGCTACATTAGTACTTTCGATGTTTTCTTGTTTGACGTATAACTTATCCAAATTTTCATTACTATCCATGTTCTTAGATATGCATGATGTAGTTCCTGTAGAACTACGAGATTTACTATCCGTAATTTCTTGTTTGTTGTTCATTATAGTTGTTTAAACGTCAGAGTTCCTGTTAATGATAGATGAGCCAACGGAATTTAAATATCATCAAACCTGCAACAAAAATAGACTGTCTTTAACATATCGTAAAATTAGCAATATGGCAGCATTGAGTATTCCACAGCAAAAATTTTTATTTTATTGTCAACTGTAACAGCTTTATTTTTCATATTTTGTTATTTTGCTATAAAAACGAAATTCTGGTTACAAATAGACCTAAAATGACAAACAAATGCGATAGTTGAGATCCATTTTATAATATTAGACTTCTGCTATTTAATTCTAAGAAAAAATCCTAAGTACTGCAGTTTGCCCTTGTGCATGGAAAAATTACATATCCAAATTATTATCAAAAAAGATCTCACAAAAATAAAGTTGGGTATTCTGTCGTAAAAGCAAGAGGTTTGGCAATAAATATGTATGAACATATGATGGCGTTTTCATTGTAAACAAAAATTATCTATGAGTGCGCACAAAAATCGTGAAAGTTAGAAAACCAATTAACTCTATTCCATAGGCATTTACTTCAATGATGATTTTGCAACAGCGTACCCAATTCAAACCCAATCAGAGATGTATCTACCTTAACTGCGACTCGTATGGAATCCAAGCAGCATCACAGGTCCAGATTTTAATTACTCCAATAATAAATTTATGACAGCATACCCACTCAAATCAGTTACAGATATCTCCGCTTTGACAGCAATTTGAACTACAGCTCTCCAATCACTCAGGTTCAAACGAATTCACCTCACCAATTCCAATATTCTTAATTCTCCTTTAATTAATTAAATAGTCTTCATGTTAAAGTTTATTTTTATTTTAAAATTCTTACATATTCCTTTGATTTTCACTAAATTTATTCCTTTACACCCTTGTAAATCATTCTATAAATAAATTACTGATTATAAGAGGGTTTTCTTCATGAATTTTATCGATACAATTGGATTAGACGTTAATTTTAGAATTCAAAAATCAGTTGTTATTTTTCAAATTACAATTCACTATAGCAATAATTATTTTATACAAAATCTTTAAAATAACACCCTGGATTATATTTAAATACATACATACATATTTTTGATCTGTCAATTTTATAAGTAACTTATTCAAATATTAACTTAGCTTAGAACTTTCATATTAGGTACTTCAAACTCACTTATAGTTTGTACTACTTATTATTTACCTTTTATTTATAAATTGCTCTCTGTTAACATCAACAATCCTTCATGTAACTCCAAAGATAATAATTTTAATTTATATTTTAGAACCTTATTTTTGAATATTAAATGCATTAAGGTGTGTTACGGTTCTTTTGTCACTCCCTGTAGTTCTGCATTGCTGGCTTTACGCCTTCGTTAATTTGCGATTTCTGTGGGACTCGTTATCGTTATCTTCAGGCTTGACTTTGGCCTTGCTCGACAGCGTTGAGGTCGAAGCGCTCTCGAGGCCACTTTTTTTTGGCTGAGCGCGTGGCTTTTGGTTTGGCGGAACGCTGCGGAGATGTTTGATGCTGGTTTTGGTGATCCGTTTTGTCCTGCCGTTAGATTTTGGTAGTTATGGAAGCTTTGGGGCCTCGCTGCATAGCGAAGCGTGTGAGAATTTGAACATTATGCTGAAGAGATTATTCTACGCCATGCCGCGTCTAGCCTTCGATGCTCGTTTGCCCAGTTCATCCGGGGTAAGTTCCGCTTTATATTGTTAGTCGTTTAGCAAAGGTTTGCATGCATTTATTTTGGATTTCGTTTTCCTTAGCAAGCAGTCTTGGGCAAATAAGTTTGAGTGTGCAGTTATGGTCCATTAGTTCTGAATTTCGAGTAAGCAGTTTCCAGTAAGCCGATTTGGGGCTTAGGTCAACGTTTGGACCCCAGCTGTTGCCGCCGCTATCTTCGGTGTGCGATCTTGGCTTGCTGCGTTTTCTTGCGAAGGTATTCAGCACGCCTGGACTCTTGATAAGCATGCTGGAAGTGCTCGACGGAAGCCGCTAACAGGTTATACTTTAGACTGTAGTTAGGTAATTATTTTATGACTTGTCCGTTTGCGAATGTGCGCAGCCGCTTCTCGGCTTGCGGCAATTTAAGTTCTGATTTTCCCGAACGTCCGATCAACCATTATTTTTGTTGTTATGCGGATACTGGTAAATTATGACGCATTCATGTAAGAGTTATGCTTTGTCGATTGTATTGTGTTATTTTAAATGCCAATTATACTGTGATATTTTACTGGTGGTTATTTATTATTTGTTACTGCTACCGATGTTTGAGTTGTGTTCTCTTTCAGATTTATTGTGCTACTAAGTTTACGGATTATCGTTCTACTGCCTGGATACACTTGCTTTTTTGTTAAAAATACCGTTGGCGCCCGTTTTGCTTATTTCGTTCAAAGAACTGTTACATGCCGTCTTCGTACTGAGCTGGTCGGCAGGCAATTGTATCCAAGTAGCTATGTAAGGTTTGATTTTGAGAGAATAGCCAACGGTAAACCTTTTGATCATAACAGGTAAGTCGGAGCAAGTGCAGATCAAAATTTAAAAAGTTAAACATTAAGCAAAAAATTATTTGTATTACCTCTCGAGTTATGAAAATGTTAGAAGGTATACAAATATGGAGAAATTTTTTATTTTCGATTTTTCCAAAAAACTTTTTACGTCAATAATTTGTGCTTATCTAAAAACCTATTTACCTCCTATCATATATACCGAGTAATTTTTACTTATTTAGAAAATTGAGTTTTTCGAAATTGACAAAATCCAAAAAGTGTTATTTTTAGGAAATTAAGTAAGAATTCAATGAGATTTTTTTAGAGTGTGTTATTTTTAGCTAACTGAACAATCCCAAGGCCAGAAAACACCTAATGTTTTTTTTTAGCTAAAAATAGATTTTTTAAATATTTTTCAAAATTTCACGTACCAAGACTTAATATTAAAATTCAACTTTTGTTATGTGAAGACTTGAAAGATTTATAATTGGAAAAAATAATATAAAATGCTAATTACATCTTTAGATTTTTTATTATTTAAGCCTGTATGACACGACGCTAAATTTTATGCAAAATTTACTTGTAAATTTTCAAATAAATTCACTGATATTTTTTTTCAAAAACACAATTTCCTGTTTTGCAACGTGCGCTAAATTTTATGTTAAATTTGGCATGCGCACATGCGTAGTAGCAAACCTTTTAAGTGGAAACAGTACCCTTTAGAGGGTATTGGTTGAAGTATATGCTTCTTTTCATGTTATTTGTCGTTCGTTAGCTATTTCCTGATGTTGGGTCAGAGCATTTATTTTAGATAGGAGGGCCAACATTAAAAATGTGGTTAAACAATGCTAATAAAACGCAGGTTATGTTTATGTTTACATTCCGCGTCATGGGCTGTAGTTTAGTCTGATTACGATACTTCTGCACATTTTTGCACGCATATTTACCAGAAAATTTAAAACAAGTTCTAAACAATTTACATGAAAATTCAGCGCAAAATTTAGCAGCCAATTTTCTGTATGCAATGGTGCTTAAGTCACCCTGCATAAAATTAAAAGCAATCTCATTTTAAGGTAAGTCATTTAATTATAGACAGAAAGTGTCTCTTTGACTTTTTTGGTAGGCATCTCCTTTAGTTATTTGGTAAATTTTATTATCCTAACTTAATTCACTGTTTTTGATCAGAGAAAAGTGTAAAACTGTTATGAGAAATGTAGTAACATCCGGCAAGTTTTTCAAATGTTTAGTAATCATCAGTGCCTTGTACCTAAATCAACATACTGGAGTTGGAAGACGAATAGTAGTTTTTTTACATTTTTAAGGTCTTTTCTGAAATTCAAGACAAGAATTACTTGACAAAAATATATTGCAAGAAATTGCAAAAACAGAGAAATAAATTAGAAATAACAAATCTACCATGAAACTATGAGAAATAGCAAATAGGTCGAAGAGACACTTTCTGTCCAGAATTATAAGTGACTTATCTTAAAATGAGATCACTTAATTTTCTACAGGGTATTTTTTTGTTAAATTTATGGCATTGATTACCCATACCTTCTTTGTCGGTTAATTGATAATGTTGCATGGTAAAAAGCACAGCCGTAACTAGCGGTTGGTATGTTGGCACCTGCCAAGGGCGCAAAACCAAAGCGTTACTATATTTCTGCAAAATTAAGTTTTGTAAAAGAAGACCTTGTCGAGACTGCCAAGACATGATCTGGGAAGGGCGTATAATTGAATACTATTACATAATACAATAATGTAGTTTTTACATTTAGCAAACTCACACTACACAGCAGCTCAAATATGCGGAACTTGAATATTCGTATTGAAAAAACTATCAACACGTCCAAAGCAGCAACATCGGTCATATTCAGTGCAGCAGCATCTGAAGTAATAATTCCAATACACGTGGTATACAAATCTGCCCACATACAGTCCAGCTGGACAGAAAATGGTCTACCCACTGCAAGACATAACTGAAGCAAATCAAACCACTTTGAAGGCTGATTTTCCACAGACGCCCTGCCATATTTCAAGTCTCTACCCAAGGTCCAACAATTTGAATTAATGACAATTCGGCGAGTCACATTTCCATCTATGTGATCACGCCATGTGAAGAAAATAATATCAAGCTCCTGCTATCACCATCAAATAGCACCGACATGACCCAGATGTTAGTTATTTTCGTACTATCGAAAATGCTTGGCAGAAAATTCTACAAGTTTGGAAAAGGAGCAAAAGAGCAAGAAAGATGTAGTTTGTAAAGATGTATTTCTACGCCTTTTAAATCAACCATTAAAAGAAACTGATGGACAAAACGCTCCAATTCGTCTCAATGTGAAGCAACGGGTACCTATATATCTCCTGTGTAGAGAAATATATTTGAATAAATTGCCTAAAGACACCATTACAATAATTGAAGAAGAGGAGGCAAATGTTTCATTTGCATTGCAAGAGATGTTTAAGGATGCCAGATATGGAAAAGAAGGTTTATCTGTAACAGGAAGAAAAAACTAAATATTCCATCCGAAGAGTCTTTCTTCAGGAACTCCTTCTTCTGGAATGCAAGTCATCAAATGAAAAAAAAACAACGAAACAAAAATGAAAAAAGGAAGAACACTCTCAGAACCAGGAACATAAAATCAGAAAATAAAACTAAAAAGAACACAGTAAATGAGCAGAACTTAATCTGAAAACGAAACTGAAGAAGCATCACTAAGGAAGAAGGAGCTATTCAATCACCGGACACACCAAAGCAGAAATTGAAACGAAAGAAGCAAACAAAAAATGAGGACGATGAGATATATGAGAAGTTCGTAAAGAAGAAGCACCCTTGGTTTCGACATTCTAGTCTCTAGTGATAAGGAAACAGAAAATGAATCTCCTTATTATCATTGTATGTCTGACCGTTGTGAATAGAGGACGTGCGCTTTCCGCAGAATTTCAGCAGTTGTATACATTGTGAAAGTTAATTGCTATAAAATGGGATCCAGACGTAATAAAAGTGCAACGAGTGAGGAAGATCATGATATCCTGGCCCAGAAGATAGTAGACAAGTTACTGGGAAATAAGCTGTTTGAGGATAAGCTGTCGAGTATGATAAAAACTGCTATAGACTCGCAGCATGGGGAATGCATATCCAAGCTTGAAGATAGGATAAGCCAACTGGAAAAACAACTGGATAAAGCAGTAGACGACACAGATGATGCCTTGGATTCATACGAGCAGTATACTAGGAAAAACAATCTAAGAATTTTCGGAGTTCCGGAAGGTCAACACGACGACACGGATACCGTAGTAATTAACTTGTGTAAGGAGAAGCTTGGGATTACTATATCTAAAGAAGCCATCAATATAAGTCATAGGTTGAAAGGAAGAGCAGGGCAGCACAAACCGATTATAGTTAAATTTGTACACAGCAGAGTGAAAAAAGAAATTTTTAACAACAAAAAGAAACTTAAAGGTTCTACAATAATTATCAGAGAGGATCTAACATCAAAAAGAATGGAAATTCTAAAGACGGATTAAAGAAATTTGGTAGCAGATCGGTTTGGACATATGATGGGAATATATTCGTAAAAACTGATGAGCATGTAAAGAAAATTATTACTTGCAACGATTTAAAGGCTCTCTAATACGAGTGTAGTTGTGAAATGCGGAAAAAGTGCAGTGTTAGAGTGTGATAGTGAACACGCGCGATTTTGGGTGTTTGCAAATTCCTTTTTTGCGTTTCTAATCTCTTGAGAAATAATAATTTTAATTTTATTTTTGTTATCGAATAGCAGGTATGAGTGCGGGCACTTCTTGCAGTAACCTAAAAATTGCTCATGTAAATATAAGGTCGTTGATACCAAAAATGAATTACATTGGAAATATCATTGATAATTACGACATACTAGCATTATCAGAAACCTTGCTTTCGAGCAATATAGATTCAAAATTACAATGTCGTTCGTAAGGATAGAGAAGGTCGCGGTGGAGGTGTAGCTGTATTTATAAAAAAATCTTTAAATTATAAACTAATAGATACAAATAGTACTATTGAACAACTGTGGTTCTCTATTAAAATTAAATCAGTTACTTATGTATTTGGCGTGGTTTATCGACCTCCTTCTTCAGACTATAAAACATTTGTAGATGAGCTAGAAATATCGTTTCCTCTATGTACGTCCGTGTCTGATAGAATTTTTTCCCTGGGTGATGTAAATTTTAACTTATTTTCGAAATCTGACGTATCCGTATCATACTTTAACGAATTTCTTGAATGTCTTAATCTGAAACAACTAATCTCTGAACCAACGAGGTTAGGCAATAAAAAAAAAAAAAAAAAAAAAAAAAATCACAGAGCAATCTGCATCCCTAATAGATGTTATCTTATGTAGTGACCCCTCATTGGTCAGGTCATCTGGTGTTGAGGTTAATAATGAATCTGATCACGAAATAGTTTATTGTACTCTTGCTGTAAAATCACCTAAACAGATACCGATAATAAAAACATATCGCGATTTCAAATATTTTGACATTAATAAATTTAGAAATGATCTATATTTGTTGCCCTTGCAACAAATATATCACACTCAAGATATTAACAATAAAGTTTCTGTCCTTAATAATAGCTTAAACAATTTATTTAATGTACATGCTCCGTGGAAAAGTTAAAATTACAAAAAAAATTGCTCCGTGGATAACGGATAATATTAAACTAATGATGAAGATGAGGGATGCTGCTAAACGTAAATATTTGAAATCTAAAAATCCAGCGCACTGGGAATATTACAAAACTCTTAGAAATTTTACTAGTACCAGTATAGTAAACGAAAAAAGGGCATACTTTGTGTACAAAACTAAAAACTGGAGCATAAAACAAATTTGGAAAGACCTTCACTTACTCAATTTACAAAAATCTCAAAATACAGAAATTCCAGGTCAGCTATGTAATCCTGAGAATATTAACAATTTTTTCATAGACAGCACACCGAATTTACCTATTAGCGATGAAATCAAAAACTATATTATTTGAAGCGTATCAATAATATTCGGGAATTTAATTTCGAAACAATAACAGAAGAGGAAGTGGGCAGGATACTATATGAAATTGAAAGTAACGCTATGGGCGTTGACGGTCTAAATATTAAAATGATTATGTATTGCTGTCCATTTATACTTCAACCTTTAACTCATATTATAAATTTTTGCTTAAAGTATAATGTTTACCCTGATAGTTGGAAGCATGCCCTTGTTATTCCATTGCCGAAAGTAAACGAACCTGGGCATTACTCACACCTTAGGCCGATTAGTATCTTGCCTACTTTCTCTAAAATAATTGAAGAAATTATGAATAAACAAATCAGATATTTTCGAAATACATTCAATTTGCTACCAGAATTTCAGTCAGGTTTTCGTAAATGTTATAGCTGCACTACTGCAATTGCAAATGTAACAGACGACATACTCGAGGCTACAGATAACGGAAAGTTAACAATTTTGGTTCTATTGGATTACAGTAAGGCTTTGGACACTATTAATCAGGAATTATTACTTTTAATATTGCACTTTATAGGGTTCTCGTCAAATGCAATTGATTTAATTAAACATTATTTCAGTAATAGATCGCAAAGTGTCAAACTTAATGAACATATTTCATCCTTACGTAACATTGAAAAGGGCGTGCCTCAGGGGTCGATTTTAGGACCCTTGTTGTATACCATTTATACATCAAACTTCTATAAATCTGCTACCTACTGTAAAATGCACATGTATGCCGATGATACGCAGCTTTATTATTCATTTCAACAGTCGGATTTTGACTCTGCCATAAGAGGGGTTATGTATGATTTAAATGAACTTTATAAAACATCTGTACAGCACGGACTAAAATTAAATCCATCAAAATCGTGTGCTATTTTATTTGGCAGATCATCTAATTTATTGATTATTCAAAATTTGTTACGTATAACCATTAATGATATTGAAATTCCAGTAACTACACAAGCAAACAATTTAGGATTGATAATTGACAATACTTTTAGATATCGGCCTCATATAAACAAATGTATTCAGAAAGCGTATTTAAATTTAAAATTGTTATATCCACACAGATCTTATTTAAATAAGATTCAGAAAAAAATGCTCTGTGATTCTCTTGTATTATCTCAGTTTTCATATTGCTCTGAAATTATAGGTCCTTGCTTAGATGTTGATACCAGAAATAGATTACAAAGGGTGCAAAATTCATGTTTAAGGTACATTCACGGTATACGTAAATATGAGCACATTTCACATAAGTTGCAGGAAACAAAGTGGCTTAATATGAAAAATAGATGCTTATTACAAACTACATGTTTTTATCATAAATTGATACTTTGTAAAACCCCACCATATCTCTATAATAAAATAACCTTCAGGACGGACGTGCATAGTTTAAATTTGAGGTTTAGAGGTTTAATTACGCCACACCAACACCGAACCGCTTTGTTTGAAAGATCGTTTACGTTCAATATCAGCAAATTATATAATGAGTTACCATTATCATTCAAAACCCTTTCTGTTAAACAATTTCGAATAACGTTATTTAATTTGTATCTAAAATCTCAAGAAACATGAGTGACCTAAATTAACCAACTTTTTAAATTTACCACTTATTAATAAAACAAAAATTGTGAGTTTGCAAGAATTGCTCGGACTTGAAATGTATTTGGAAACGACGGGCTTGTATTTGTATTTTGTGTTTGTAATGTGTATTACTTAAACCTAAAAATTTAATTTATATATGCAAGGTTCAAACGAAAAACAGTTGTACTGATCTGGACCTTGAGATTTTGAAAATATTTTAATTTGTATATGGTTTTTTATATATCTGTTTATTTTCAAATAAAAACAATTATTATTATTATTATTAAAAAAAGTAACAGAAGCTAAATATGACATTAACGATAACCACAGAGCAGCACATGAGGCTGTGTGAGACACTATTTATAAGAAAAGAGACTCTGTAATTGTGGAGCTAAAGACAGACCGAACTATATCCAAAAAGTGTGTCGCCCAAATTATAGCCATCGAAAACATTTGCTCATACTTGAGAAGCCGTTTCATAAAAAAAAAAAAATTATGTGCAAACTGTAGTAACCAGTTCCGAAGAAGAGTTGAAATGAAGTTGACTGGCATTATTAGGTTTTAAATAAATCCTGTAAGTATTCCATTGAGGAATTTTTGTCGCGCTATGTTAGTATTAGCCAAAATAAACATTTGTTTTGAGAAACACTTATTTTTTAAGCAAAAAAAAAATCAATTTCTGAGAAAAATTTAAAATTTTATAGATTTTTTGCTTTTCTGCTTGCATTGCACCTCATAAACACTTAAAACTGAAATAAATCCTACACGTCTAGCTTTTTTTTAAATGTGAAAAGATAGAAAAGTACTTAAAATTACTAAATGCTGTCTAAGGTCTAAAGAGTTGCAAACTGTTTTTGTTATATTTTTAAAAGGCAACGTGTCCTCATAATAGTTTTTCAAAAATTTTATCAATTCAACCTGCTCTACGATACCTACATTTATACTTTCAAGTTTATATGCTTCTTTGTAATGTGTCCATAGAATAAAGAAGTGTATATTTTATATTCATACTTTAATGGGGGCGCCAAATTTATACTCGCCAAAGGCACATTATTGACTAGTTACAGCTCTGGTATGAGGCACTATACAAATACAAGATTTGGTAGAGGTAGTAGTGTGATAAAGTGAGGCAGATTTTTCCAGATAACGGCAATAAAAAGAAGAAAAGCAACAATCAAACTAGTGAATACTGAAACTGCGACTCCTGAAAATACCATTTTTGCCCTTAAATCAAGAGAAAGAATACAAGTATATTACGCTCATTTAATAAGAGAAATTGCAGCACTCGTTCCATTGGAGCACTCCTCCAAGAGCTCGTTGTGTGCAAAATCTACTCGTGCTACAATAGACCCTCTTATTACACTAGTATAATAATATACTATTAGTTAACTGCTTGGTGTGTTTGATTCATTTCATATTATTAACTTTGACTGTTGAACATTTCAGCACTTTTGGTATTAGTCATCAAGCATGTGGCTAGAATGACCATTCAACATTTAGATTGTTCTTGCAAGTATGCCAAATGCTATCGGCGTATTCTGTAATCTGGCCTCCAAAATATGGGAATTGTTCAATTAACAAAAACGACATTTTCAAATGTCCTATTCATTTCAAGATTTTCAAAGTATATTTCATGAAAACGAACCGCAAAACAAACAATTTCATATAAAAACAGGTAGAGACAAATTTGATGGACCAATACGATATAACATTGCAAATACAATAAATACCTCGGGATAAAAATATGCATCTGAGATTATCGATTGTGTAATATTTCACATAGTTGGATTTGTTACAAAAACTATTGTTAAATCATTGTAGTATAATTTCTGCTAAACGTCACTAACTGAGAATAGTAAAGAAGAACGTAAAATAAAACTGTCAGCACCAGAACTTACAAATGTAAAGACTAGTGGATTGTTAGTTCATCCTAATATAAATAAAAATATGTATAATCTTCTAAGAAAAGCAGTTTAGATATTAATTCTGTCAGTGCCTAAGATAGCACAATAAAATTAACCATTACACTGTAATCGAGACTGAAACAATATACTATAAAATAAATATTATAAAATACCCGAAAAAGTTTCTAGAAACGAAAAGAAATTATCACTTATAATACCATGAGTAGTCAAAGTTGTGTCGTATATTTTTGCTGTGGTATCACGAATGTCCATTGCGCTTAGGTTTCATTAGGACAAGTGCGCTAGCACGAGTCCTAATCCTAAGCGCAATGGACGTGAGTAGTGATACCACCGCAAAAATATTCCAGTTAACTTTGACTAATGGCGTTCGAGGGACTATTCAATGAACCAAATTACTTTTTCAAATTAGTTTTCACTAAATCTAGCAACAAACTACGCAATTTGTATAGTAACAGAACACTAATATTGACTTTTTCTGATAAAAATCACATTTGTTTAAAATAGTGACTTGAATACCTTCTAGGAAGATATAATATCCGCTGGTATTTTTTTGATTCGTCAAGAATTGGTCAGATTCTGGATTTTCATTGGTCACTTTTTGACAGATGACAGCTGAATTGAATAGTCAAGAGTATATAGGAAATAAAGATTTAAATTACAGTTAGACATAGATTCCAATAAATGACAATGTTAGCAATTTCTAAAATTCATTTTTTTTATATGAAATTTATGTCCTAACTACCTAAGTCTTACAGCACTGCAATTTTTAAACTATAATTATTATGCATATGTAACCATGCATTGATAAAACTAATTGGTAAAATTATGAGCCTTTTTTATTAGTGTAAAATAAAAATTGAAATAGGAAAAAGCAAAATCTTCCCATAAGACGAGCGTTAAATCAGCCTGCTACTGCCCTGCACCTCAAGTATTGCACAACTAAAACCTTCTTGTATATAGACAGAGTGGGGTCACTTAATATAATATACTTTGGTTTAAAGTATATGTACTTTGCAAACTTATGTGGTACCTGTAATTATTGTGCTAATCTTTCTATGGGTTGTTGACATTAATAATTCTTTATTTTTCAAGTAAATTTCTAATGAAATAGGGTTGTTACACATTTACGTAATTTTCTAATGTCGATTAAAGTAGCTATAGAGGTTAAGTTGCTCAACATTAATATCGATGAATATTATTTCAATTTAACGCCAAATGAATTTTGGGGGTGGATAAATAGTTACATAACTTTATAGATCTTGCAACTTTTTTTTTTTTTTTTTTTTTTAAATATATTTACGGTGCATCGACTACTGGGTCATTAGCACCGGGTACAATATTTACACCATTTATCTATATCTTATTGAATAGCTTAGAGTCTTTTAGGAACTGTAGTAGTTTGTCTTCGGCTGCTTGGTTTTGGCACAAAATGTCACTAATATTATTGACGGAAAAGTATTTATCACGGCAACTTTTGTATTTCGCACATTCGAGCAGAAGATGGCTTACGGTGACAGATGTATTGCAGACATCGCACGTAGGTGGTTCGGTTGCGTTGAGTATGTAGTCGTGAGTCAACCTTGTGTGTCCGATTCTTAACCTAGTTAGGACGGTTTGATTCTTTCTTGACCGAGAGTTTGTAGCTGGGAAGCACTTGATATCGTGTTAAGTCATTTTGCTATTTCAGATGCTTAATTGCATTTCACGCCGTTAGTTAGGTCATTTTGGTATTTTGAATAGCCGCCTAAGCTTAGAGCAGCGCGCCCGTATGCTAAGCCCTTTTAGCTCTTTATTTGGCTCCATCGCCTAATTCCAGAATCACGATTTCGCACATAGTTAGCCTAAAAAGCAGTATTTGTCGTCGGTTGGAGCTCTCCTCTGATGGCGTTTTTCTGAATTCTGAATAGCACGCTGTGGCGGCGTGATACCAGCGTGGCCCGCATTGGCTTGTTTCATTTTATCGCCTTGCGATTCGCTGTGGTTTAGTCACGTGGGGGACGCGGCCAAGGTGACCTTTTGCCAACGCTTCCCTCGGGGATTCAGCCGAGAGCCGTCGAACGAACAACAGGTCGCAGAGTGTGTGCTTTCGTGCGGCGCTTCCGCCCTTGGCGGGGGCGTCAGCCTTTTTCCCGTCGAGTGCTGTTTCAGCGACTTTGTGATATACGTTTTCGCCTTAAGTGAGAGTCTTCCAGAGCCCGTGGCAGAGAGCGCTTGTGTGTGGTGGTGGTGATTCGAAATTTGTCGAGTGATCTTCGGCGTAACGTGGGTGTTTTGGAGCCCAGTTCCTGCTACTATTAGTGAGGGGTCGTGCCCCCTTCATCTCGACCTACGAGGATTTGGTTCAGCAGAACGAGTGAGGCCCCCATCATTTTCGTCGTCCCGTTGTACGCGTCTTGACGCGTCTCCCGTCGCCATTGAGGCGGTTATGCATTCACCCCCTTTCGCCGTTGTAACACCGAAGGTACCTACCACCTACGATTGCAGCTCGTCGCAACTCAGCTGTACCAGGCTCCCTCGCCGCCCACGCATTAAGGTATGTGCCTTTAACCTGATTACCGCTGTGAACGCGAGTGTTACTCATTACTACTCATTACTACGCTAGTGTATTCATTCAGACTGCAGACAGTTCAGGCCGTGAAGGCTAATGTAAATCGTCGCTGCCCTTGCATAAGGCAATGTGTATCTTTGTACCTATTATTGCTGTTCACTAATGTTCAACATCTGTCGTTGGGCTTGGAGCGCGCGTGCCAGCTGGTGCCCTTAATTATAGAGTAAGGTTGGATACAGGGCGACGCATTCTGCTGCCCCATTTTGACTCGAAGTGAAATATATGATTGGTTAGTTAAGGGAGCTATTGTTTGTTTCGGTTTGTGCGTGTTCTGTTGCAGATGGACGCCCCTTTATTGTACGAATTATTGTGCGACGGAACGAGGAGGCTGTGAGCGTGCAGGTGAGTGGGACAGCTGCGTGGTCGTGGTCGGATGGACACCTAATCGCAGTCCTTGCTTAAGGCGGTCCCGGGGTTGTTGTTTGACCTTGCAACTCTTGAATAATCTTTTTGGCGGAGTATTTTTTGCGTGCTTCGCTCCCGTCTAACCGTCCAGGCCCGGTTAGCCGGGTTACGACAGGCTTGGTGGCGCCCTCATAATTTCGACATACCCTGTATATATTGTGCCGCAGCGCGCTTGCCCGGAGCGTGTCGTGTGACTCGCGCCCGACTCCCTGAGCGTTCCAGCCGTGGCCTGTTGGCCTATTTCGAACCGATCCCGGGGCGGGTGTGTCATGTTTTCGGGGCTGATTCCGTGGTGCGATGCTCACCTTGGGTGGGTGTCGTAAAGTCCTTTTCATACCGTAACAATCGTTGACTAATCGTCTCTGTTGTCCGTTTTCGTTGTCAGTTTGTTCGTTGGGGTAATATTTTTGTCGGATAAGTGTTTTTATCGTAATTCGCAAGTCTGATGTTGTCATACATTCAACCGTGTCATCGGAGAATATAGCGGCTTTAGCAGCTGTATCCGCCTCTTCATTGCCCAAAATACCAATGTGTGATGGTACCCATATAATAGTTACAGATTTTTGTTGGTTTGATATCATGTGTAGTGTGTTGTAGATCAGAACAGTAATCTCACAACTGGTATTTATGTTTTTTATGGCTAGAACGGCACTTAACGAGTCACTTATTATTAACCACTCCTTTTCAGTCGCTTCTGTTATGTATTCGAGAGCTTTGTAGATGGCGACCATTTCCCCTGTGAAGACTGAACTGTTGCTTGGTGTTTTAAACATAAGTGGGCCTTCCGGGGTTATTACAGCTGCTCCACAACCAGATTTGCTTTTAGAGGCGTCAGTGAAAATTTTTCTTGCGTTGGGAAAATTGTTGATGATGGAGTGGAATTCGCACTTGATAGTATTTGGATTGATTTCCGTTTTAGAGTATTGGTTTAGGTCTAGAATTATTTTAGGAAAAGCTAGGGTCCAAGGTGGGATATTAGTGGAAGGTTTTATGGTCTTATTTTTTACTGTTATACCTATTTCATTTTGTAATTTATGTATGCGCTCGTAGAAAGGGATTTTAGTTTTAGGAGCATTTTGGTGTGATGTATTACGACATCTTGAGAATGTACATTTGTGTGCTGGGTTCGATTCGTTTGTCGAAACTTTAGCAGCATATGTCAAGGAAAGTTGATTTCGTCTCGACTGTAGTGGTAATTCCGCAACTTCTCGTAGCATGTTGGATATGGGGCTGGTGCGGTGTGCCCCAGTAGCTATTCTGATCTTGCAACTTTACATTCACTCAATAACTAATAAAGAGTAGTTTGTTTAATATACCAATTATTTTACAAATTACACAAATTTTAAGTATTTTTAAGCCAAATTTGCAATATTTTCAGGTGTTACAAAGAAGATAAGATTTATTTCGAATTAAAGATGTAATATTTTTGAAAAAGTTAAAAAAGAACTTCTAAATTTTGGAAAACCAGATATCAAGAATCAAGAATGGCTTTGAAAATTGAAACGTATGTCGATTATTAATTCACATTATGTTGGATATGGACTATTATAATAGTTGTCATATTTAAATTAAAACCATCTGAAGTAATAGACCACATGACTTAATTTTTTCAAAGCCAAGCTTGATTTTGTTTTCATTTGCTCACATGTTACATTAACTACATAAAAAATAGTGAAGATTTATCAAGTAATGTTTCTTCTAAAGGTTGGATTAAAAAAAAAATATTTTTTTAATATCGTTTCAAACACCCTGTGTCGCACAATGAAAGAAAAATAGATTTTCCGTAAAATAGTTCTCTAGACATTTTTAGCTCAGCACAGTCGTTTTCAAGATATACTCAAAAATGTTTTCGAACATGGTGTTCTTAGTTGGACAATGTGTCATCTTATTTAAGGAAAGCTGCAAAACGACTATGACGAGCAAAAAATTACAGAACTTTTTACGTAGGTAAAACTAACTTTTCTTTCATAATATGACACAGGGTGTTTAAGAAACGTCATTTTCTAATTTTTTCATCAAAAATATTTCTAAACCTCTCGAACTATACCACTGATCATATTAAAACTTTCTTATTACTACCAAATTATGACATGAGTAACCCCAAATTTACTTTGTAAAAATTTAAAATGATCTCCAATAGGTTTTAAAATATTTTAAAAAAAATTTAATTCTTTAATTCAACTTTACAGGGCCATAACCTTTTAATTTGGCTCTTTAGAAAAAACTTCTTGGAACCATCTTCGCAATTTTGTATTTAGATAATGCTGGTAAAATATGTCCCCAACTTTTTCACGACCACCCTGTATATTCAAATACAATATTGAATAAACAACTCAAATTCAATATTGACTACACAACTCTCAAGATATCAGATTGAACGATACAAGTTTGATTATGAGCATCTTAACGAAAGGAATTTGATTGTTAGAACTTAGAACTCAGCTCACTGCCTCGTTCTAATAATCAAAAGAGTTTCGTTAAGTACCATAAGCAAACGTGTATTGTTTAATATTTTATTTTAATCAATAAATTCTGGTTCCATGTATTCTTTGTTTTGTAAAACAGTGCGGTAATATCCATTTCAATATTGAGTGCAGTAATAAAGCTCGTAACGATATTTAAACTAATTTGGTAGGTACTCTAGGACAACACCGATCAAGATAAAATTATGGCATAACTACATAAAAAACAATTATTAAGTAATCAAGTAATTCGGTAAGCCAATTGCCCTACACACTATTTCCTCAAGGAATCAAAAGCGCAAAACAATCAACAGAAATGGATTATCTCCATAGAAACTAAGATAAACTGTTTCATGCTACTTGTTGTTTGATATGTAGGGTAATAGTCTTAATAACCAGTTATTTTAAGAATTACAATTAGTTGGTTCATAAACAACATTGGAAAATACAACGTTAAAGTAAAAGTTGGTAGGCATTTCTGATAATACTGATTTTTGAGTGCGTGAAGTGTTCTATGATCAATAACAATCTTTTCCCATATTCAAGTGATAATTATTTATATGCTTACTTCAAGCCTGTGACGTAAATCTGCAGAAATAGAGAAGACACTCCGTCGCTATTCTGTCGGTTGCTACGCTTTGGAATTTTGCTGCGGTTCTGAAAGAAGAGAATATTCTTTTTACAAATGCGTTAATCACGTGCTTATTGAAATATAGACATTTACAAATGTCGTTAACGGTACATACTGCCCACCCAAAATAAGAGTGCAGATGAAATGTACAAAAAAAGACAAGGAGACTGCCTGTTCAAAACTAATTACATGCGGAACTCACACGCAGAAACAGAGCTGATATTCACCGTACATACGCTTCATTACTTCACCCGCTGTTATTTTAGGTGAGCTAAATTATACATACCGAATATGGTCAAAAATGCAAGCAGTTAGTATCTACCGCTAGAGGGTTTGACAATTGTATTAAATCTGCCAGATGCGTGTAGGGCACCCGATTTATAAGTTTATAACAGACGAATCATTCCAATAAACACGAAGGTTTGCACATTTTAGGTTATATTTCGGATATGCATTCTTAAGTTATTAAATCAAACGTGTGTACCAACAAATTGACAATTCGTTCCACGATCCAATTTGCACAATTATCTAATAAATCCCAACAACTATATTCAAACAACGATGAGAAAAAGTAACTACGTAATTTCTAAAAACCAAGAGCGTCGTCATAACGTCATATTCTTTTCAATCACTACTTATTTTGCTACTTCACCTACCAGTTTGCCAGTTGCCAACTCTCTTTCCAGCGTTGCCAGATGCTCAGTTATAAATTATGGTAGCAGCAACATAAATTTTACGGTAGTTGGAAACAAATTATGGTATAGTCAAGCTTTATTTTCAGGGAGTATTTTTATTATTTTAGAAATATTATATACGTATATCCTTGAAAACAAAATATCCAAATTCATTCCTTTAATCGCTATATACAAAGAAATTAAAGTATAAACATTAATACATAAATATTTACATATTATTTTTATTGAAAAAACTGGGTAAGCAATACCTTCATTTAGCTAAATTAAATAAAACATTAAAATAAAATACGTAAACTACAAATAGTAATACACATACCTATTAATTACTATCGTAAAACTTAAAATAATTCTTCTACATCTTCTATATTACCATCACTTTTGAGCATTCTTAAAAGTGAATAAGAAATTAATTAACAGTCAAGCAAAATCATCATTTTATTTTTTGAATAATATATTTGAAGACATGTTTTTAAGTATTTTTTTAGAGGGTTGATATTCATAACAAACATTTGCTCCATGTTTGACACTCTTAACATGTTTCTTCAAAATGGAAATACCAGCCGTTATTTATTTATTGTTACATGCAGAACATATCGCTTTTTTTCTTATCGGCAGAAGATTTTAACCAATTTTTGAATTCTAAAATACGTTCCAGTCTAGGCAAAATTTTTGACCAATTTCTCTATGCTTTTGTTGCCGGCTTCCTGAACTGCTTTTTTTCTTTTCGTTATAGTATCCTGATTTAACTACTAATAACCTACATTTTCACACCCAGTTACTGGACACCACACTATATTTTAATATAATACAAAATTCAAACTATAACGAACACAATAGTCCGCTTAACCATGAACACTACGTCCTACGTACAGTGAGTGGTACTTATAGTACTACGAGCTAAATTTAGGATAAACTAAACCCGATAAAGCACAACCCAAGACAAAAGACTAAATATCCTGTATTCAGTACTAAAAACGATAACGAAACGACTTCAAGTGATTTCATATTCCGCACCATCATGAAATCTATATATTTAAAACGTGAAGCGTTTTCTTTCGACATCTATTTTGAGACTTCCACCGGGCTGATTTCGATAATTCTTTTTTTAAATAAAAGCTGTCACCGTGTAGATGTGCACAAAAGTCCTAAATTGAAAATAAATTGTTAATATTTAGAGAAAAATCACCATATTGTAGCCCTCAAGTGGTTGCTGCCGGCCATGCAGTAACAGTAAACCAAGTATATTCTCGAAGTCAGCCTGCGGCCTTCTGCTGATTTTTTACAGTGGACTACTGTAACTACTAAATGTTTATTTGAAATCAACGGTCTGCTGATTCGTGAGACAAACGTCAAAATACATGTAAAATGACAGTTAAAGAAAATCGGTATTGCTCAGATGCTGTAAGGTGTTTTTTCTGCTTATTATAATTATGTGAATGTGCTTATTTACACACTGGTTCATTGCTTTCCCTGTTGGTACAAGCATACGCATATTATTAAAACGTCTTTCGACGTTATCCGACACCTGTTTTTCATACTCTTTCATCGTCACAGTTTTCTTCGTTTAAGTTGTATTCAGTCATCGCTTTTGTAATCTATTATTTCAAAATTCTATTCGGCCTTCTCCTAGCTTTTCTTTGTGGTATCCTTCCTATTTTCGCTGTGAGCCTAGCACGTGCGATGACAATTAATAAACCACAAAGACAAACTCTGGATAAAGTAGGAATATATAATATTCGTCACAACCAGTATTTAGCTATGGTCAAGTGTATGTAGCAATGTCACGTGCGAGTAGTTTTGAAAACCTAAAAATTCAAATTTTACCTGATGGATAGTGCCATACGTTAAACATTGTCTACAAAGAAGTTTTGTAAATTGCAAAATATTTTTCACCGGGTCCCATTAGTTTTTTTTTTATTTACTGTGGTTTTATCAGCTCGAGGATGATATATGGCAGTTGCTCTCGAGACAAATACGTGTTATAATAGTGATTTTTAAAAATGTATATCAGTACAATAAGGACATATTGTCTTGAATTTACATAAGGGTTCACCTGAGGGAATATTCCAAGGCCGAATAGTTTTCCAAACTTCTCTTGAAACTCGGCAACGAAAACCTATGTCAAGCCGTGGCAGATATCTCCAGCCTCACTAACATAATATATTCCGACATCAAGAACTTAACAGCAAAACCTGCGTCCTGGCTTCGAAGAAGGGCGAGTATCACTCTGAAGAATGATAAGGCACTAAAAATCAACAACACACACCTCGGAACCTTTCATTCGGAGGAAAAGATCTATCAATCGATTAACAGTGTGGTGGAGGTAGATGACACAGTGCACTACCACGTTGAGTTTCTCCACACTCTCGACCCTTCCGGACTTCTTCCAAATCGCCTGCTTTTGAAAGTTAGGGCACTTATACTACTGAGAAACGCATCGTAACGTCACTGAGGTCAAAATTTTAATATGTTTTGGAGAAAGGGAGACAGTCTTCATTCCTTGAATAGCCCTTATTCTTTCAGACTATTCTTTTCAATTTATTGTTACTGTTTAGGGGTCAGTTCTCCAAACAACTTAGTGGTGTTCAAACCAAAAGGGAAAACATCCAATATCATCTCCAAAGAAGTGCTTTTACCCTCTATTCGACGGGATTGACGTCTACTTTACAGATCGTTACATAATAGAATCTGGGGAGGGTAAGAAGTTGTAATTCACCATATTAGTTCTTTTTACAAGTAGGGTCAAACCATTTTCAGGGCTTTTCGAAATTCATTCCTCCAAAGAAGCTAAATGTTGTAGACCTGTTTTTGTAAAGATCTACAACGAGGAAACTACTACAGGTGGGAAACTGAAATTCGGCATATTAGTTCGTTTTACAAATCAGCTCAAGTAAATGTCAAAGTTTTGCAGAATTCATCCCCGAAAAAGGTTAAACGGGACAAATATGTTTTTCTAAATATCGCTCCAAGGAAACTACTACAAGTATAGGAAGTTAAAATTGAGCATATTAGAAAATTTTTCAAATCAGGTCTAATCAGTTTTAGGGTTTTGGAGAATTCATTCCCGAAAGGGGTTAAATGAAACAAATCTGTTTGTCAAAATATCGCCACGGGAAAACTACTACAGGCAGTAACTTGAAATTCGGCATTTTAGATCGTTTTACTAATCGGAAATAATTTTTAGAGTTTTTCGAAATACATTCCCTCAAACTGGTTAAATAGACCAGAAGTGTTCTTCTAAAAATAGCCACAAAGTAATTATTACAGGCAGAAAATTGAAATTCGACATATTAAATTGTTTTACAAATTAGGTCAAATCTATTTCAAGCTTTTCGAAATTAACTCCCGAAAGGATTAAATGGGGAAGATGTGTTTTTCTAAAGATTGCCATAATACGGTAACTACTGCAAGTAGAAAGTTGATTCGGCATAGTAGTTCGTTTTACACATGGAGTCAAGCCATTTTCAGGGTTTTCAAAATGTTTTCTCTCAAAGGGATTAAATGAGGTAGATGTGTTTTTTTAAAGATCGCCACGAGATAGATACATGTAGGAAGTCGAAATTCGGCATATTAGTTCGTTTTACAAATCATGTCAAACTATTTTCAGGGTTTTTCAGAATGCATCTCCTCAAAAGAGTTCAATGAGATATTATCCTAGGAACTTAATAATAATATTAAGTTCCGTTGTCAAGAAAAAGCAGCAAACAAATATAATCACCGACTTACACGTTTTGTTACTAAGGCTGTATCACTGACTTATATGATCAGCAGCGGGAAAAACAAATTCTGAAATTATATTGGTCTGCTGTACCATTAAAGTATTTAATATTAGCAGAGAGACTGATGGAGATGGATTACGTGTTAAAAGTGTTAATGGGATTAGAAAACTAATTTTAAAAGTTAAAATAATAATAAAATGCGTTTCGAACAATTACTATAAATACGTACCTAACTATTAAGAATATTTGGTAAAATTTATAGTATATTACTTTACAACAGATGTAGGTAAGATTTACAGTACCGAGGACCGTTTGATGCCTGAGTAAGCGAAGCTAACGAGGGCAGCAAGGTACTTTCTAGATCTTGTGCTAAAAGTAAACAGCGGGTGTTGAATTTAGAATTTTAAACAGACAGTGAGGTTATAAAGTTATTCTAGTAATACCTAATACCATGCATGACCTTCTTAACGCTACCTACCGTTTTAGGGGAACCCCCAAATCAAATGCCTGTGCTTGTTAATCAGCAGACGTATAATAACGCATAATTTAATTTTTGGAAGTGGAGTTTGACGTTTTGCTATAATTTTTACATTTTAATCTTTCTTTTTGGAAATAGTATCATATGGTATAAAACAGTAAATTATGGTATATTTTAGCTAAATTATTTTTGATGGTATCTAGCTCAAAATTATGGTATAAATACCATAATTATGGCAACGCTGTCTCTTTCGTAAAAAACACTAAACGCAGGAAAGACCCGCTAAAAGTGGTAGTACACAAAAAGCTAAACCCAGTAACATCAAAAAACCAGAAAACATAATTTCAAAATGTCAACTTTAGCTTTAGTTTATATACTTAATACGCACTTCCCTGGTTTAAGTAATTAAAAAATATGTAACTTACCATTAGGTAATAAATAAGAATCTTCCAATTTTTACCGCACTGCACTGTCTTTAAAAAAAATGTAATAAGTCACTTTTGAAAGAATTACACTATGTACACTATGTTTAACAAAATGTATTTTTTTAATCATTCAGTTCTGAAAGATATTTTGTCAACGGCTTCTATACTTAACGATTGTGAACTACTGGCCTGACTTGTACTTGGTTGTTCATACGTCTCTTTTGTGGCGAGTTTCATCAAGATATTATCCGGCAAATGGTATTCATAGCAACATCTTTTAGATCGTTTTAAACCGTAACGCACACTAAGAATTGAATTTAACGTCGATAATCCCATTCTACTTCGTTGTTTATTTTTATGAGGTTCATTTGACTAAAAACCCGTTTGATTTCCGCGTTTGACCAGGGAAGCAGCAGCACTCGAATGGTAAATTCAGATATTTCTTTGAAGGGATTAATTCCACTTGCATCCCTATAATTCGATATATTTGTGGTATTTTCCCACTTAATCAAATTATTTTTTCTGTGTTGGGTGTCTATCTGTGATATGAGATTGGATGATAGATTAATAAGACTTTTCAAAAGAGGAATTAAAGGTTCTTTAACAGCTTTCAACGTACTTATTCATGAAAAGTTTGAAGTTTGTTGCAAAATTTTAGTGTTCTCAGGTGATCTTTGAAATAGTTGGTCATATAATTTCAAAAGAAAATCCACGCATCGTTTTCCGAAATTAAACTCCGCTTCGTTTTTTAACTTCTTAGAGAAACGTAACTATTCCAATGTTTATTCTGTTTGATATCCAAGATATCGCTTAGGGTCAAGGTAATCCGTAATTCGCTTGCCTAAATTCAGTGGATCTATTGTACTCGTCCGTAAAACTATTCTTTTTGTTATAGAATTTACCAAGAAAATCAAATCATGTAATAATTTAACGGGCTCTGCAACATTCGACTGAAAAGACTTGTTTATACCATTTGGATATTGGTCAAGGTTTTAAAAATTGATAATAGGCTAAATTATGTTTTAGCATTTGGTCTAGAAGATGTAAATTGTTATAACTTCATTTGGCGTTGATATGAGAACGGTTCGGCGGTCAATTTATGTTTCTTTGCTTTGGTGTGAATTAATAAATCACTATACTTCGTAATTAATTCCGTTTTACAGAATCTACAGTACCAATGCCTTGCTATTGTCATTCGGTAGTTGTGCGATCCACTCTTTTAATTTTGAATTTTGCAACCAACTCACTCGAAATTTCTCCAGATATTGGGGTTCCCCATGCTGAACAACCGTCAACAAACTACACGTAACACGATGAACTTTAAAACTGCCTGCACGAAACCCACGAGTGACGAGTAGGGTGACCACCTTTCAATTTATACAAACCCTGAGATCCTTCGCGACTAAATAAATGTTTTCTTCAATGAGAGATACAGAATAGAAAACAAAAAGCAAGCAAATAAAACAATGATTTTGTTCCGTACTGTTAATGGTTAGCAAATATAATACAGGGTGTAACTCAAATACTTGCCCATTACGTCACAAATTGGCCAAAAAGTCCATATAAGCATAATTTCAATTCTCAACCTTTACGGTGATACTAATGCGGGGGGAGGGGTTAAAATGAGGACATTGAAATGAAAATTGGCAAATCTTTCCTACCAGGAGAAGGCTTATTTATGAAATGGTTTTGAATCTTTACGTACGGCGTTAAGAGATTAAAATTAAATGTATTTTATTAAAAATTCTTAACGGACAAAAATTTGGTTAAAAATATATTAAAAAACCTTTTTTATTTGAAAACTGTTTAGATCGTTTTAGTTGTTTCTAAAACCAGAAGTTTTTTCAAAACAAATACATTCTGGGTTGCCAATTTCAACACCGTAAAGCCATATGCATTTAAAAAAAGTAGAAAATATCACCCTATCTGAATGCTTAATGTCATAGCTGCAATTACAAGAGCCAATTTCCTTTTATTTATGTTTTTACTGAACTGTCGAAAGAACTGCTGTTTTTGCTGTTTTCAATATCGTTTTTTGTAATTGAAAAAAATTAATAGAGCCATTAATAATAATAATTTTCATTAAAATCACAAAAATCCAATTTCAACCCCCCTAATATCTCCCTAAAGGTTGAAAATTGAATCTACGTTTAAATGAACTTTTTTGTCAATTTGTGACGTAAAATTCGTCCTTAAAATAATGCCAAGCATTTCAGTTACACCATATATATACAGGATCCCAAAATGATGCGGGGGTGGAAGAGATTTCGAAAAGTACGAGAGTTACATAACATTCGTTTGGATACAAGTTGTAGGTACTAACACACATTAATGAAATATCTTTAATGTACAGGGTTGCTCACTAAAGTGTGGCGAACAAAAGCTACTCTTTTTTTTTAAATAGAATGCCCTATAGTTAGGTATAATATAAAGTTGTATGGGGATTCTCAATCAGGGGCAGCCGTACGTCTAGGGGTAAACCGAGTGTGGTTCCAAAGAGTACGCCTGGTTGTGGCTTATCCACAAAAGGAGATATGGAATTCATCGGTATTTCTTGTGATATGACATACAATGAAAAAATTTTCTTCTGTCTCCAGCATTATTTTGGGCTTTTCCAAATATATTACTACCCATAAACCGTAATCCTCAACGCTTCAGTGGGCATTAAGTCCCAGTTTACTTCGTGACAACCAAATTTTGAAAAAATCGCTGATAACTTGACAAGTGTCTCATTAAATTTAGTGCTATTATACATATACTAGCAGTCCAGTGAGACAAATGTCTCATTTAATAAAACAAAAAAGACCGTTTTGCAAATAGAACGCGTATTCACCACACGTACGTATATGACGTCATTGTTGGTAGCAAACTACCAGTCGCATTCGCCTTGATAAAATTTGCCTAGAATCTAACCTAAAAAGTTCGGATTAAGATAATTACGATAATAATTAGTGTTAGAGACTGAAATTCGGTTCCTGACCTGGTACATGACCATTCCAAACATAAAACTTTAATAACGTTTTTCTCTATCTCTTACGGTTTGGCTGCTGAAACAGCGTCCCGGACGGACAAGTCTATTATATATATAGATTTTCTATTTTGATTTACCAAAAAATATATGCATACTATTAATTTCCTAAACTGTTAGTTTGAGGTATATGTGTATTTATCTATTTTGTGAATATTTTTCTATTGTTTTTTTTTGTTTAAATACGAGTATTGTTAGTATTTTTGTGATTTAAATGACTAAAAATATAAATAGTATAGGCATTCTTTGTATTTTTTTGTCATTTTTGTAAAATTAATAAAGATTTTTTATTTTGCAATAGTAAAGCTTATGCTAATATTATGTATAGTCTTCAGGGGTACTTGAAAAACAGCTAACATGCTAAGGAATGTATCAAGAAAAAGGATTTTATTCAAACAAGA